>VZSF01010786.1:745194-835391 GCA_013398295.1 Chionis minor | reverse complement strand
TACAAATTGTCCAACTCTGTTACCCAAAAATGGGTGAGGGTTAAATTCTTTTTTTTTTTTTTTTGCAAATAGGAAGCTGTGACTTCTACGAATGTCAGTTTAGTACTTCAAAAATTATATGGTTGACATTATAAAAATTCAGACTCTTACACACATTCTTTTGCCATGTTGTCATGGTTTAAATCCAGCCTGACACGAGGAACCATGCAGCCACTTGCTCATCCCGACACAGCTGTGGAAATGAGGGAAAGAATTGCAAGAAAAAGGCAAAACTCATGGGTTGAGATAAAGGCAGTTAACAGAGCAGTGAAGAAAAGAGGAAATCAACAACAATAATACTGACAGAGGAGTGTACAAAACACGATTACATCACTCACCGACCAGACTGTGACTTCCTGCCCCCTCCCCAGGCCAGCTCCCCCTTATAGACTGGGCATGGCTCACATGGTATGGAATACCTACTTCCAGTGACAGATCTTTGGGAAAATTAACCCTATCCCCACTGGGGCCAGGACACATGTATATGTATAAAGTGTGTCCTCAAAGTTTAAAGGCAGAGTTATCTTCTGCTGTACCCACTGTTGGTGGGAATTTGTGTGTGTTGTCTTTTTCCTATCCCTTTTTCCATCTCCCACTCCCATGAAATCTAGACTCTCTGATCCTGTCAAGAGATGCGTGGGACCTGTTGATTTCATAGGTCAGAGGCCAGGCCAGTTTTACACAGCTGAGAAGGAGGAGGCTCAAATTAAGGCATCTCACAGGAGCGTAAGCCAAAGCCAAAATGGACGACATTTTTCTTTCACCAAGACTATTAGCACCAAGACTAGTGTGGCAGAAATGCTATATAGGATATAAAGTATAAGTTTATTAACAGCCTTGATTTGTTGTTTGAAAGCATGAAGAAAAATGAAGGCATGCTATCAGAAGGTTTGCCAAATGCACAAACCTCCCTCCTTCTCCCAACAGGGGCCATCCTTTGGAAACTACTGCTTGAGGTGGCTTGCTCTTGTCTCAGTCAGCCCTGATCTCTACATCAAATCATGCTCAACCAACTGACTACAGAGCTTTAAATTCTTATTAATGAAAAGATTACCTCTGTTCAGCTTCTTGACCACCACATGTCAAAGTTTCAAGCACTTCTGGCACTAGTTGACAATGATCCTGGCAGCCAAAAGGCGTGATTCTCTCTAGATCAGTTCTCAGATAACTGTAAAGCAAAAGGTGAGAGAATTTTGTGATGAAAGGGGGAGTTTGGTGTCTTCAGTGGCATCTGATCCATAAAAAACAGAGGTCTGGTCTGATTTCCAGGTTTTAGCTTAGATCCTCAAAGGTATTTTTAGGGATCTAATTAAAGTCTTGCAATGTTTCAGCAGGTGATTCAGAAAAAAAAAAAATACAATGACTACAATCCTCACATCATTAGCAGAAGAAGCTACATCTAGGAAACAGTAAACCCAGAAGTTCATCTGAGCTCCTCCCCGCTCTGGAGATGCTGGCTGCTCAAGACTTTGTATTAAGGGTCCAGCTTACCTGGACTAGTTCCTTCTTAAAGTCCTAGACCCCGTATTCCTGTTGGTTTGCTCTACACCTCCAGAAGAGCCCAGACAGCAGGAAATCCCGTTCTCAGGGACAGAGGGAAAGTTAAGGCTATCTGGACGTAATCCTGAGTGCTTCAACACACCTAGGGGATGGGCCCCTTAACTCAGCATATGCTTTAGATCCAACAGCTGGAGGTTTAGTCCCTGGAGTAAGTGATTTTCACAGCCCAGCCTACTGTATCTGCTACAGAAAAGAATAAAAGATTATTATTTTATTTGCCTAGATTGCTAAAACCATACTCAAGAACTTGTATTTAAAAGGAAATTCCGCCTTCCTTTTCAGAGATGACATGATTTGGCTTTGAGGCAACACCAGCACCAACTTGAAATGTGCCGGGAGGCATGTGGCAAATTCAGTGCCCCAACCCATCAGCTCTAACTCATGGCTTCATTCTGTTTTGCTGAAGCTGCCTGAAAGTGGCTGGCCCCCTGGATCAACAGCACAGCCTGCCAGCCCCAGCCTCAGGCCTCCTTTCTTTGATGCTCACACCTCCCACCTGGCACCGAAAGCACAGATCTAAATATGTGGTTTTGTCCTGGCAGAGGCTCCCGCGTGCCCGGCATTTGGCTTGGAGCTCTTGTCATTGCAGCCGCTGATATGGATGCAGGGGAAGGAGCGTCGGGCTGGCGAGGGCTCAACTGTGCCAAACAGAGAGCAAGCGAGGAGCTGGGCTGTGAATAAGAGGGGCCTGTGGGTACTATGATAATTTTTTTAAAAAAGTTTATGTAGCCCCTTTCAACTGAAGAATTTAGAGAGATTTTTTGGCTAGATCAGCTTTACACAGAGAAAAGTTGTTAGGATACCAGTTTTAGGTCTCTCAGGAGATGCTGAACGCCTTGTGGGATGAAGCCCTAAATCTGTCAATGGGCAAGGCTAGATAAGGAGTGGTCCTGCAGAGCTATTCCCAAACCATCCCCATTCTCCCTCCGCGGCCCCTTCCTGCGCTCACTTGTTTCCAGGAATTACTGGCCTGCTGTTGAGAAATGCGGCTTCGCTCTGGTTCCCAGCGTGGCCATGAAAGAAGCAGGGGCATCCGCATCCACATGGGCATTCATCCGGGGAGAGGAGCTTCCCCTCACACCTGCTGCGTGGCACAAAGGACCCGGAGCCCAGCGGGGGGCACGGCCCCTCGCCCGGCCTCCCTCCCTCCCTCCTTCCTCCCCTCGGCTGAGGCAAACAAGTGAACAAAAGTGGGGACTTTCTTTCCCCTCCGCCTCAATAGGGACGTCAGGGCCAAGGAGGAGGCAGCAAGCTCTCCTCTTTCGCCTCTCTCCGGCCCGTGCTACGTGGGCAGTCCTCCCTGCCTGCTGACAAGACAGATTTACACTGGAACTTCAGATCGGATCACTCAAAGCCACAATCCACGGCCTTTTCCTTTTTTTGGGCCTTGTCATCAAAGCTGTTAAGACCCCTTACTCTTAAAATTCCTAAACATCTTTGAAGTGCTGGATTTTATTGTTGTGGCTTGCTATCTTAACGGGAGGGCAAATGACCAGGCAAAACTCAGTTCGGCCTAATACACTTCATTTCCATAAGCTCCCTCCACAGATAGCTGAGGGAGAGGCCCTCCATGACATCTTTCAGATGTGCTGAATTAGCCCTCCACTCTGAATCACCTTCTGAATAGACTTGTCATACTCCATTGACTACAGAGGAAGCCTCAGGACAACCTCTGAGATTAACCTTCCACCTCACACGCAAGGTTGGTGGGTACTTAGCATTGACAAATTGCATAGAAGTTTCGGAATCAAAGGTGTTAGCTGACAGTGTATTACTAATCTACAGCACAAAGCACAATAATGGCTGTTAAACTGATGTTGTCATTGCTAGTAGTAACAATAGCAAATAATGTCTATTTCTGCTTTTAAGATAAGTGTTTTTCACCTCTCTTGATGAAATCTGTCTACTCCAAGGGACCCATAGCATAAATGCCGCAAAATAGGAAGGTGGCTGCCTTTTCCGTTGTTTTTCCTTCCTCTAGGAGCTTGCCATTCTGCTTTTATTGTATTGTCACTTTATTGTGACCCTTACGTTAAGGTTTCAAATCACTCACTCTTTTGGGTATGCATTGCACTGAAAGAAAATACACCGGTCTTTTTCTTCCCATGCTGGTAGATAGAACTGTAGCTTATTTAGGGAGCTTTCCTGATAAGACAGCAAGTAGGTAGCACTGACGATACACAGGCTCAGCTCAAATTCAGCTACTTACAAAACCGTCTTTATCACAGGGAGCGCATGGTTTGTCTTTGCGACACTCAGTTGTGCAGGCGGCTTGACGGGCCCCTGTCACCAACGGAGGACAAGAACAAAGAGAACAAATGTTGCACTCCACGCCCTGCCAAGGATAAATGGAGACCTGGTCCTGCCGCTCCTTGGGTTTTTGCACTGGGAAGCGTCCTGTTGAACTGAGCTCTGATGTTGGTGCTTATGGAAGACAGCAGTATTTGTCTAAATGTCATGTTAACGTTGAATCAGTGGGACTGCCTGCAGCACATAAAGCACAGCACTCGTGTGATTTGTTACAGGACTGAGATACGGGATCTCTATACACTGTATCATGGGTCTCAAGACATTTTTCCAAGCCGAAAATGTCATGTGCAGAATATATCCCAAAACAGGTCCTTAATTCAACCTGAATCTTTTTTAGTGTATCTTGTCAGAAGACAAGAGGACAAATCTCTGGCTTTCCTTGCAGCCATTTCTTTCAACTGCCCGGGTAATCCTGTTTTTGGGATGAGGCCCTTCAGCACCTCAGTCTAGGCCCTTTTTTGTTTCCTTCTCTGACACGCGTACCTAGTTTTTTGTTGTGTTGATCTTTACATCAGGGATTCCATTCCCACCCTCCAAAATCAACTCTCCTCCTCAACATTTATTCCCAAAAACTCAGAGCCCCACAGAAGTTTGGAGACTATTTACAACAGTGACTCCATGCAATTGCAGACATCACGGACATGTCACTTCCCAGGTAATCACTTACTCCATGAATTCTGGGTCAGCAGTAGGTGGCCTAAACCCAAGCACAGAGCGGAAGGAAGGAAGGAAGACAGCAAGGAAGAAAGCAGAAGAAAGAGAAGGAGAAAGGCCAATAAGTATAATATTGCCCTGTGTTACATCTCTTTGGCCACTACCTCCACCACAAATGCCTTGAGGAGAAAGTGGAGGTCGGTCCATTCTTGCAGCTGGAGATTCCCTTTGCATCAAGCACATCCCCAGGCAGCCACTTTGTCAGACTGAGGCCCACTGTGCTCCCTGGAGCAACACCAGCCACACTTGACCGAGGTTGAGTACTCGTGTCTCATGAGCATCTGTAGTGCTATGTAATGAGTAATAGAAATACAAGAATTAATGTAATAGAAAAGCTAATGTTTTTCACACAGAAAAAAAATTAATTACTTGGGTGCAGACCTCTTTTATTATGAACAGTAGGTTTTTGAAGTTGTATATCAGGGTAAAAAACAAAACAGCCTGTATTTCAAAATGCAATAGTATGCAAGTTAATCATTGTTACATAAAGCTCTTTTTCTTTCCTCCATCACCAGCATACTACATTTTTCTTTTACTCTGCTTCCAGAACCTCCAGTAACAAACCCTTTGCAACTGCTAAATAGCTCTCAACTAACTGAAAACATTTATAATTTTATATATATAAAATTATTGATATTATTTATTTAACTAGAAATAGAGAATTTTTTTTTTAAAGAAGCATTCTTTCTTGTGTTCTGGTCTTGAGAAGCTTTACCTACTGAACAAGACAAAAAATAGTTACTGACCTTTTCAGATCCAAGCTTTCATCTGTTGCTCCTGGGTCAGAAACAGAGGGAAGCAGCAAATTCAGAGAACTACAATGCAACTAAGAAAGCAGAGACTGAATAAATAAAAATACAAAAATACTCTTTGCCAATGGAGACAATAGTTTCAAGGGTGATTGTGTAGCAATAGGGCCTTCTATAACTCAGGGTACCTGGGCATGATGGAGATACTTTTCTGTAAAAGACACTTTGGGGTATGTGGCAGTGTGTACGTGTATATACGTTTGTGTGTGTGTGCATGTGTATTTATATTTAATGTCAAATCTCATTTGTCCTCAGGTCAAGTGTAAGGGTCTTTCTTAAGAAATGCCCTCAGTGAACACTGAAGATTTTGTAAAAGACTTGTGTTTTTCTGTAAGATTACAGGGGGTTTTATTCCATTTGGGTTTCTCTAGAGACAACTAGCACAGGCTATACAAGATAAATTGAGACAGGATCTCTGTGTAGGTGACTTCCCACATCACTGTAAAAGATGACAATGGACAAAGAGTTGTATTATTACTTTGTGGGAATGCTTCACCTTGAACATGAGTGGTTGATTGTGCAAATTCTCTGTTCTCAGTGAAAATCAGGTATCGATTTTCACTTCAGGCAAGGGATGAAGAGAGTGTGTCTCTGTGCATGTGACTATCATGCATTTGATTTACATTAATTATATAATGCATGTTATATAATAATACATGCATTAATTACAGTTCTACCCTGTGCAAGGCCAGGGGTACGATGAAGTACAAACAGGTTTTCAGCTTGAACTGTAGTAGTTCATAAGTTGAGCTCTGGGGGCTTAGAGTTCTCAAACTGGCCTTTGCGCTGATAGTGGTTACTTTTGCATCTCATCCCACTCACCACTGGCAGTCCACCTTGCATGCGTAGACCCACTTAATGAATGACCACTCCCAGAAGTTTGGAGCACAGAGTGGTAGCAGAACTTGGGTGTCTTCTACACGAAGTCCTATCCATTCATATACTTCATATTTAACAAAAGGAGGCTACATAAAGTTAGTGGTGGCCTTCTAAGACCCTATTCCATGAAGGCAACCCACCAGAAAAGAGCTCATCTAAAAGCTCTTTGCCAGGCCTGTTTATAGCTTAGTCAGCATTTGGGGACAGAGGTGGAAAGGACAGGAGAAATCAGAGACCTGTGTGCCCTGCATGATGCAATTTTGGGAAGCTAGGCATGACTTGAGACAATCCTCAGGCAGCTCAGGCTTACTGATGAGATCAGATTATCTCCCTTGGAAGAACAAAAGCATCTTAAAACTTTCTCATTACTCCGTAACCTAAAAATGTAACTAACTGCTAAGTACCACATTAAAAAGGAATTAAATTTTTTCCTTTTGTAATTAAACAATAGTGAGTACTTGGTCTCCCTTCCAATGCCAGGATTTAGGTTGCTGAGTCCATTAGTGGTTTGAAGCATGCACTGGCAGTTTTCATACCTCATAATAATTCACTTTCTTCCAAACAATTTCAGAAGCCTGTATAAATCTCCTAGTCTTGTAAACAGTGTGAAGCATCTCCCTCTTTTGGCAGTGAGTGATGGAAAGGCTTCTATGGCGTAATTAATTATTCTAACATTTTAACTAATAGCTGGACACAGAAACAAAACCAGGAAAAGTATTTGGAAAAGAAAGTAAACTTAGAAAAAAAAAGATAATGAAAGAACAAAAAGAAAGCAGAAGAAATTAGCATAGAATGAGCATTACCTGAATTTCTACATAATTCTATTTAGTCCATTAATGTAATTTAACTTCTTTGCTCTACTCTTGAGGCTTAATCATCTCTCACTGAACACACACATTCATTAGAGTCACTGTTAAAGTAAAACAGCTGAGCATGACAGGGCTGGGAATAAGGTTTTCCCACTGCTTAGCTGATAGAGTAATTTAAAAAAAAAATTAAAAACTCAAACTCCTCATCTGTAATCCATCATTGTGCCAATATTATACAGGTTGAAAGAACTGTATACCGAAACAAGCTGCTTTACAGAACTGCTAAGTGTCAGGAATTTGGGACAGACAGATTTCAGTAAACACAAACCAAAGAGCTGTTTTCTGCTAGAATCATTTTCTGGCAGATTTCTTTCTACAGTCTAAAAATTTTTCTGAATTTACAAAGACAAGTGTTTCTGTGACAAGCAACGCCTATAGCTAATGGGAAATTAGTACAATAAAGAACAACCACTAAGAATACCTGGAATTAATCTAAGAAACTTCAGAAGTCCCCTGCAGTTTCCACAATCAAATGAGAACACCACACTTCTGTGTATTAGTTTATTTAATTCTTTATCGCCACTAAGAGCAAGTAAATTATGTTGATACAATTGGTAAACATATACATTCGCTAGAGCCTCCCACAATCCCACAGAGCTAAGGGAAACATTAAGGGATGTTACAGGATTAATGCTTTCATTCTACAATATGGATATATGGCTTTCATACAAGTTTAAAAAAATCGAAAAGGTAACACACTGCTAGCTTACAAAATCAATATACAAACTGAAAGAAAAGGAAAAGAAACAGGAAAAAGAGAGTAACCCATGAGAAGATATCATATAGCACTGGTTTAATAGATATATACAGAATTAGAAATCCATTGAATACGATATTCAGGCTTTAATTTGTTATTTTGACTTTCATTCCTTCTTTCTGTTTAACACCCGAACTACAAGTATCAAGATGATTTCTGTTTTACTTTTTTTTTCCCATCTATTTTTCCCATTTTCCTCACTTTTCATTGGCAGAGAAAAAGCCTTTTTCTGCCTGGGTTTGTATGTTCACACCTAACTGAAGCAGGTCATCCACTTTGAAGCTTTGAACAAAGCCCTTCCACATACTTGGTGTGACAGAAGAGAACATCACTCTCTAAGTCCTATTGGCCATTTCACTGGCACGTGTCTTGCATTTTCCTTGGACACAGCCATCCTTAAACTGGTATGTTGGTAAGTGGGAAGAAACCTAGCTTTTCATCCTATATACTACTCTTGTATCCTTGTGTAAATAACACCACAGGACAAAAAGCTCTTTCACTTCTACGTTAGCTTGAAAACATGGCAGCACTAGTCATGAGACACATTTTGAGTTAAGGATGCATTTTTTAACAGAATTTTGCTCTGCCATATATGGCGGGATATATATATATGCAGTATGTATGCATGTATATTTGGAGAAGTGTGATGCTCATGTCCCCATTAGGTGGTTTCTAGCCCCAGGCTGCAGCAGTACTAGCCTGCCTCTGCTGCAGGCCCCCTCAGCAACCACAACTGATTATCAGAGCCATTTCCTTCACCTGTAAAAATCTAGATAAACTACATAATTATAATATGGGATGTGTAATGAATGACCAAATGAGAAAAGTCAAATAATGTCTTGTTGCCAGGTAGATTAGGGTGAGGGAATTCAAACAGTGTAATTAATTGAATGAAACTGGCTACAGGTTAAGACAGCACTGCAGATGCTATCCATTTTCCTAGCTTTACATCACAGAATTCAGGGCTAAAGCTTTTGTACAGTCTTTAACTTTGAATGACCTTCTGAAATGGGAATACTTGGGAGCCTCTGTTTTATCTCAACAGTAAATTCATACATTGGACACGTGCTTTCAGTTTTGTTGCGGGTTTTGCTTGCTGTTGTGTTTTTTCCAGGAAAGGAATAAGAACTGTAGATACAGTTTTTTTCATAGGCAACTCACTCAAAGCTGAGTGACAGGAGATACCTCCTGAGATTTTAGCCATCTGGGACCCCAAGACACTCCACATTCAAATGGCAAACTGCAGAAATGGCAAAAGGACTGCTCAGCCCCACCAATGAGATAATGATAGTTGAATATAGTTGAATTCCTATTTTTTCCTTGAACTACCTCATTTCTGCTCAGGTCAGAGAGATGAGGCTACAAGGCAGACTGCCATTTTCCAAGAGTAGCAGAAAGGGAACATTAGGAAAACAATTAGACTTCAGCATCATTTAGTTTTGGTCCAAAAGCACACAAAGTTTTCTGCTGCTATGAACAAGACTACCTAGACCATGCAACCACCCATGGGGTGGAAGAGGCTCTCTCCATGCTCTGCTTTGCTCAGGTAAGTCTTCCACTGTCCCGGAAGCTCTATGCACCACGTTTCTTCCCTTTAATTTGATGGTAAAAGAGGACACAGTGGGAAAGGATGCAGCTTCTTGCCACTGTTTATCTAGCTAAGGCATTTTCCTGTTTGAGGGCAAACACTGTTTCATCACTGTCTCTAATTTTTGATCAAATGTGAAGCATTTCTGTCCCCTAGGAAGCTTCGCTCAGGTTGAGCTACGACAAAGGTTTTATCAGCAAGCTGCCCTCCCACTGAATCCAGGGAATCTCTTTGCCTATTCTCATGTTTCCTTGTTCATTGCTGTCTTCTAATTAACAAGTTGCTACCATGTTGTTTAATCTTAGGAGGACACAACGAGAGGTACCTGATGGTAGGGGTTTGCTGGGGCTGTTTTGCAACAACAATCCAGCAAGAAACGGAGAATCCAGCCTCAAGCATGAGGAAGGATCAACAATATCCACAAAAGTTCGGCTGAGAGGCAGAGTGCCTTAGCAGGATTGACAGAAAACCTACAAATACTATCAGAATTAGGGAGGAGTTGGGGAAGGCAGACAACAGGTATAATATGTCTCCACAAAGGAGAGAACACATTCAAAAATTCACATAAGATGCCATCCTAGAGAGTTAAAGAAGATTGAATATGAGACACCTACCCACACTAACATACTGTTTCCCCTTCCTAGAAGAATTTGGGAGATGTGAAAGACCACTATGTCATTTCAAAATGGTGTACCTCACCAACATTTTGCTTTAGAAAAGTGGTGGGTTTACATTGTTGATGTTGCAGTTCCTAGACTGAGGGAAAGTCAGGTTGGCTTTTGTCCTACCCTCATCATCATTGACATACTAAGGAAACTCAGATAGAGATTCCATTAAACAAATGGGAATGCTATACAATGTTTATCTTCAGATGCTCCCTCCCTGCTAGCAGCATGGTTAGTTTCAGGGGTTTTATAGGCCTGTTTCAATAAACAGTCTCCCTAAGTATTCACTTCTCCTTATTTCATCCTAATGCTCTGGTTTTTTAACTTGAATTGTCCATTGCCACACACCAAGTGGTGAAGGATATACACCAAAGCTGAAGAAATATGTTATTTTCTCCTACAAATATCATCATAACTTGCACTTCTAAACCAGAAAAACCAGACATACTACTGTCTCCTTTTGACACTGCCTCCTGTTGGACAAGTTCTATTGAGGTCAGAGTGGGACTTTACTTCTTTGTAACATTCTACATTTGATTAGTTTTCATTAAGGCACAAATCAAGCAAAGCATAAAAACAAATGTGCCAGCCAGTAATCCTGCCTCCCCTACTCAAGGAGCACACAAAAGAAGTTTGTATAAAACGCTCCTGAGTTCTTATCTGTCTCTTCTTGACAAAGTCTCAAACAGTGTCTGTTGATATGTTTTGTAATTATTATTCTTTCCTTTCTTGTAATTTTTCTCCTTTGAAAAACAGTACAGTTCAGAATGTTATTACGGAATTAGAAGGTGAGAATCAGTAAATTACAACTTAGTATCTACCTGCACCTGTAACAAATGTTTTCCCTTCATGAAGCCTTCCCTGACAGTTTCGCTGTACTTAATAAATATGCCAGGCTGACAAGCAGTGATTCTTTTTCAATACGGGCACTTCTGTCAGGAGACATATCAAAGTCAGAAAATGCCCCAAACCTCCAATATTGTTTTGAATCAAGATACACACAGGCCTAATTGCTTAGAAGCATGGGTCAGCCTACTTAGAGGAAGGGAAGGGAGCTATACCCCAATTCCCCCAGGTTTAAACTTGCTAGAATCAGGAGTCTGGATGCAGATTCATCCTTAGCTGTTGTTCAGCAACTCACCCCTCTCTTTTCTAAGAGATTTGAGTGCTCAGAAAAAGGCTGTCATCTGGGGTATTTCTATGATCTCCCCATACCATATTATAGCTGTAGCAAATGAAGATGGAAAACACTTCTCAAGAGGGACATTTGTGAAACAAACTTCAGCCAGTTAAACTACCTAAGCAACACATCTACGCTAAGTAACTTTCCATTGTAACAGGATAGCACCAAGAGGGTAAAACACATATTTCATCTGAAGTAGCCGCCCCCACAGCACCGTCAGAGAAGCTTGCCCTCCCAAAGGAGGGAGGGTAGAAGACTAGAAAGCAAGTAAGGAGAAATTTCAGAATGACTCAAGTGGAAACTGAACAAGATAAGCTGGAAAGAGGTTTCATTCACATACATGCCTCTTGCTTTCTTGATAATGTCACTAGTGAAGCAACTGCTCCTGTTAGGTACCAGGTACCTCCTTTCAGAGCTGACCTGACTGACCTATTCTATTCAATCTTCCTCTGTGTTCTGCCATGAATTACTCTTATTGTCTCCTTCATAACCGGAGTTTCCACAGAATTTTTTCTGTTGGTTTCTTGGAAATTTTCTTCATTGTTTATCAACTATGACAGATACAACTCCAATTACTGTCAACAATAAGATGCCAATACACATCCAAACATATGTGGCTAAGTAGTACAGAGGAAGTTCTCCTGTTCACACCCTTTGCTACCAGGACTGCTGCACTTTCCTCTGGTCCTAACGTGGTATTTTTTTGTTTGTTTCTTTGTTTTCTGTAAACTCTCTCTGTGGAGGCCCTACACCACTACAGGAACATGGCTGGCCTCCTTCAAAAATTATTAGGAATGTTCCTTTAACATGCCAGATGGGTAGTTAATCATAAGGGCCATAAGGTGTCAGAGGAAACACAGGGGAATTTATCTTCTTCTTGCTCACAGAGGTGGAAATCAGAAGTCACATCTAAGGTTTGCTAAAGGACAGTCAAGCTGTTGGTCTCAGCATCATTCCCAACCCCTGCCAGCTCCCTGTGAAATATGGACTAGATTACCCAGTGTACGACAACGGCGCAACAGTGTTTGCACTCAAAGCTGAACCGCTTCAAGTGAACTGATGCAGCATTTAGACAGACAAACCTTTGGTGAGTGAAAAAGCTTCTTTCTCCCTTTGCTTTCAGTCAGACCTACCAATCCATTAGTTTAAGTCTGAGGCACGAGCACAGGTAGACCTGATTAGACCACGAACAAACCAAATAGCACCCAGAACCACCCAAATATGAGCCTTTGTGATTTTGGATTTGGTCATTGCACATCCACCACAGGTTTGGGACATTTTTAACTAGAACACTGGCTCACGTACGTCTAACAGCGTAGTCAAAATAACAAGGACGTTAACACAGACTGCAAAACACACCCAAGGAGTCTGGAAAATAATTGTGTGGCCAGTCTACCTTGAGCTATGTGCAGCCTTGGCTAGCTGGCTTCAAAAGGGTTTGGGAACGTCTACAGAAGGACTTGCTTCACTCTGAGTTCAGATCAGCCATACCCTCCGTGTGAGGAAAAAAAAAGAGGGCAAGCTCTGCAATTGTTACAAATTTTTTGCATAGAAACGGGGAGTGATGTTAGTCTGGAAAAAGACTCTCTGCTTGTCTACAAGCTAATCCCAAGACAGCAACGTGATTTACTCAGGTGAACGCACCCCGCTGCAGCTTCGCTGAAGTCAGTGGGTACCCGCAGCAGTACCAAGGGAGACTATTCCTCTTGACCAGCAGGCAAGCCTGCAGTCTACGCAAACAGCAAAGCTTATTTATCGCTGTTGAATTTAAAGTTTTAGAACTTAAAAGTGATGATTCTAAAACTAATTTTGGGCACGGAAATCCCTTATGTTTCCTCTCAAAAGCCTGGTCTGCTGGTTGTTTAGTTGTTAAACAAACCTTCACCTGGGAACAGACCAGTCCTTTGTCAGATCTTTTTTCTACTTTGTGACTTTTCTCAAGACTTATTATCATTTAAAACAGGCAAAATTGAACAAACTGAAAACCAGGTGGTTGGTTTTTTTTCCTCTTGCAGACCAGCTAATAAAAATAAAAAAATCACAGAATTATTTTTATTTTTACTGAACTTTTCCAAGCTCTTTTTTCTTATATAAGAACAGAAGAAAGCAAAAGGTACTGTTTTTATATTTCCCTTCTGCTTTACTAACAGAAAAACAAAAAATTGATTTAATTCCTATTAGTTTCAAGTCCCACAAATTGTCCCTTTTTTGGTCAAAAACATGAACTACCTCAGACAGTTTCCAAACTGATTTCTTGTATTAATTCCCACCAGACATAGTATTTTTCAACCAGTTATAATTAAAATCAACAGGAAGTTCCCAGTGATGCAAAAGGGAGTTGGATCAAGCTGAATCACAACAATTTCAGCTAGATTTTTGTGAAAAGGATTATCCTCCCTTCTGGCAAAATAAACAAATAAAAGAAAGCATTTTTCATGTTTTATAGGTAAAACAGAGGACACTGCTATCCAACAGCACTGATATGCTAAAAATTGGAAATTTTTGCTATCATTCCATTTGGAAAAATTATTTCTAGAAAACTATGAAAAATTAGGACTCTTTTGTGTCCAACTGTTGAAAGGTTTCTGAATTTTTACTGCCAAGATCCAAAATATGGCGAAGGATAGGAGGGCTACTGGTTTTTATCTGGAGATGGTGGCATTTTGGAATGAACATTCACCACACACATCTAAAAAAATTCTATGCTTGTAAATACTCAACAAAATGCCCCCACCCTATCCTTAAACAAATAATCTCATACAGTTATCTAGATGTAAGAACTTAAGAAACAAGTCTGGCTTTTTTTCAGATATAAGGTCCCAGTCTTAAATATAATTGCATCCAGCCAAACTCCTTTGTTCACACAGGGCACCACTGGCTTCAGCGGAGCTCCACACAGGTTCAGGTTCTGCTTGCATGGAGTAATTACCAGATTGAGACCTATGGCAAGACTTGAGAAAAAAATATTTTAAAAACCTCTACATTGTTCAATATACAATAGACATAATTTTCTAAATGAGTTTGGAGTCCTTTATTACAGGCCTCTAAAAATCATTGTTAGGGTTATACATTAAAAATACTAAAGTAATAAAAAAAGGATTTTTCTTCTGTGTTTGCTTGTTTCCTTCTATAGTACCATTAAGCTATAAATAATTTTAGGATAAAATGCCTAGGTATAAATGAAACTGTTAAATGATCGTGTTTGCTGATGTCCCTTTCTCACATTGCCCAAGTTGGCTCCATTAATCCAGCATCTTCTCTTGTTTCTTGCCTTCCTTTTTCTTCTTCTTGGATTCTGTAAAGATAACAATAACCATAAAAAATTAGCATTTAACAGTCACTGCAATAAATGTCATCCAATACCCCTGCGATTTTCCCTTGTTTTCTCTATGCACATAAGGACTAATTTTGTTTCCTCATTCTGAACAAGGAAAGGCAAAACAGAAGAAGGAAAAAAAAAGAAAAAAGGAACAGCCGTGGCACTGGGGAAGATGGAAAGGGGGGTGCACGTTCAGTTCTGAACCCTTCCTATCTGAGCGGCTGACCCTGTTTGGCATGCAAAGCATTGTCTCAGGAACTTGCTTCGAAAATAAGAAAACAGCGGGCAGCTCCTGGAGAAACCGGGTCATGGCTCAGTGGAGAGCTGGAAGAAAGCTTTGCACACACTACCCACACACAAACCCCTCCCTTGCTTCCTTTCTATTTCATTGTCAGTCTTTGGCTTTCTCTGAATATGAGAGCAACTCCAGAGCGTGGTGAGAAAGCTCACTTGTTTCTTTAGCTTCTCCACTGCCAACTCTTCCCCCTTTGTGTGGGACAAACACCTACGCACACTCAAGAGGCAACTGGAGTTTGGCCTGGAGTCATTACAGCAGGGTCTGTCCAGCCAGCTGGTATTGATAGGACAGGGAAGGGACTAGGGAGCATCTGCTTCTCTGATTAATTTGGGCTCAATAAGGGAACGATGTGAAGGTACAAGTGGAAGTTTATATATTACACTACCATCTGCGGGAACTTTCACTGTGCTAGAGAGTTGTGTGGTGTTCTACAGGTAAAGGAAACTTACAGAGGGACCTAAAAATGAATATGAATTAAGAGGATTAGGTACCCTTGTATCACATGTCACCTTGCAATAACAGCTCTCACTGGGAACGTGAATAAATCCTCGTGGATACCACCACAAAACACAGCGCAACAGGTACTAGAGAGACAGAAACTGAGTTTCTGCGAATCATCTTTCCTATCTTTCCTGGAACCAAAACAGCAAGCAAGTAGACCCATGTTTGCATTACCCCAGATTTCACTTTCTTCCTTTGAATCCTGCCTTTCTTTGCTTCTTCCTTTTCAAAAACCACCCTCCCCCGCCCCCCCCCCCCAANCTTTTCAAAACCCCCCCCCCCCCCCCCCCCCCCCAAAAAAAAAAAAAAAGGAAACAAGAAAAAATCTGAAAACCAAACAACTGAACAAAAAACATCTCAGGTTAAGTAACACATATCACTATGAATGAGAAGAGAAGCATTTGGCCCTTTAGGCGGTGCTCTTCTTTGTGAATTATTCTTTTCTCTCTGACCAGTTTGCATAACATAGACAGTCAAGCAATCATCAGCTCTGGTAAAACCAGCCTACTTGCATTAAAGCCAAGGGAACTACACTGACATCTTTCAGCTATGGATACAGCCAGGGTACCTTCAGCAGAAGGCAAACTTAGGTTATCACGTTTCTCTGCTGGTTGTTTTTCCGGTTTGTTGTTAGTGTTTCAAAACAACATCTTCTTCTCCATCTTTTTCAACAAGACAAAAGTTGTTTCGGATAATCCTTTAGTCAAAGCAAAATAAAATACCTATTTCACGTTTAGTCACATGATCTGCTCTAAAATCTCTTTCCCTTAAAAACTTTGCTTAACATTTAAAGGGATAATAATTTAAAACAAGAAGTAACTTGTTTTTGTTTGAAAATGTGAAAATGAACTTTCCCGCCCGGCCTTTGTATGCGTATCTGTGCTTGTGTGTGTGCGCATGTGTGTAAACACACTTGCAGTCTGGAGTCACTCACAGAATCTGGAACTATTTTACAGCCTGTCATTCCATAATGTCATTTTTCATTAAGTTAATATCTAATTTGCTTTCATGTAAAGCTTTTTCCCCCCCTACAAGTTTTCTTTCTCCCCTCCTATCCTCTTTTACCCATGTCCTCCACTTGCTCTAATCTTTCCACTGTATCACTGAGCCTCCTGGATGCTGTATTGATTGTGCTCTCTCTCACTCTCTCTCCAACAACACTCTCTCTCAAAGAAACAGCACCATTTTATCAATCAGAGCGGTACTTGAATCTGTAAAATCTATTTAGACCCAGCACGAGCAGAAAGGCACTCTGCAAAGTTCAGCTAAATTTACTATAAGCAAAGGAGACACATGAATGTGGGCTGACCACTAAGAGGACTCTACTGAAGAGTATGTGCAGTTCATGGTAGGGGTGAAGTCACCACCAGGAGAAGGTTTTTGGGCTGGAATTGTGTGATTGCATCACATCCCCATCCTCAAAGACTATTTGCCTTGCACTCGACTTCATGTACCAGACAACTCACTGTTTATTCCTTTGTGCTTGGCCCCAGTGGGTCTACATCTGCTCCCGTGAGCAAAAGCTCAATCTTCCTTGTTACCTACCTTGTGATAATCTGCATATCACCCAAACTGCCAAAACCGTCTACCTACAAAGACAAGTTGTTCCATTCTGCTTAGTGCCTCAGCAGAGTAAAACCCTCATGCATGGGTAATTCCTCACACATTAAAAATGCTCACACCACCACAGCTTAATCTTTCAGGTAAGCTGTATCAATGCAAAGCCCATTTGCTCTATGAAATTACCTGCACCCCCAGAGTTGTGGCAACATAAAATAAGAAAAAAGGAAAACTGCTCAAATATTTACCAGTCCTTAGGCTCTTTTAAAAATCCTGCCACAGACACCAGTAACCAGGTTCTGACCTATGGAAATGCTGCTGTTCATACTCTCATGCACAAGTCTGTTCACAGCTACCCTCCACCTGTCTTGACTATGGTCAGGCTACAGACTATAGTGTAGCCATGGCTAACAAAATATGAAGTTGCTTTAAGATATACTTTGTTCATGTTTTCTCACTGCTCAGACCTACTCTGCATCTGTGTCATTCAGGTTTTCATTTCCTGATCTCTGTTCACCCTACAGTACTATTTCAACTTTTATGACAGGCTATCAGTTCAGCTCACACAGCCACACTGTCACGCTCATCACTTCGTCTGCCAACACTTCCCTCCCAGAGAAACCAGACTTGATCTCATCAATGCTTATAAATACTTAAATGAGGGTGCCAGGAGGAGGGGGCCAGTCTTTTTTCAGTGGCGCCCAGTGACAGGACAAGCGGTAATGGGCACAGACTTGAACATAGGAAGTTCCATCTAAACATGAGGAGGAACTTCTTTACTTTGAGGGTGGCAGAGCACTGGAATGAGGTGGTGGAGTCTCTGACTCCAGAGATATTCAAAACCTGCCTGGACACCATCCTGTGCAACCTGCTGTAGGTGAACCTGCTCTGGCAGGGGTGTTGGACTAGATGATCTCCAGAGGTCCCTTCCAACCCCTATGATTCTATGACTGAAGTGGTCATCATGCCAGCAGTGCCAGCACTGACACCATGCCTGAAAGCCCTGACTAGTTGAGAGTACAAAGGCAGTTACCTGAAAGCTCAAGACACTGCTACACCAGCACTAGCTGTAGCCATCTACCAGTCAAGTGAGGGAAAGATCCCCTAGATACACCGTCTCCAATAATCCCATTCAGATTCCTATTCCATACATGAGAGTTATTGACATTCAATTCACCTTATCACGGATTGGATGCAAGATGTTCAGTTCAGCCACTTACTACCAGGCCTCCTAACATGGTCCCAGCCTGCCATCAGAAATTCCAGAAACCCATCAAGCGGTGCCCACTGAAACAGCCATTACAACGGGGCAGCCACTGTGCTGCTCTCCACATCTCACTGGCACTGTGAAGCAGCCTAATCTCGGTAGCGCTCCCCGCTGAGCCAGAAGGAAGTAAGAAAAGCTGCACAGGGAACAGGGACTACCCTGAGCAGAACACTGGCACCTGCAAGCATTTTCGGGCAACAGCAGCCTTCTTCACCTCCTGCGTGATTAATGCAATATTTGCAAAGATGGAGTTGTGGATCAGCTGTGTTGCCTACAGGGAATGTGTTTGCTGCAGACAAGTGCTAGCAATAACATTGGGAGCCACTATGACAAAATGACTTGACCAGCTGAAATGCAGGTTCACACCAACTGCCGTGGTTTGGGCAGAATTTTTATCTGAATTTACTCACTGCACCTTTTGCTTTAAAGCTAGGTGATCCAGTCTTTTGACTGTTAAGCCAGACACCAGTCGGAGGGATCTACATGAGCTACCTATGCTAAGAGTTCAGGACCCAGAGTGGAAAGAGCAAGGCAAAAAGCAGGACGAGAACCCTCCAGGGTTTCAAAACCCGCCTGGACACCAACCTGCGCAACCTGCTGTAGGTGGACCTGCTCTGGCAGGGGGGTTGGACTAGATTATCTCCAGAGGTCCCTTCCAACCCCTATGATTCTATGACTGAAGCGGCCACCATGCCAGACTTGATCTCATCAATGCTTATAAATACTTAAATGAGGGTGCATTCATCAAGTGATTCATTTCAGAAAAGCAGAGTTTGGCCAGTTCAGGGGACCTGCTCAGCTGGGCTAAGTGCCTAACTGCAACAAAACTACCCTACAGGCCACATGTGGCTGGCAGGCCAAAAACCGCAACATCACAATATGAAACTTTACGAAAGATACATAAATACACTTGATACTTAAACACAGTGATTTCTCCCACAGACACCAATGCCAGGGTGAGCACTGAGGTGGGTGCCAGCTCTTGCTGTCCCTCAACAGCTGAGGCGAGCAGGGTGTGCAGTGGAGGGAAGGGACGGGGGTAGCTCTTTGCCTACTGCTCCGAGTGAGCTGTTTTCTCCTGCCCCAGCCAAACTGTCCCTCCTCCTCTGGCATGGCTCAGCATGCAGCCATGCTGAGGAAAGCATTTAGCAGGAGCTACGCCTTCTCCACTCTAGAACGGGCTTCCTTCCCCTCAAGGAGATACTTATCTTTACCATCCCTGTGCATCCTTGCAGCAAAACAAAAGTAGCAGAAGACTGAGCTATGTATGCTCGAGAATATTAACGAGGATGACAAAACAGTCCTCAACTCTTGTGTCTGTTTTACAGTATACACTTTCCCCCTCTCTATTATCCCACCGTGAGAGGCTGCCTAGCAGTGCCCTTGCTCAGGAGGCCAGGATCCTGGACCCGGGTACAGGCAAAGAGCAAATGCAGAATCCCTGAGCGCAGCAGCCAAGCACTGCACAGCCATCTCGTTCCCAGAATGCTTCCAGCGAGATAAAAACACCCGTGTAGCGTTGTATGAATAGCCCGGCAAGAGCGAGCTGTGCCGATGCACGCACAATGCATTATCTAATCATTCGTCACCTGAATAACCCCATGAATAGTTGTATGCCTCAGAATTATTCACAGGATTCAAAAACTATGTGGTCATGGATTAGCACTGGACTCACTTCTGTGGGTCTATGATGACCAGTAACAAAAAATTCCAGTGGGGATCTTACCAAGTAAACAAATTAGTTCGATAAGCAAAATTTTCTCTATGCAATTTGGAATGGCAGCAGCCCTCTTCAAATAGTCATCTTTATTCTGGAGCCTCATTCGTACTATGCAAGCAGGAAAGGAAAGTAATTATGTCGAACAGGAGCCACATACCTTTTCAAGCCGCTATTAACGTATAAGGCACAAAAGGGAGGTAATTACATTTTAATGGAAGCCAAGACTTTTAAGCCAAGATTTGCAGGTATTTATTTCCATTTGTTGAGAAGGTGGTAACAATTCACTCATGGAACTGCTGAATTCCTATATATAAACGTCAAGCAGTGTCCCCAAATCCAAAATAAATCATTGGAAACAGCAAAAGCTGTGCTGATGAAAGGTTAGGGTGAAGAATTTCAACTCCAGGTGTTCAGGACAGTTTTCCCAGGAACTAGCACTCAGTCCCACTGAGTACAGAAGAAGGCAGGTTTTCTAAAGGGCTCTCTACCTCTCACTGGGGCACATTTTCCAAAGCACCTGGTTGCTGTGGTGGTGCTGGACAATGATGGATTGGGTGCAGGGCACTTCCAAATTCCACAGATGCAATGCCAACCCATGTGGAAGGGAGCAGTCTCGACTTTGACACAGCCAAGGATTTTATCCCTTGGTGAAAAAAAATTCACCCTAGAGAGGTTCACCTCTTACATAAAGCATTTATGTATTCCAAGTGAGTTAAAGAAAGAAAAACTACATTAAAATAGCAACTTTGTTCCAAAATGAATCCTTCTGACAAGCCTCTGAGAAACACACAGTTCTACTGGATGGAAAAAAAGCAATACTCCACTAGCGGAATGGTAGTAGGAGGGAACTTTCCAATGAATCAATAACATTGATATGATACCTGGGCTTGTGCAAAGTATTTGATGCTGTCCTGCACAACATCCTTGTCTCTCAATTGAAAAGACATCATTTTGATGTATGGACCACTTTGTGAATAAGGAATTGGCTGGTTGCTTGCACTCAAAGAGTTGTGGTCAATGGCTCAATGTCCAAGTGGAGACCAGTGATGAGAGGTGCTATTCAGGGGTTGGGATTGGCACTGGTGCTGTTTAACATCTTTGCTGGCAACATGGACTGTGGGACTGAGTGCACCCTCTGCAAGTTTGCTGATGACACCAAGTTGTGGGGTGCAGTCACGACGCTGGAGGGAATGGAAGCCATCTAGAGGGATCTTGATAGGCTTGAGAGTTGGGCCTGGGCAAACGTCATGAAGTTCAACAGGGCCAAGTGCAAGGTCCTGCATTTGGGTAGGGGCAACCCCATGCACAAATACAGGCTGGGCAGAGAATGGATTGAGAGCAGCTCTGAGGAGAGGGACCTGGGGGTGTTGGTAGATGAGAAGCTCAACATGAGATGATAATTTGCACCTACAGCTCTGAAAGCCAGCTACATCTTGGGCTGCATCAGGTGATTCTGCCACCCTGCTCTGCTCTCATGAGACCCCACCTGAAGTACTGCATCCAGCTCTGAGGTCCCCAACATAAGAAGGACATGGACCTGTTGGAACGAGTCCACAAAAGGGCCATGAAAATGATCAGAGGGCTGGAGCACCTCTCCTGTGAAGACAATCTGAGAGAGCTGGGGTTGTTCAGCCTGGAGAAGAGAAGACTCTGGGGAAGATCTTGTAGCAGCCTTCCAGTACCTAGAGGGAAGATTGGGAGGGTCTCTTTATCAGGGAGTGTAATGATAGGATGAGGGGTAATGGTTTTAAACTGAAAGAGGGTAGATTTAGATTAGGTATTAGGAAGAAATTCTTTACTCTGAGGGTGGTGCAACACTGGAACAGGTTGTCCGGGGAAGGTGTGGATGCCCCACCCGTGGAAGTGTTCAAAGTTCAGGTTGGATGGGGCTTTGAGCAACCTGGTCGAGCAGGAGGTGTCCCTGCCCATGGCAGGGGGGTTGGAACTAGATGATCTTTAAGGTCCCTTCCAACTCTAACCATTCTATGATTCTATGACTTTTACTTCATTAATATATTACAATTGATTATATCCCCTATACTTTAGCTCTGTTTTGCTTAATGACTCTCTCTAGTTGTAAGTGCTTCTCAATTTCTCCACTCTTCCATTCACTCCTCTCCAGCAGGCTTTGTTCAGCTTCTCACTTTGTAAAAATTTCATTTTGGACAGACTTGGATTTGTTCCCAGTTGAACATAAGATGGACCCAATTCAAACTTAAAGGGTGGTGCTGCACCATGTAAGCCAGAAGACCAGCTGCAATGTATGTTATGAATGGGGAACAGCTAGATTTATGTCTGTAATGAACACTAATGTATTCAACAAAGAAATGGACCAAAGAGCCACTCATGGAAAAAGTTTCACTCATTTTCTTTCTCATTGGAATTTCATGAAGAAATAAACGCAGGGAAAAAAATAATCCAATTTATTCTAAAACCATCCACAAAGCTCTGAAATGATGTTAAGACAACCAGAAGCCATCGCTTGAACCTGACTTTTGGATGTAAGACCTAAAAAACCATTCACTTTAACATCCTTAGACTCATCAGGAACTACAGGAAGGGTCTTTTTAAGTGGTAATTTGTTGAAATCAAGAATTTTCATCAGAAAGGTTTAATTTTAGTAATTTCTTTCATTCAAAAATTTGGGAGAAAAAGCTTCAAAATTGCCTACACAGGCACACACGCACTTTCTGATTTTGCTAGATGGCCTATTTGTCCAAAGACAAAGATCAGGAAAATTTAATCTCATTTTCTTTAAGTCTGGGTCACACAACTAAGACATTAGAGCCTTTAGAGTACATATTTGGAAGACTGCAATGGATAAACTTTTCAAGCGAAGCCTGTTTTTGGAGACTGATGAAGGGGTCTGGCTAACAGGAAAGTAATTTCCAGAAGTAGCTCGCTTTGCTGTTCTCTTTGCTGCTCCTTCTCATCTGCCTCTGGTACATTTGTACTGCTGTTTCTGTAGGGTATGGACTTTCTTACTGTTCTTTGTCATGTTCTGTGCTCAGCACAAGAGGGACCCAGTCCCAGCTGGCTCTTCAGCCCTCTGTCTATGCTGTACACAAGATCCCTCTTAATGCCAGTGAGACAGGTGCTGGCACAGGCTGATACATTCAGAGTTTATTCTCTGCATTGACACATCTAGAGAATGCTGAAAACAGAAAGTATTAATAATCCATTTGGAGTTTGGCACTTACCTATACAGCAAAAAGATCACACATTGAAGCAGTTTATATGTCAAACAGATCTATATTATATATAAATACATATACTATATATAAATACTTACTTAGCAGAAAGTTTTTTGTGATACACTGTGAATAGAGATCCTATTTTTTTTAGCCAGTTTTCGAAAACTGGGCACACTCATTTCTCAGCTGTTCTTTCTGCAGCTGCCCCAGATGGGATCTACCTTCAGGGCATGGAACGGAGGGCTTGGCTTTGATCAGAGTTCCACGCTCTGCAAAGTCACCTGCAAAACTTTCACAGTAAGCACAGACAGAAGAAAAGATACAGAGATGCCGACGTGAAAAATAAGATGGAGGGATAAAGAAGGGGGAAGAAAGAAGGCTTGAAAGGAAAGGAAGTGAAGAAGGAAAGGGAAGAGGGAAGAGGGAAGAGGGAAGAGGGAAGAGGGAAGAGGGAAGAGGGAAGAGGGAAGAGGGAAGAGGGAAGAGGGAAGAGGGAAGAGGGAAGAGGGAAGAACAGGGCTTTCTCTCTGTTTCGCTGCTGGTAACAGTAATGAGTGTAAACATTTGCTGATGGCGTATCTTTTATCACAGCAAATCCCACAGCTTCAGGCATTTTCACGGCTCAAGGGCACTGACTAATGCCAAGGAGGCTGGACTGCTCTTGCAAGCCAGGAAAGTGAGACAATGAGCACGTAACAGAATTGGCACACACACAAGGCTATTTAAACTTTCACCCACAAAGGTCTGGATTAAACGCTAAAAGAAACTCCTGCAGGCACAAAAAAAGGGTTGCACAAGAACATTTGACATGTCCAGTTTTTCATTTTTTGGGGCAGCAGAGAAAAAGACCTAACATGAAATACAAACCAAGGGGTGAAAAAACATGGAGGTCTAGGTTTCCCATGAAACTCCCCAACCTTTTTCTTTTCAAAAACATAAAAAAACAGCTGTAAAAGCTGAAGAACAACCAAAAATTGGAAAACACTTATTTAAAAAAAAAAAAAACATATTACTCTTTACACCTCTCCTACAAGCACTTCCTGGTCTCTGGAGTCAGGGTTGTGTCAATCAGATTGATATTATGTTATAATCTGACAATGCATGCAAATTATTTATTCAAACAGTATAATTTTTCAAAGGTTCAAAACAGTCTCAAGGCAGAGTACAGTGCAAAGCATCCAAGAAACATAAAGTAATGGAAGCAGGAAAAGCACCATTAAAAGACATCCAAACTTTATTAGCTATGGACTGCACTAGCAGCTTACTAGCAGCTCAAGGCTCATCCACACTGTAACCACCATTGTGTTTTATTTTTCTTATGCGGCTTACTCTTGCTCCCACTGAAATTGAGAAAAGTCGTATTTCCTCATCTTATGGCAGCAAGAAGCTAAATCGCAGAGATATGTCTTAGAGCCGAAGGTTTCCAGTGAGTTTTACTTCATCTTGAAATAACAAGCCTTGTCCTCAGACTAGCAAGGGGCACAGGGAAACACAACCAAGCATTTAGTACCCAGTCTCACCCCTCTGGACCACTGTTTCTTCTCTTGCTTTTCACATTTCTCAGCTCCATAAGGCATAAATTATTCATGGCAAAACTGCCTCTCACAAGGTTTATGCAGTGCTTAGTACAATGGCACTCTATTTCAGCTGGGGCCTCTGGGCACTCATGCAATACAAATAATCACGATGATAGCAACAATAATAACAGCCAGCGATGCTGTTCCCACTGGGCATCCACTGCCAGTGTCCGCCCCGCAGAGCTCAGATCGCTGTATTTCACTGCAGGCTCCTGGTCAGTGCCAGAGGCCATTCTTCAACAAACCTGCCTCATCCTTTACAAGAGAAAAACCTCCCAATTTTGCCTCTCAGGTTTTTCTTTAACTATCACAGCTGTTTCCTAATATGAGAAAATCCCTCATTTTTATATCTAATTAGTTTGAGCAGATCCTATTATTCTGCCTCCTGTAATACTAATTATTACGCTAGCTGCATGCCTGCACGACTAATGAGTTACATTAAAGATGGGGAGTTCTGAAACCTACAGAGGGAGATACAGCACGAGTGTGATGCCAAAACTGGAGACACCAGCATCTTTCAAACAAAAGAAAATCACAGTCCTAACAAGTCATTTCTTCTCCCCCTGTGTCCTCCTCCAGCTGCTCTTTAGAGGCAGACATTTTGTTGCTGCACAAAGGCAAAGTTGCAGGAGGGCACCCCAGAAAAAGCAGACTGTCCAACATGCAAAATGGGGAGGCCCACAGGTGATCCTTTCATCAGCGCAGCACCCAGTTTGTCTGAGCAACGAACAGCTGCGTATCAGGAAAGCAATTCATTCAGACAACGTCACCGTCAGCTCCTTCCAACAGCCAGCAGCCAAGTCACCCTGCCAAAGCGCAGTCAGTCTGTCCTGGCAGAGCGCTGTGAGTAAGATGTCCTCGCGGCAGGT
This sequence comes from Chionis minor, assembly GCA_013398295.1. Taxonomy (NCBI): domain Eukaryota; kingdom Metazoa; phylum Chordata; class Aves; order Charadriiformes; family Chionidae; genus Chionis; species Chionis minor. The sequence goes on along the minus strand of VZSF01010786.1, from coordinate 809,713 downwards.
AGGAGTCGAGGCTGCCACTGCAGTGCTCAAAAAAACACATGTTTTTTTTTTTCTGCTCCTGGCATCGAATTATAGGTGGGGATATACCTGCTCAGGAACGGAAGTCCAGCTCTGTGTTTTGACACCAAGCTCCCCAAGAGGACACAAGGTAAATCAGTGTCAAACACTGCCTTAAATCCACTGAGATTACTAATGTCAAAACCAAAGACCCTAGTTAAAGCCTGTAGTTCAGACACTCACCTTGAAGTAAATCGTCACATTCTGATAATTGTAATGGCAGACAAGGGAAAAAAGGCAGCAGCAGCTACTAGTCAGAGCATGGAGCGAAGAGTCAACAGCTCCTAGCTGAGTGCCTGTACCTGCCACTGATAACTGTGTAAACCTGGAAAATCCCTCAGCCCTTCTGATTTTCAGTGATTAATTTTCTTTAAATTGTACCTCCTCAGCACCAAGGAGGATTAACTAATTGCTGCCTGTAAAGATTGCTAGATAAAAGAAACAACGTAGTGCAGATTATTTATACTGCACTAAACTCTTAAGTAAAGCTCTTCAAATGGTCTGAAATTATTAAAACCACACTGAGCATACTCTTTCCTCCACTGCAGTAGCACACACACCGTGCCAAACACAGAGAACCGCACTGACACTTCGTTAGACTCTCAAATGCTACACCTGATCTGCATTAGTGGAAAGAGATTACAGCCATTAACAACTCGGGAAGCTTTTGCCGTCCTGTGAGAAACCTTTCCAAACACTTCATGTTGGAAGATGTGATCTTTAGACGCCACCCCAAATATTAAAGACAACAGTGGTGTAAGCAGTGCTAACGTTTGCCAGCCTGAGCTGGAATTGTTTTCCTATGTGGCAAGGACTGAGCTGAGCCAGGATAAAGTAACTCATAGATCAGATACACTGTAAATGGATAAAAAGTTGGGAAGGGAGATCTATTAAAAAGAACTAAATACAGCCAGGTGAAAAAGTTATCAGAAAGGAGCATCATCCAAAAAATGACGGGTACATTGCAGAAAGAGCAGGCAGACTGCTCATTCTATTAAGTTTTATCTTAATCGGAAGAATAAATAGCTGAAAGTACAAGAGTTATGGGGAGAGAGGAAGAATGAGAGTGATGGAAAGAGTGCAAAAAGAAATAAAGCCTATCAGGCAACCCAGCTCAATAAAAATAAATTCCTCCTCTCTCAGCGGTTAAAGCAAAATGTTTCCTGAACGCTGACAATACCCCATTCTTTTACTTTCTGGCTGGCTGGAACCCGAACAACCATCAATCAAGTTTGGGTGGCCGTGAAGTGGGCCAGATGGAGTATGTCGGAAGTGTTTTCTGCTCTTCAGTGCAAGTTGGCCATTAGAGCAGCCACTTGACAGAAGTGCCTGGGTCTTTCACATCTGTCAAGATAGTTTAGGGAGACCTTGAACATCCCCGGCCTTGCAGACACTGATTAGAATATGCAATTGTGCGTGCTAGAGGAGACGTGGCTGCCTCCGCTGGGATTTTGTGATAAAAATTATCCTTTCATCCTTTCCAGCCTTTGTGACAGGCTTTCTCATGACCTCATTTGTGTACTAAATACACAAACCATGGTGTCTGGGATATCACTGTCACGTTGCTGACAATCTCTCTGTCCAAATGCACAATATTCAAGAATGAATGACAGTTTTCATCCTGTGTTAACTACACTTCAGCACAGCAGCCCAGGACCAAGCCATTGTCTTCCAATCTGAGAACACCTCAGCAAAGCTATGGAGAAAAGAGCTCATCAGGAATCCAGATAAAATTCAAATTCCTGATTCATCATCTGCTCTTCCCCTTAAATCAAATATACAGCAGAGTTTCTCTAATAGTTCCCCTCTTGTAAGCAGTGAGCCCCAAAATGTCCAAGTGTTGCAGGTTACAGTGCATACCTAGAGTCAGATGCTCAGAAGATACTGAGACAGAGCAGCTGCTAATAAGGAAAAAATACCTTTCTTTTAAGTTTCCAAAATAATGAGGATACTTCAAAAAGTTTTTTAGGCTTTTCCATGAATGCTGACTAATGACAAAACAAATCCATAAGAACCAGTTTATTAGGCAGGCATTGATTCCCAAGGTTAATGAGTATCTCCCGGTTTAATTTAGCAGAAGTTTTGCCACAGCTCACGTAAGTTCCTGGAGAATCAAAATGTACTTTTATCAGCAAAATCTGCAAAATGATAACCCTTGGGATTTCTCTGCAGATATAATTTTACTTTCTGTTAAGCATAGATCAATCGCCTATGAAACAGCAGTTACCTTTGAAATAGTTAGGTGAGAGGAGAGAGACAAAGGATTCATCCTACCAGTAAAGTTGCTGCACGCTCATGAGCTGGAAAGGTGGATAAGCAACAGGAGAGCAGCAGACACCAAGCCACACTAAAGAAACGTGTAAGGTGAAATCTGATACACAATACTTCACTGGGCAAGCCTAAATTAAATAATCTGCCTTACTCACGCACCTTCTAGGGTTCTTAACTAACTATATTAATTAACTTTTTTAAAAAAAAAAAATCTAAGAGTCGGGGATAATTGTGAAGGTCTCAGATAAAGACACCTGCTCCACACACAAGCAGTAATCAAAAGGAAAACTTATTTAGGTTATTCAGTGGGTGTAATGAATACTAGTGGAAGTATGACAATAATATTTTCTTTTTCAAGACGAATCGTTAGAGGACACATTTGAAATAATGTCTACAGTCCAGTCTCTTCATCTCAAAAATGATTTTGCAACATTAGAAAGAATTAAGGTAGGTCCAGTAGAGAGTATTCTTATCACGGATATAATTTTTTAGACAATGAAGTACTTAAGTCTGAGGTTTTAGCTTTAAAAGATGGCAAGTGACAAGAAGTAACAAAAGATATATAAAACTACAATTGTTTGGAGAAGCTAAATAGCAGCTTTCACTCACCCCATTTACAATATTAAATCAAAATGAAAAGTGATGTAATGGGGAGGTTACAAACATGAATTAACACAAGGAAAATTTCAGGGCACAGGAAAAAGGGTCAGTCATGAAAACAACCCTTTTTCTGAATATACTGGTATATTTTCAGTGCAATATTCTCAGTCAGTTCACATCTGCTTTTGGTACTCCCAACTTATTGCTGTCAGAGCTGTACTCGGTGATGCAGCTCTTGAAGCAGACGCCAGTCAGAAAGGTAACCATTTAGCAGTAGAACAATTCCTGTGATCAATAAGCCCCTCACTTACTATTCTGCATCCAGAACTCCCAAATGCCAGAGAGCCACTGCCCCGCTACTCCAGGCAACCACAGTAGGAACGTACGGCACTTGATCACCATTTACAGGACTAGCTGCATATCAACACAGACTTTATGCAACACTGTGCCTCAAAAAAAAATTGCTGCTTCCAAATAACATATCATATGCTTTTTCTCATGTAGTCTTGAGCCACTGATGCGAAGCTATGTGTGAAGAGGGAGGCTAAGATGTACCTACAGTCCATTGCAAATGCTCAGACAATAATCTAGATCTTACTTCTCATCTCCAAAGAATTAAATTAGGTCCTATTCTAACTGTAGATCGACTACTGTCTAATTTTTCCTTCATCTAGACGTGGGCGGGGACTTACCTCCAACCTCTAATTTCCTTCACCTCAGGAAGAAAATAAATACTTTCAACCCAGCCAACGTGTCAGCACTCAGGTTTTTAACTCAGAAATACAGTTCGGTAGGGCACAACATTTCACACACTACTAATCTGCTTGACCTAATTTCTTACTCCAGTTCCTCCTGCTGCTGCCAACGCGCTGTCCGGTGTAGCTTCCATGGAGTTATACCCACAGACCTGCGATATGGATTTCTTACTGTTAGCTCAGGGCCCAGGCAGGCTGCGGGTGTGTGACTTCCATGCGTGCTGCTCCTACTAATGCCAACAGCAGATGAACGAGCAGGTGGCATGCAGGAAGATGCCCTGAGATTTCTAACGCAAACCAGGAGAGCAGAATTTCTGCCCACAGTTATTATGATCACAAATCTACACTTGCACCTATTTCTCCTTTTGCCTTTCTTCAAGTCAATGGAAATCAGGTTTTCTAATTAAGTCAAACCACATGTTTGCTGCAGTCAGCCCCAATCTGAGTTTCAGCCTCAGCTATATCATACTACTACTTATATCTAGAATCCGATAAAGTTAACTCCAACCCAGCAATTTCACAAGCTCTGCCTTTAAAACCGTAACTTGAAAATGACCCTGTACCACCCAACAGCACTGCTCTCACAAAACGATGCTGCATCAATGACCTGCCTTGCCTCCCTCTCCCCTCTTCTGGCATCCATTGATAGAATATACTGACCCAGCGGGAGCAGATCAAGGAAAAGGGCTACTGGTGGCTCCAGTGGCAGCAGCCTTCTGGCAGCTCAATAGGAAGCTTCATTCAGTAAACTCCCGAATGCCACTTAGGCATGGAAACTTACTCAAAAACCAAGCCAACGAACAAAAAGTCCTTCCCCCAAACTAATAAACAATAAAATCACACAGTTCAAGGCCCTTCCTGCATTCCCACCCAGTCACTTCCATCCCCGAATGAAGATGTTTACTGCTGCCAACTCAACCAAGTCAGCCGGTCTCTGAAAACCTAGCTGTATCCTTTCTGCTTCACAGCTGCTCATCATCTATGCAGGTTCTAGACTCAGTGCTTATCTATGGTTATCTATCTTATTTATGGTGATAAACCCCATGGATGGTGCGTGAGGAAGACCAGTTACAGCAGCACTGACTGCAAAGCAGATGGATGGATGCACACAAACAGGAAGGGTCTGTAACCTCATCAGATGTGTCTCTGCAGGTCACCTGCAGCTACTCCTCAGATCAATCGTGCACCACCATCCACAATTTGAAAATTGCTCGTCATCCCAGGTGCACCTGTCACTCCTAATCGCATTTATTTTTATAATTATCCAAGTATTCAGAGTCTGGAATGTGTTAAACCTAGCTGGTTTTAAGCAAACAAATGCCAGGGTAGCATAGCTTGTATAATCCACTTAAAACACATTACTTCTGTATCTCAAACAAGATCTCACAGCTTTAGCTCCCACTATAAATCATCCCACACACATAACACCTGCTACTCCAACAAAAGAGTACACTAAAAGCCTTTAATGATTGGAAAGAAAATAAGTTTGTCTAAGGGACACCTGGAAACACAAATGCAGGGCATATGCCTTCCTGTGTACTCGGAATTACACTGTCACTTGCATTTAAATAAGACATATACATTCCGTACTCTCCTTCCTGCTGTCTTTGAATAAAGAATATACAACCCCAACGGTGCAGAACATCCACATATTTCAGCATGCAGGGAGCGGAACGTCCCTTCAATACTACTTGTCGTATTGGGTTTGCGTGGCAATGCTTTGGTAGTGGGGATGCTACAGGGGTGGCTTCTGTGAGGAGCTGCTAGAAGCTTCTCCTATGTCCAACAGAGCCAATGCCAACTGGCTCCAAGACAGATGTGCCACTGGCCAAGGCTGAGCCCCTCAGTGACGGTGGTAGCACCTCTGTGCACACATAGTTAAGAAGGGGAAAAAAAACCACCTGTGCCACCACAGCCAGAAGAGAGGGGGGAGAACATGTGATAGCAACAACTCTGCAGACACCAAGGTCAGTGAAGGAGGAGAGAGAGGAAGTGCTTCAGGTGCTGGAGCAGAGATTGCTCTGCAGCCTGTGGTGAAGACCATGGTGAGGCAAGCTGTCCTGCTACAGCCCATGGAGGTCCACAGTGGACAGATATCCACCTGCAGCCCATGCTGGACCCCACGCTGAAGCATGTGGATGCCCAAAGGAGGCTGTGACCCCATGGGAAGCCCACAACACAGCAGGCTCCTGGCAGGACCTGTATCCCATGGAGAGAGGAGACTATGCTGGAGCTGGTTTGGTGGCAGGACTTGTGATGCTGTGGGGGACCCATGCCGGAGCAGTCTCTTCATGAAGCACTGCACCCTGTGGAAGGACTCACATTGGAGAAGTTTATGGAGAACTGTCTCCTGCGGGAGGGACCCCATGTTGGAGCAGGGGAAATGTGTGAGGAGTTCTCCCCTTGAGGAGGAAGGAGCAGCAGAAACAAAGTGTGATAAACTAACCGCAACCCCAAGTCCCCATCCCCTTGTGCCACTGTGGGGGTTAAGAGGTATAGAATTTGGGAGTAAAGTTAATCCCAGGAAGAAGGGAGGGGTGGGGGGAAGGTGTTTTAAGATTTATTTTTTATTTCTCATTACCCTACCCTGATTGGATTGGTAATAAATTAAATTAATTTTCCCCAAGTCAAGTCTGTTTTGCCTGTGACAGTAACTGCTGAGTGATCTGTTTTTACCTCAACCCACCAGCCTTTCATTATATTCTCCCTCCCCTCTGCAGCTGAGGAAGGGAGTGATAGAGCAGCTTGGTGGGCACCTGGCATCCAGACAGGGTCAACCCACCACACCTGTCCAGAAGGAATGCAGTCCTTTTTTTCAACAAGTAATCATTCAATATCAAAAAAACAACTATATAGAAGGTGTCTTTATCAAGAGAGACTTTTGCATGCTATTATTGGTCTGTTCCCGTCAACAGGTGAGTTACAAAAAGCATCTGTACTCTGGAATTGTAGTCGCATCAGCAAACCAGCAGCAGTACAGGTGGTCTAAGGTTAAAATTGGAGCTCTAATCTTCAGCTTACCTCTTCTGTGTGAGACTGCCCTGACTATACAACTCAAGAATACTGTCTGCCTGACTGCTGAGAGATAGGAGCAGTACAGGACTGAGAAAAGGCCATGACAGTACAATTTCCGGTACTACTGAGTTCCCACTGAAGCACGTGGGATTTAAATGAACTAGTGTGCAGCGCTCAGCAAATGGAATTTACCTTGAGGTTTGGGTTTGGTAAGCTTCCCGCAGGGCTTTGAGATTGTGACAGTCTTCTGGCAGTCAGCATTATGAAGGGCTCTCTTCAGGTTCCCGGTTCGAGTCTTCAGGGCAGTGTTCAAGTCACATTCTCCCCAGGCCTGGAACTGGTATTTGCACTCCGCTGCAATGAGTAAATAAACAGCAGTATTTAAAACAGAATGACTGAGTGTAAAAACAAAAATGTTATGAGTCTCATATAGGATATCACACACGTGAGTGCTTGTACACAAAAGGATCATGAAACTGAAAAAAGGAATCCCAAGAAAACTTTAAAGATGATCTGCAGTGATAACTGCAGTCTTTCCCACAAAATATTTTAAAATTTAATCCTTTTGCTTTTGCACAGATATTGCATTATTGGCATATAAAAGAAAATACATTCAACTATGAATATAGACAATAAATAAATTAAAAAAATAAAGAAACAACAGCAGTGGGAAATGTCATTCACTTCCTATATGGCTGTTCCTCCATTTGTGTGATGCAAAAGGTTACCAAATAAGGCTTGAATAGTTTCAAGAACGTATGTGCAACTATGAACTTGTCAAGTCTGAAACTGCTGCTCTGATTGCCTTGGTAAGGTCACAATGATGTCAAAGTCATACAAGCCGTTTACTAGAAAAAAGCCAAGTTTGCAAGAGTAATCAGATCTGAGTCCTGGACAGACATCTTGTCCAGTGCAGATGTGACTATTTTGCTGAACTGTTACACATGAACCTCCTGAACTGAGTAATATAGATGAGACACACTGGTCTTCATTCACTCCTTTCAATGCACACACTGGTAGCCCACGCTCTATGCTGCAAACCACACATGGCAAGGTGACGTAAAGCCTGTGGTAACCATCACAGAGATTCACCGCTGTGAGTGAACACGCTACACTTACATTGCTGCCTTAAATAGGGGCATACACCACAGAAGAGTAGATTTCAGTATGCTGCTGGAAGACTGAGTTTACAATAAATAAGTTATATGGACTCTCTGTAGAGGAGTTGCTTTGCTCTGAAGAAGCTGCCTTCTGATGCCTTAAGTGTTCTAGCTCCGGTGAACTTGAAGTACAGGAGAAGCCCCTTCACCAAGAGATTTGCAGAGCCAAGCAGAAAATACAGGCTTCCTGCTCCATACTTAAGTGGAAATCAAAGTAAACCCCTTGAGAAAGCGATGCTTACCTCCAAATTGCTTCTTCCAGTTGCAGGGAATCTTACACTTCTGAGTCTTGGTGGTTTGTTTACACTCGGCTCCAGTGCGAGTGCCCTCGCGTGTCCCCAGGCCACAGTCACCACTGGTGGGCACACAGACACTCCACTGCCATTCCCCACAGTCAGACTTCTTCGCCTTTTTCTCTGGATGAAGACAAGGAACCAAACCCAAGCAAGAGAAGCGGTCAGTACGCAGAGCCTATGGAGAAGTGCCCTAAACTTCACTAAACAGTCACAACACCTGAAAGGGTGAATCAGGAAGACATTTATATAACAATTGCTTCAAAAGCAAAAGGTCTGGCATCCTCTTTGCAGCTCTGCAGAGACAGGTCAGCCTCTCTGACTCCAAAGCAGGGTGGATCATTCAAATTCAGTCCCAATACCATGTCTACTAGTCCACTTAGATATTCTCAAGTGGATTCTCATCTTCAGAATGGGGAATCATCTAGAAATCAGGGATCACTGACCAAAACATGCAGGAGGGCTGGCTCAGAAAGGACACTCCTCTGTCTCCAGTAGCTGATGGCATGCAAATATTTTCAGTTCCAACTGAAGCACTACACACCATACAGATTAGAAACGTTATGTGTTGACATTGTGTATCAGAGGATTTGAGCACCTCCAGGAAACAGCTGTGGGATACAAACCTTTCACTTAGTAGACCATGTCACCTTTTGTGTCAGAACATGACCAAAACTCCAAAAGCAAATTAAAAACTACATGGAGAAGTATACTCGAAATGCTGTTAGTACAGGTGGGCTTTTTGCTCAGGGAGAAAAGTAAGGATCATGATTTCATTTAAATCCTTAAACCCAAGTCTGATGAGAAAAGACAGCAATGTTATCAAACCCAAGGGTTCAAAAAACAGTTAGGCCCCCAAAACATCACAACTTTAAATAAGCTTACATAAAATTAGCTTCCTTCTAGCTCTTGTATATTTATGTTCATATTTTCTCCTATTTCTACACAGACACTATGGTTAGAAACACCTTTTTTTTAATGGGAACACCAATTCTAGTAGATTCACAGGTCACATTAACTGGTGTGTAAGTAGCCTGTAAATACTAAGACCTTAAGAAAAACACCAAAAGATGTGTTCCTTAAAAAAATGTCAAAACTGGGTTTGATAGATATTTATTTTCCACTCCAAGCCTCTCTCTCCTATAATGAGGTCTGAGCTCATCACTAACAGAAAGCAATTACCGCTGGATGTCTGGCTGTCTATCTGCAGCAGCAAGTTAGTTCAATTCTTTGCCGGAGGATTTCCACATCACACAGCACTGGTGTAGCATTGTCATATACAACACTGAACGAGCGACATGATAAGCGCTCTTTCATCACTCCTGTTTGGTTCTCCCTAAGTCAAGCATGAACCTATTCCCAGAGCAAATTTTAAGCTGCCTTGCAATACCCACTCTGTGATAAACTGAGGACTCCAGTCTCTGGGGCTGTCAAGCTGCCAGCTTTCATGGAAACTACTTTCTGTTTTCCTATTTAACACAGAACAACATGTCAAAGCCACAAATCCCTACTCTGTATGTCAAAAGGTTAACGAATGACCTGAATTTCAAAACAAAACCATAAGCAGTTGACATTCTCCCACACACGCAATCTATCTTGGGGATTAACTCTGAATTACAGCAGACCTTACCTGGTTTCTCTTTTTTGCCGGCCTCGGTGGTACTCACAGCTGCCAGAATGAAGACAAGGGCCAGGAGGGCAGCTCTGAACATTCGACGTTGCTGTTGTTGCTGTTGCATTCTGGAGATTAACAAGAGAGAGGGAAAAAAAGGATGGTTAGGCTGTGGAAAGCGGGGCCCCATCTAAAGCATTGACACAGCACTTTTGAGAAGCTCTGCCTCAGGGCCAGAAAACACAGGCAGGTCAAACATAATTAGCCATTGGCAGAATGGGCAATTATCTTCATGCCAGAGATAATACAGAGTTTTTTAACAATTATTTTCCAGACTGTGTACCAAATCCCTGATCTACATCGCTGATGTTACAGATGAGTTTTGACGCAGGAAGTTCAGTAATTATTGCTCACCTTCTAGAAACCTGTCAGAGAATCAAGACTCCTGATGAGCCTGGAACTAAACAAAACATATACTTTGTGCTTCAGCTTACCCATTCATATGAAGTATGGAATGCTACACTGTTCACCTTGCAAGGGTTCAAGTCCTTATTAGGCTTACTTGACATCTGAAAAGACCTTTTTTCATGAAAACTTATTTAGGTAACATATGATGTATTATCTTAATTCCCACTGGCATGTTGCTACCCACCTTTTCCTTCCCCTTCAATTAGTGTCCCTTCCTAATATCAGTTAAGCTAATTGCCTGAAATGCAAAATGGGCACAGAGACAGGACTTGCGCATACAGCTGGAGACTACCCATAGCACGCTAACGAACCCAAAATCTGGGTTTGGGAAGCAAATACTCAAATATAAGAAGGAATTAAAAACATTTTCTTGGTGGTGAAGCACCAGTTATTAGCCAGTCACCGAAGTTCATTCAGAGATGGCTGATTTCAATGGTTTACACACATAGCTCCCTTTCACTTTGCAACAACTTGCACTGTCTCATTTTGGCATTGTTTAACTGAAAGCCAAGCCATAACAAATATATATGTTAAAAATAAGCAACCTCACCAATTTCCAGAAACACATCTTTAGTAGACAGCTAGGTACCAGCGCAGTAGACTGGAGACTGCTCAAATGGAAGGTCTCCCCAGCTTTTTCTTTTTTTTTTTTTTTTTCCCCAACTAGGGACTGTGGCATTCATGCTAAGCCAGTCCTCCAAGGAGGTGTCAACACTTCTAGCCCCTAACATGGTCTTAAAAACTCAACTAAACTGGTGTTACAGTAAGTTTAGAGGCAACCTCAGCTCATTTTGCTGAGCACAGCAACCTTAGGGAAGAAATAATTCTCACAATGAACAAAGAATAAAATGTATTTGAAATTTAATTTGGCACTCCTCAGTATTCCCTGCTGGTTACCTCTTGTTCAAAACCAACATAATTGTAATTGACATGGAAAACAGGACAGGAATTCCAAACACACAGAGTTTTAAGTATCCAGCTTTTACATCATGCTAGAAGTCAGATGAGAAAATTTAATAGTTTTCTTTCAATACAGTTCATGTGAAGATTGCAAGAGACTTGGCATTCAAATGTCTAAGAGAGCTGTCATTAGCACCAGTTTGATTTACTTCAAAAGACAGTACCAGTTCCTGTCGCGAAGAAAGGAGCACCAGCTTTTCCAGTGAACTCAAACAGCCCGGAGCTAGAGCACATGAGTCCTGTGTGAGCTTGGGTTTGTGTTTCTCTTTCACTGCTACATTTTTCTACTTAAAGCCTCTCATGTTTTACAGAAAATGAATGCAAAAAAAAAAAAAACAAAAACAAAACCAAAACAAAACCGCAACCTCCCTTTTTATTTAGCTTACTTCAAAATGGTTCTCCAAAATCAGAGTTGCAACACTTCTAAGACACCAAACTTTCCCCCTTAGCCCCTTTCCACTGGAAAAACTTCACCACCATTAGCAGCGCACCTCCCTTCATATCCCATTGTCACAAGAATTTGTCTTCTCACCTCCTCTTTTCTAAACAGTTCACCAGACTCCCTTGTTGAAGTAGCATTAAGTGCTTGCGTGGAAACATATGGAAGAGAGAAATACTTCCACAACCTAAAACACTGTCCCAGCGTGCTGTCTGGGGGTGTCAGAAGCTGAAGCAAGGCAGCACCACCAAGTTTGCTGCACAGGATGTCGCCACATGCAAGAGATGCCTGCAGTGGACTTGGGGCTCCCTCCTACATCCCTGCTGCTCACCCCAGGGACCTGGGATGTGGTCACACGTACCCCAGAGACTGTTGGCTGTCACCAGGAGCCGTGGACAACAGTTTCTAGGGAAGCTGCCTTATATTAAGTTGAGAGAGACTCAAAATTAAATATAATCAACATTATCTTCAGCAAAACAGGAAGGGAGAATAGTTGGGTTTTGGAGTTTGAAATGTTCCAGAAGCCCTATAAACAAAACCCCACAGAGCCTTAATATAGCATGTTTTCCTAAGACTCCAAGTCTCCCTACAGCGAAAACACTTGCCAAGTTGTCTAAGGCAAACACTAAACCTGCAGAGAGATATATATGTCCCTCTGGCAGAGAGAGCCAAGCTGCTTCCTGAAGTGCTTTGCTATTAATTACCAACAAGTGAAAAACCATGTTGTACAGATGGAGGCCTTGCCTCACACCACACCAACACCTCAAATTTGATGTAACCAGTATGACTACAGAAAATTACATAACTGTTTTGCACGTGATAGATCAGCAAGGGCAGGTGCTCCCACAAAATTACAAACAGTACATATAGTACCCATTATATGTGATTTTTTTTTTTTAGAAGGCTAGAAAATCCCGCCTATAGGTAATCTTTTGAGTTCAATTTTCAGTTTTCCCTGCAAATATTTCAGCTGGCCATCAAAAAGAGAGATGAAGAGAAAAACTTGTCACACTGGACTTGTTTTTGAAAACAATATACTCTACTGAAAATAACTTGGTCTTTTTTGGTTTATTTTTTCAAAATTCGAAGGTGACAATTTTTCATTTTCATTGGATTCTGTGATAACACTTCCAGTTCAACCTTTGATTTTAAGAACTGCCAAAACAGCTAAGAGCAATGAAAAAACAAGCCTTTCACAATGTGCAAAATGGAACCCTCCTAAACATTTTGATTTTTGTAAGGAGCCTTCTATCTACACCAACAGTAACAAGTAAGTTGTGTGTTATAAAGGGAAAATATTTCTAAAATCCTGTATGATGGCCCCTAAACAGAGCAAGGCAGCAGCATTTAAACAAATGGCAGTGGCATTTACAACCAACAGGAAGAGACAAAAATAAAAGTGAAGGAAAGGAAGGAGACTTTTCGGGTGGGGAAAGCTCCAGGAAACTTCAGAGGAGAGGAAAGAGAAAAAGAAAGAGTTTAGAACAGCTTAAATGCTAAGCTGGAACAAGATCAGAGAAAGAGAGTGAGCAATCATGAAAGGAGCATCAAAACAGGAATGAGAGAAAAGAGAAATAGCTAATGATGGTTAAACACTAAAACAGAGAGTGTTAGGAAAACATGAAGAGTGTAATGAGGTGAGAAGCAAAGCTCAGCTGAGATGCACCGTAGCAAGTGACTTCACCCAACAAAAATGAGGCACAGGAATTACTTCAGTCTCACAGTTGATTTCACAATCAATCTCTGCTTGGGAGTAAAAAATGAAAGGAAAATTAAAAAATCGGATGCAATCAGAAAATTAATGGGTTCATCAACCATACATCCATGGGTTCAACTGCATGTTGAGCATGAGAGAGAGAGTCAGGAAGAAGTCACAGTACGGCTGCAGTTTAAAAGACCTTCTAAGTGGAGCTTGAGCCTCCCACTCTCAAATCCCCCACTACCCCTGACCTGATTTACCAATCATACTCATCTCTCCTGAACCTGACTCATTAAATGATTCATTTCCTGTGATGAGTACAGTCCACATGACTAAGTGTAACAGCTCTTTTAGGAAATACCTATCCTATGGACTGCAGCACACAAATCCCAGCTCTACCAGAGACCCAAACCAGTATCCTTGTGGAGACACTTCCATTTGGGTCCAGAAGCACTGCAGATGCTTTCACGCAGTGCCAGGCTTTGTCTAACAGCCCACGAGAAAAATTTTACTCCCTCTGACCCAAGACCTGCAAATGCAGCTTGTTCTCTCATATCCAAGTTGGCAGCCCAAGGTGACCCAGGTGTTTTCCTGGTGTGCTCCACAGACCTTTGGATCTCTGTTAGCCCAAGTCAAGCTTGCTGGAGCAACTCTGTCTGCACTCATGCAATTAACTCAGACACAGGTTCTCCATTTCTCACGTCTGAAAAAGCCTTTCCTGAACACAAGCATCCAACAAACCAATTTCAGACGAAGCTCTGAAATTGGTGAGCAAGTGTTTATTTTTCCTAGCCTTATTGAAGCTAGCATATGCAGCACATCCTAGGATCTCATACGCCTTTTGCAGGTGGCTTTTTTTGCTGCTAATAACTATTACCCACAAGTCCTTCCCTTCATCTGTTCTTTCCAAAGCAACTGGCAAGGTCCCAGATTACAGAAGCAAGTATTTTATTATTAGTCCATATGAGTGTAATCTCCCACTCTGAACTATCGGGTTTTCTCACATGAGTTAACCCGTCCATATCCTCCAGCTCTTCCAGTATAATATGCCAAACATCAGCTGCATTGCTAATGCTGTAACCCTGCAACCCTGCATGTATTGCAATATGTATGCATTGCTATTGCTAATGCCAGGCTCTGTAGTGAGTTTGCAAGGCCTCAGGACTGAGCCTTGTTTAGGTTTGCTCTGTCTGAGCTTTCCCCGGCCTGTCCGTTGCTTTGTCACATGTGGTTCAGCTGCAACTGCAATTTTTCTAATTGACCAGCTAGCCATGGCTAATTTAATTTACTTTTCTATGCCATAGTATGGAGCCACCCAGGTTTTACGAGTCTGATATAGTAATGTACTATAGAACGATACAGGACTGGTATCTTAGCAAAGGCCTTGAGAAGTGGAGGCGCAGTACACAGTGTAGAGGAGTACAGGTATGGGAGATACAAGATTGGGCACAGGTTTGACAATAGAGACCTCCCAGCTATAAATAACTGACCCAGGGTCAGAAAAAGAAATGCAGACCTGGTGCTGGACAAGAATGGATATAGGAGTAAGAAAGAGAAAGCAGAAATACCTTCCAACATACCTAAAAGGCACCATACATAGTAAGTTGGGACATAACATGGAGCTGCAGACCCAACAAAAACAAAAAAAAAAGGTTAAAAATCATGTGAGCAAACATACAGAACCAATTCCAAGCTGATCCTGAAGTGAGGAAGACAAAACCATCAACATGATCGTCATTTTCCTCCTGGCAAAGGTCTTAAGATGCTGACAAGTCGCCATAACCATCCCTACCACCAACACCATAACAAAACTACCAACCTTAGGGCAGAGAGGAGCCGGGGAAAGGTCAGTACAATATCAGGAAAAGCAGTTGAATCTAAATGTATGTATAACAATTTCAATTGTGGTGGTGATTATTGTTATTATTGTAACATCTGTATAGTCATATTCCTTCTCTGTAATAATCACATCTACACTAATAATGTTTCTTGCATTGGACTGTTAACATTCCAATTACCCTAACAATAAATTTTTCCCTTTATATAAAATATATAAAAAAGGTATTAGTTCCTCTCTGCCCATTAACAATATTTGAATATAACTATGGCTTCCAGCTTCCACTTTTAGTACACTATCATTTTCATCCCATGATCACGAATAAATAACATGCATACCAAAAGCAGACTTAAATTCCTACAGCCTATTATTTCTCTTCACAACACTGCTCATTTTGAGTCCTCTTTAAGCTCCTCACCCACATTAGAACTACCTTTTGCATTAATCCCTCTATTTTTCCTGCTTGAATGAATAATTTCTCATCAAGTCCCACAACAAATACTTTAATAAATTACAGTTTGATTAGCCCCAGATTACTCTCGTCTACAAAATCAGGTTTTAAGTGAGCTAGTTTGGGAGATCAGTCTCCTTTCAGTAAACACATGCTGTGTTTAATGAAACTTAACATTTACCTCCACTTCTTAAATTATTCTCTTATTCAAAATGTGTTCTATTTTGCAGTCCATTGAGGGCAGATGAACATGTCTGTAGTTGTCTAGATCTGTTTCTTTCCCCCTTCTTAAATACAAATATTGTATTTGCTATGCTCCAGTTGTACAACAGCAGGAAGTATTCGATGCATGTTTTAAAAGTGTTAATGGATCTGAAATGTCAAGTGCCATTTTTGCTGTACTCCAAGGTGGAAACACAGTTTTCTCTTTAAAAGAGAAGTTAAGACCGTTTGACCCAGGAGTTTGACCTCTGTAACAGCTGCAGAAACTTCTGCTTCTCCAGGTCTCTTTCTCATTCATCATCTGCACATGCCCCTGCATCCTACTTGATCTCTCATATTGAAAACTGAGGCAAATGCTCACATGCTTTTGAAGCCAGAGCTTTGTGAACTGTAATCTTCAACTGTTAAATGTTCCCCCTCCCCTCACACACATAGACATTTCCTTTGCTGTGTTTACTTTCAGGACTAGGGAAAAAAGTAAAATAAAATCCAGATTTGCTTTTTATTTCCCTTGCAAGATTTAAGTCAGCTTGGTTTTTGGTGTATCTCACTGATCTGTCACTTCTGTACTTCCGAGACACTACTTTCTTGGATAATCAGTCCCATTTTCTTTCATTCCTGCAAGCTCCTGGCAGCACTTCAGTGGGCTGCTCCCATTAGATTTGGAATTCCTCTCCAGGGTTCCACCCCCACCCCCACCCCCTTCTTTCTTGAGGAAAAAGATTAGTTTACTTACTTATTTATTTATTATTTTGATACAAAGAGATTTGAAACCATCCTTTATCAAAAATCTTGCATTGGTCCAACACAGCTCACCAGTTTACTTAATTTCTTAAAAATCAACTTTTAAAATTGCAAACTTTAGTTAGATTTATTTTCACAATCCTATGTAATATAAACTGAATCAGCTTGTTAACACTTGATACAAGTGGTTATTTTTAAGGATGAGCTGTAAGGTCATACTGAATTAAATTCTAAAATAGCAACAACTTTTTATAGTCTTTTTATGGTAGGTAGTGAAGAAATCACATCTACAATGTGATCAGCCCCCATTATTAGTAGCACCATTTACCTTCTAAACTAAATTTGGAAAGATAAAGCCTTCTACAGTGAGAGATCTTGTTATATTTTCCTCATGCATAACACTACAAGGACTTCTAACTAAATTCACATCCAACTTCGGGCTGACACAAAACCAGTAGATCCTTTTCCACACTCCTCCAAACTAGTTTTGAGTCATATGAATCTTATCTTACATAAACCGCTAGTTCTTATTTGTTTACACAGTGTATCACTGATTTCCATTACAGCTATATCACTTTTACTCTGGTGTCTATCTTTTCTGGACCTTTTCTGTACTTCCAAGTCCTGTCTACCAGTCACGATTACCATTTCAGAATGTGTGTGTATTAACCCAATAATATCCATTTGCAGGTACTACACATCTTTCCTGCTTCTCCAATTCATTGCTGAGGCCACCTGCACTTGGTATTTCTCTCTGATCTCACCCAAATGTCTTCCAGGTATCAACTTTTCATTAACTGCTTTCCACCCCAACTACTGCAGTCTTCAACAGTAGTAATTTGTTTCTTTGTCATGGCTACCCTACCACTGTAATGTTGTTTCTTTATCTAATGGTAAATCTTTATTCACCTTCTTTTTTACTTCATGAGTACTAAAAGTAGGCACAGACATCACATACGATTCCCTGTATGCTTCCTGATGGGTGAAGATGCCCAAACTCTCCTCACAGCACAAAGCCTTGAGCCAACCTGCTGATCTTCATCATTTATTTGCACCTTCATGGACCAAAGAAATGCTGCATTCATTTCAAAAAGAACTACTACTACAGCCTTAATGGTCTAAGCCTAAAAGTGAGCCAAAATTTAAGGAAAGAACGAACCTTTAATTATGACAACTGATTGCTCAACCAAATCATACTATGGCTGAAAAACCATGCCTTAATCTCATTTCTAACAATGATTATGTCCCAGAACAATTTTAATAAAGAAAATCTACTAGAATAATGATGAAACACCAAGTTTTCTTCTTGGCAATCACCAGCTGGTAGGAAAGCGGCAATTGCTTCCCACTGGAAGGAGAAGGGGAAGCAAAAATTTATTCAGCAGCATAGTGGCAAGTTTTAAAAAAAATAAAATTGACTATAACTATCTGTTTGTTTCTGCAGATCAGCCAGGGAGAAATGAGAAAACTCTAGAAGGCTGAAATTTTATTTGGCAAACTTTTTTTTTTTTTTAAACCAGCATTTATGCTCAGCTACAGCACAGGGTACCCATAATAACAAGCCAGAATCAAACAGCTTAAAAGGAAAAACAATCACAGCATGACCCTTCTGATAAGCCCAAGTCAAACTCTTCACTTCAAAAATTGCAGTGTGCAGCTCAGGGACTATATTTTTCAATATGTAATCAACTTCATATTCTTTTTTCAACATGGACATCATTAAGGGCCAGAAAAATGAGCACTGAGGCCAGCAAGTTATGCTAATGCCAAAAAATAAGCAGGGAACCAAGAGTTGCGCAACTGAAGAAAATTATTAAAATGTAAACAACAAAAAGTGAAAACCAATGATCAATTAACATGCCCCATCTAGCTTTGTTCAAGTAAATAAGCTGAAGTAATTAGTTAAGTTGTGGATAACAGTTCCCCTAGCCTTTGATATTTGCATAGCTGATTGCATGTTTGTCTCTCACATCAGGCTAAGGCAAACACACACGCTGTGGATATTTTATACTTCTAGCTCCCCAGACATAAATTAATAGTTCAAGTTGATAACAGATATCCCTGAGTACATGAATGCTGCCTTTTAGCGCTGAGCCTAATTTAGAGACTGATTCGAAACTCAAGAAAGGAGCCAGTCCAAACAAATACAGACAAAACACTTCTTCCATTTGTTCAAAATGTTTTGCCAAAATGAAAATGTTTCATGGGAGAATATCAATTTTGACAAGATGTCATTTTTTATGAATTTAAATAATTTTATTTTTATTCTTTTTCACTAATATTGAACTGTATTCCCTTCCATTAAAAATATAATTTTACACTATTTATACAAAGGATCCTACTGTTTCTCAGGGGCAGAATCTCCACATACTTCTGCAACATAACATCAGACCTAGAAATCTGCACCTCCATTTGCACTTCTCATTAGTCAGCTCTGTCTCTCAGGGAGCACCAAAACCTGTGCAATTCCTTCATTGCAAGCTTTAAGCTTTGCCAGCCCAGGACACTATAAGCTTTTATCTGACCACAGAAGAAGGAATCAATTTTTTTTTGTGTAAGTTTAGCATTCACACAGTAGTGTTGTGAACAAAAAATACAATGGTATCAAATAGTTTGTTCCTGAGAGGAGAAGCGTAGTAACTGGAAATGCAGAGCTAAACAAATACAACAGGCAGTATGGATGGTTAAAAGTCCAGGGAACTAAAAATCTAATAGAGATGGCCAAAGCCCTCCAAAGGGGATTAAAAATTTTATGTTTCTCTTTCAGAATTTCCAACATGAGATTTTATGACAGTGATTTTATTGTCAGAAAGCCTAGGGAATAACTGCAATGTTTTTAAAACATCATAATTGCAAAAAAAACCCCACTTAGTATCATCAGCTGATGTTAAGAAATTAACCATCAATAAAAGATTGAAAAACATGGTGTTGTTTCCAGAGAAGCATTACATTTTTTAAACATAAGAGGGGTGGTTGCTATTTTCTCTGTTGGCCCCCAGCCAGTGTATAGAGAAGCCCTGGCCTTCAAAATTTCTCTTAGAAACCACATAGTTGAAATCAGTTTTCTTTCCCGAGCTCTCCCCGAGCTCTTATTTTGCTCTTATCCACAATGCACACGTTTTCTTCCTCTCTTTTGCTCATGGTGGGTCCGAGTGAGTCAGGGCTCTCGAGTGATAACTAATACTGACTTCTGCAACTGCCTCTCCTATTAACCTTCCCCTCCCACTGCACTAGCTGAGACGCTGAAGAAAACAAACCAAAAAAACCCAAACCAAGGCCGATACTTCAGTTCTTTCTGCTGTATTTCCAGATCCTAACTGAAAAAGACATTTTAAGCTACTTTGCGTTACTGTGATTTTTCTCCCCTCCCAACTCTTCCCACAATGATCACAGCTGCTCTGTCACTGTCTACGCAGTCACACTGGGGTTCTTTGCACTTTCCTTTCTCCATGACTAAAGATGAGATTGAACAACCCTGGATTTGACCAGCCAACAACCCACCAACCAGGAAGACCACGACTCACCTCCATTCTCTCCAGTTACTTTCCTTTCAGTGAGAGGGGGGTCAAACTACTGACTGCACTCTGCTGTGCATCCCCTGCGTCAATGGGTCTCTCCTGGAGAATGCAGGTGGCGCGGCCATGAGTCTCCCCAGCCACAACTACAGGTAAATCCTCTTTCTCCGTTCTCTTTTGACTCCATCTTCGCTGCTCCTCCAATGTACAAAAAACTTGAAAATGGCAGAGGGACAAAGCGTGCCTATCTGGGGGATAACAAGCTCTTATTATTCTCTCTGCCTCCTTTCCCACCACAAACTGGCTAGTGTCTTTCCTCTACCTAACGTTCTTCTGGTCGCCTGAGATTATCAAGACACAAAGTATTTTTTCATGGTTCCGCAATGCCTCTGACAAATGTCCAGGTACCTATTACTCAGAAACCATTACACTACAGGACCAGAAAAGGGCAAATACACACTTAATACAGAGTCTTCTGGTATAAGGAGTACCCCTGACATCTTTTTGGCTAGCTAATGTGTTTTCATCTACAAGAGATGAATCTGGGTAGCTTCTGAAAATGTTAGAGTGAGGAGCAGCATATTCCCACTCGCTAAACAGAGGGCAGAAGAGTCTCCCATTGTCCCTTTCTGGCCAAGAGAAAGTTTTCTTCACTATTATAAATTCATTTATTGAAACTGAATAAATTCATGAAGCTCCATTTTCTTGATTGCAGCAGTTGTAACAATGCCACAGTCAGAAAAAACAGGAGTGATTAATTAATCAATCTATTTTTGTGATTAGGTCCACAGCCAAAGATTATTATTACCACTACTATGAGGAAAAAAACCATGGGCAGATATACACTGACATCACCGCAGCCCCAGTGGTCATACCATTATTGTGAATGCATCATGATTTGAGAGCTGTTTAAGCTGTGACATGATTTTCATAATGAACAGCTGTACTGTACAACCCAGGCAGATGCCTCTACTGTATTCTCATTTTTTTTTTCTCCCTCTGCCCCAATGAGGACATTTTGAGCTTTATGGCAATAAGCAAATCACAGCACCTGTCACCGTCCGCACTCCTTCGTCTATGAAGCAGGGATAACAGCACTTGCCTCTTTCATAAAACACTGAGAAACCCATAATAAAAATTACTACGTGAAATGGGGATAATTTTATTATCCAGCATTGGCTGCAGCTTGCTCAATTTTCCTGGATCTCGTGCCGCCACGGTTCCAGGCTTCGAGCAGGGTGGCCAGACTACCCGGTGCAGTGGAGAGCAGCAGCAACACTGTGCAGCTCCCAACGGCTCAGCACGTTGTTGAGGGAAAACTGCAAGACCCAGGAGAACCCCTTATCCTTGATAAGGGGTTCCTTGGAAGTACTTACTTTCCTTGGAAGTAAATAAATTTTGTCAAATACGGAAGTTTTGATTTGACTAAGCTGACTATGAGGTTGCAGACTTTTTCCCCCGCCTCCAATCAGACCCTGGGAAATGCTCTATACTGCTAAAGAAAATGGCCCATTTTGTTTTCTTAACTTATTATGACTCTCTGTCTCCTTTGCTGTCTGTCTATTCAGATGGCAGTCCAAAATAAGCAATGCAGTCAGAAACATACTTAAGCTGAAAGCAAAAGGCCTCTCACCTATGCCCTCTATTAATCTTTTTGTGGGACTGAATTTACTTTTTTATTTTTTTTTATCAGAGAAATTATCTTCTTGATTCAAGTGACAAATCTGAGGGCACTGGGACATTTATGCAAAAATGAATGAGGAAAAATTAATTCAAACAAAACAAATGTGACATGCAAATGAAAATGTGTTTTGGCCACGCTGTAACACAGGGCTAGAACGTGTTTTGAAATCATTTACCTCCAAAAGCAGTTAGTGAGCAGAGAGCAGCAGTTGTGTAGCATGTGACCTCCTCCTTGCCAGTCAGAAGGCAAACGGCCCCTCCAAGGCATGTACGCCCTCCAGTATGACAGCAGTCAGAAAAGAAAGAGAAGACCCCAGACCTCATCTTCTGCGATTGATATTCAGGGAATCACCTAGGTTGGACAAGACCTTTAAGACCATTAAGTCCAACCATAAACCTAACACTGCCAAGTTCATGACTAAACCATGCCCTTAAGCATCACGCCTACATGTCTTTTAAATACCCGCAGGGATGGTGGCTCAACCACTTCCCTAGGCAGCCTGTTCCAATACTTGACAACCCTCTCTGTGAAGAAATTTTTCCTAATATCCAATCTAAACCTCCTCTGGTGCAACTTGAGGCCATCTCCTCTTGTCCTATTGCCTGTTACTTGGGAGTAGAGACTGACACCCACCTCACCACTATAACCTCCTTTCCAGTACTTCACAGCCCTTCCTACTCTGCTAGGGCTTTAAGAACTTTCTCTCTTGTTCCAAGGCAATTTAACAATCACTCAGGAAGCACCCTACCTTGAATTCACCAGAAGGAAATTGACCGTGGCAGTTAATGGTAGCAAAAAATGAGTTGGGATGCAGTACCTTTTCAGGTATAGGAACCTGGCCAATGTTCACCAGGACCATATCAGCGCTTGTAATGAGCAACACCTTTTGACAGCTGGGGTGAAGCACTGTCAGGCACTAATGCTGAACAGCTGCGTTTTGTAACAGCACCTCAAAGTGGTACCTCCATCTATAGGAGAATGTCCTAGAAAC
Source organism: Chionis minor (assembly GCA_013398295.1). Lineage (NCBI taxonomy): Eukaryota > Metazoa > Chordata > Aves > Charadriiformes > Chionidae > Chionis > Chionis minor. The sequence continues at coordinate 786,940 of VZSF01010786.1, read as the reverse complement.
TTGCAAGCCAGGGGAAGAGAGGAAAGTGCACAAGAGAAACTGAGGTTTAGAGACATTCATCAACTTGCTTGTAGTTATTCAAAGACGTGTGTGACAGAGAGGGAACTTTTTTCACAAAATTTTAGTCTTGCACCTTAACCAGAAAAACCTCCTAAACAAAAAATGGCACTTTCAAATATGGCCAGGGAGACCGAGTTGTTTCTGTTCCAGTTACTTACTTGAACTGCATTAAATTCCATATTTTTAGCCAGGTAAAAAATGCCACAGGATATTGTAGCTGTATCATTCAATACAGACGGCAGAGGATGAAGTTGTACAGTGTGCAATACATAAGAGGACGTGAGACTTCAGAGCAGCCTTCTCGGCATTTAGACTGTTAAGCTCTTTTGCTATATTCCATAAAAACTTCCTATTTTGAAAGTCAATACAGAGGTGCCTACTTCCTGCCTAATTTTGATAGCTGCACAATAAGCCTGCATGCTGCTGTAGGAGTACTATTCACAGGATGTTATGCCACAGCTACCTTCCAGCCGTGCAACAGGTCAAAATACATTCAAACTTTTAAATGTCTGGTTTCATCTACCCAGGGAGAGCAGGAATGTGTTTTCATGACTTCTTGGTTATCATGCTCGTCTGCTGGAAGGTATGGGGAAAAAATTAAGGAACTACATTCAAATTAAAAATTCTTATTATCTGAAATCCCAGCTGTAATTTGATGGTTACCATTTCACGCTGTTCTTTCAATTACCCGTCCAAGTCTCATATTTTCTACTCCCAGATGATGTCTCCCCTTCTCGTCATTCCTTTATCCTTGTACACGTATTTTTAAAGAGAATCTCCTTATGAGTCATTCTGCACCTTACGGCTGCTTCACGTCATGAAGTTCTATTAAGACCCCTAAAATAACTCTTTTTAAACAAAAAATAAACAAAGTCCTCTGTCCAAACTGGAAGGTAGCATTCACCAAACCATCAGGAGGTGAGAGTTCCTAAGGGAAGCATTCCAGAACCAGGCACATATTCTATTCCACCTATGTTTCTGTAACAAAGAATAATTTCTAGCATTGCAAGAACATTAGGCAAGAACACGAGGGAAAAAAATTAAAAGGAGGAGTTCTTTATACTACTAAATATTTAACAGGCTCATTGGATGGGAAGATTAAGCTTACACACCAATAATGACAGAACTGAGAATTCACTGAGTAACAGTAATGCAAAATTTGCAATGCAAAACCGAAACTTTTCTTAAAACGTGGGCAGGCAAACATATATTTCATTCTTTTCCCATAGTGTTCATTTTGCATCTGCCAGAGATCTCTGTATTCACTGTGAAAGTAGGAGACAGAAATTCTCAGGGAGGCAACTGGAGATTTTGGCTAACTGAGGGAGAATCAGACCCATTGTTATCCTGGCAGTCCAAACAGGAGAAAAAAATTGAAACATATTGGAATTTAAGACAATCCTCTTTGGTGTAGAGAGTTAATAGCCAGCTGAGAATACAAAATTATGGAGGGACTATTTTTCAGTTTACTCAAGATTCAGATAAATAAAAATGCAGGAGGTCACACATGACGAGCTTTTGTGAGAGGTATCTTACCAACCCACAATGGCTAAAGAGCTTTTTTTCTTTTCATTTCTTTTTTAAAATAAAGTCCAGGTTCTGCACAGACTTATGTGCCAAGATTCATACTTATGACATACTTTATCATCACAGTATCACAGAATAAGCCAGTAGGAAGCTGGCATTTTATCCTCCAAAGGGCGGCTGTAGTCCTGGAAGAGGCTAAACTACTGCTGGAAGGCAGGTTTTATTCCGGTTGAGTTCTTATTAACATATAAATAAGGTAATTTTTAAAAGCTGTATCTGCCACATATCCAAATGTAATAATAACTACAAGAAAAAAAATGTAGGCTGAGAACAGCTCAGATTTGTTGTTGATCTACTGGCTGGTTGTTTCCCGACAATACTTTTCATACTTCTCTCCAAACTAGACTGTTTCTCATCTTTGGACCATACATCACAGCAACTAGGCTCTTGCCAAAGCTCTTTAAGAACCACCCCTCTGGGACTTTAAACAATCAGTTAGTCACACAAACTTAGTGCTAATTCACTGGCAGAAATTAAAAGAAAGAGAAAAATAATTTACGGTTATGTGTTTTTTTATTGAATTGCAGAAGCTTGGAAGATCCGTCTTCAGATCCTGTCTGTAATTGACAGCTGAGGTTTTGATTACCATTTCCTACTCATCAAGAGAGCCCTAGCTACACCTCAAAGATTTCTTAGGCAGGCTTCTCAATCACCCATATAGAGAATTTGTCTCATACTACAGGTATTTCTAATGGCATCAAAGGCATTTTCCTGGAAGGTAGGATTATTACGCCCTACTGAATATTTAAGTATTTCATACCACATACTTAGCTTCTACAGGAAATACGGAGGAACTACCACTATAAAGTGCCTTGTAGGACAGTAGTTACAGCATTTAGATAAGCAATTTTTTTTGCTGAAAAGAAAAACTTTTCCAATCCAACAGAGAGGGGATGTGACTCAGGACTCCCTCACTAAATATTGAATCCTAAAGACTATGAGACAAGGGCAAGGCAGTACGATATAGAGTAGCCTCCCTGCCCCTTTCTCCCTTGCAGGAGCAGTAGTTACTCCATAAACTTCTTAACCTGCAGTTTTGTATAGCTACGTCTCATAAGTGCATTTCTCAGTGAACAAAATATTTGCCAAGTGTGATTCATCAGAATTTTCTTGAGAACGTGTCTCTCAGCAGAGTTGCAAGACAGTCCTGTTTTTCCATGTGTGAAAGAACCTGCTCGTAAGCACTTCAACCATCATAAAGGCAGGATTTTTAGAACAAAGCCCCGCATTTCTTCTGTTCCCTGCATGCTGCAATCAGGGACACTTAGAGATTCAAGTGAGAGAACTCCACAGCCAAAAGATGTTTTTCAGACCATATTCCTGAAGTTGAAACCCAGGTGGTCTCTTCAGAACCTGCTGATGAATGGAGCTCTAGGGATCACATTGTTTACACCATTTGAGATGTACTTTTTTTTTTCCCTTCCTCATGCAAACTGACACTTCTCCTCCCATTCTCCTGCACTGCTATTACGTGCAGAAATTCAGTACTGTATTTCCCCATATGAAGAAATTGGCAAGAAAAGACAGCGTGCTCTTGGCAGAAGTTTATCCTGGGATTATGCCAATAAACAATCATTTTCTGGTTGCCACAAGCATTCCATTATTTCGGTTTGGCTATTCAGTCCCCTCCAGTTCAGCTCCGTTAGTGCTTCCTTAATAAACCCTTATTATCAGGGGCTTAGGCCTCAGTCATTTGAATTCATGCTCAGCCAGGGCTTGGTATTCAGGGACCCAGTCCGAATGTCCTTAAAAAAAAAAAATTAATTAAAACACTTACTTTGCCACAGAGCAGAGACAACAGAATTTCGTTGGCTGAAAGTTATATTTGCACTCTTGAAGACTTAAGAAAAGCTGGATTTTGAGGCTTGTTTTATAAACAACACTTGGAAGCTTTGGTTCTCGCTAGAAGAGAAATGTGACAGCAGTCTTTTGCCTTCATGCTTCTTTGCACGCATATGCCTGTTCACAGCACAAATAGACTTCATTTTCTCATCCATTTTTAATCACCTGCTTTTGGGACTAGACTTGGAGGAGGGTGGGGACGGACCCAAAAGCACCTGGAAGCTCCCACAGGGGTAGGTACCGAGCAGTGACAGCACCTGAGACTGGTCCTCCCCCCGTGGCCCAACTCCTGGTGGCTCCACTGATTTGGTGCCTACTGGGGATGCAGCTCAAACCACTTATCTCTACAGCATGGGCTTTACAGCTTTTGTCCAGGCACCTCAGGTCTCCTAGAAAGGGGCAGGCAGTCTGTATCATTAAGGGCACTACACGCACGCACACACACACACTGAATGAGCAAGGTGACCGGCTCCAGACTTTGAATTTTAAGCGACCAAAGTCAACTTCATTGCTGCTCTGATCAATTAAGAAGAACAGTTTGCCCAGAGATTAGCTCTAAATCCTGGACTGCTGGGTTTGCCACTGAAAAAGCTCACAGCCACCTCCTTCATGTACCCCACTGTCATAAATCCCTTAATATTTAACTTGTTCTTGATTATCTTTTCTTTACAAGAAAGGTGTAAAAGCCATTAATCATTGCGATTTACTGGCCCCAGGCTGGATGTCTTTATGCTGTATAGAGAGAGCTGTGCCTGTGCAGGGCAGGAGCACGGCACGTATACCCGAAACACTGCAAGGATGGGATCTGCCTGCTCTTCTGCAGCAAGTTCTGTTTGTACAGGTTGGATTCTACTGCAGTTACGGCGACAGCCTCTGGAAACCAACATTTAATGCAGGATGGTGTATCACCCATGGACCAAATTAGTAAGGCATTCCACTATATTTATGTTCCTTCCCTTCCAATACATCATTCATCAATATCATGCTATCCTTACTGTCCTAGAGACAAGCACCAGTGAAACACATTCTCATCCACTCCACCCTCTCCTTTCCTCTCTGCAATTATAATCAGACATGCAAACCACAGAAAATGGAATATCTGCCTGGCATCCTAATCAGGGTGGCTGGTCCCGTAGAACAAACTGGCTTGCAAGATGTGGAAGTCACCGCTGACTTGTTTTAGAAGAAAGAACAGGAGAAAACAAAAAAAAAGTGATAAAACCATGTATGTGGTGAAGTCCTTTTCCATTTGCTACCGCTAGTCAGTCTGCAGGTTGCTACAGAGAGCAGTCCAACCTGTGAGGACAGGGAAAGTACAGAAGGTTTCTCAGAGGTGCTTCTACTCCAGACAGAATCCCTTTAGGAACACTTTTTGTTTCTGTTCCCATAAATCCAACTGAAATTGAGGAACTTGGAGAAAAGCATGGCAAAAGCAGCTTTCCAGGGACTGCCCTACTACTGTGAGCTGCCATAGTGGTAACAAAAGGGAGCTGGAGCTGAAAGACAAGTTTCACAAGCTGCTCTCTGTGACCAGGGGCCCTTGTCAGAGCAAAGAGCTCCTGAAGGCTCTGGATTCTTCAGTTACACCAGAATTACACAGAGATGAGCCCTAAGACAAGCAGAGCACAATCAACCTCAAATGAAATCACAGTCATATAAACCTGTGAGATTCTAGCTGTCCAAAAATCAAACTAGAGCACTAGAACTTGTAAGATCTCCACTGCTTTTTATACTCTTCATGAGGGAGTAGAGTGCTGACTATATTTGTAATTCTAAATGGCACTTCCCATCGGTCCTTTGTTTCAAATTTCTTCCCAGATGTTTAACAGACAGAAAAGTATTGTGGTATACATGGTTATTACAGTTTCTGTAAAACAGGAATTCCGGTTCAATGAGTCTCCCTTCTCTCCATGAGAACATGGTCAATTTTAACTACTGAGTTTTGTCATTTCTCTTTTTTGTGAATTTGAAAGAAACAATGATGGGGGAGGAAAGCCGTAATAAAATAGCAATAGCTGAAGTTAATAGGCAGGTACTGGGGAGGAGCAGGGGAAGAAAAGAAGGGTCGTGTTAGCTCTTGACAGTTTTGGTGGAAAGTTATGACAATTCATGATTGTTTTACTTCTGTGCAGCTCAAACTTGTAATGCAATCGGTCTATTCATGTATCAGCAACACACCTATGATCAATAGGAGCGATTTCCCCAAAAACACTCCAGGACTTCATTGCAAAACCCCAACCACCACAAGGTCAGTGTAATCTATCATGAATTAAATGCATGATTTCTCATTTGGGAAGATAATTCAAAGGTCCTTGAGGTAGACTCATTTGCGGTATCTGTAAAGGTGCAATACAGCATTGCCCTCTGCTGGATTTTAAGCTGCCTACTCGTGCAAAAGTTGCTTCTGGCTGAGCTATAAAGGATGATTTTTAGACAAGCACTGTACTAATTATCATAAGGGAATATCTCACCACCAAATAAGGAATGAGATAGTGCATTAGTGCTTATTCCTAAGCCTTTCTTCTTTCACAGGACTAGCACTGCTTCAGACAGGGCTGGTGTTGACTCACTCAGCCTTTGCCTGGTCCAGCAACAGTCACGGACTATTATGCATTCCCCAGAGTCCAAATACTGGAAAGAATCAGTGCACAATCAGATCTAAATAGGCAGAGGCCGAATTTTAGGTGAACTTTGGCTAAACCCATGCCACAGTTCTGGCACCTACAAGAGTGGTGCATCTTACATGACTGTCACATCCAACTGGGTGTTTCCCAGCACACAGCATTCCTGCTAGACAAAAGCCTGCTGCCACCAACTAACTCCTTTCTGGGTACCTCCTGATGAAAAAGTCACGTGCTATTACCAGTTTCTTCATCGGTATGAATACGGAAACTACCTCAGTGTGGACGTAGGATGTGGATGTATGATGAGTATGACACGAACAAAGAAGGGCAAACCGATGCAGCACCGCAAAGGAAAGCAAATCTTTTTGTCTGCTCTTGCTGTTCAGCACCTATCATTTGCTGATTCTTCCCTGGCTTACTGACATTTGGTATTACTAATCAAATGCACACACATACAGGTATGTGTAAACACATATTTGAAGACAGTTGCCCGTGATGGGTTAATTATAACCACATCATCTCGATAAAGACAACAAGTCCCATTTTGTTACTTCTTCAGCTATTATTCTTGCTGATCATGTAAAAGACACAGCAGGGCATTTTGCATCCTGTAGCTTGATGCTGTGCAAAATGGGACCACATCCAGAGAATCAGGACATCTGCTAATTCAGACTAATATATGGGAAACTGATAGTTAGCAAAATACTCTTTCAGAAAAAAAAGAAAGTGCAGAAAGAAAGCTCTTTCCATTTATACTAATTTCCAACCCATAGTCTACCCTTGCATGTCTTAAATGGTCCCTTTATTTAGGGACACGGTTTACTGGTGGTTTTGGCAGGGTTAGGTTGATGGTTCGACTCGACGATCTTAGAGGTCCCTTCCAACCTAGGTGATTCTATGATTCTATTCTGTTGGGTTTCTTTTAACTCTGCCTTTCCCACCATTCTTTCACTCTCTCAGTCTCTACATTATTCTCCCATTCCAGTCTCATTTTAACATTTTACTCATTTTCCCTCTTCCACCAAAAATACACGCCGTATATTCTCTTCAGAATAGCTAGTCTGCAAAAGCAGCTGCTTATATCCCTAGTTTTCTTAGGATTTGAACTCTGTTATCTATCTGTTCTGCACTAGTTGCTGTGGGAGCAACTCACTCTTCTCCATGGGTGGTGCTGTTAATAATAATAACAGCAGCAACAATGATAATAAACAACTCACTTTCTAAAGATACTTTCTTGCTTTATGGCTTGATGAGAATATCTGTACTCTAAAAAGCTCTCGCTAGTCTGTTTCTCCCTGCAAGGTATTCTGCAGTTCTCTGTGGGAGGCTTCTTCCTAAAAATAAATGTCATGATTTGTTTCCTCTTATGTTACAGCTAATTAAATTTTGCCACCATAACATTTCACTGTTTCATTATGCTGCATTTCCAAAGTATCTTTGCCCTTTCCCTGCTTCTTTTTTCTCCCTGTACTGTCAAGCCGAGAGCAATGGCTGAGTTTTAGTACAAAAATTATCAGCCCCAGCCACGTGCAATGAAAATGAAAAACAAACTCCACATTGTTTGATCTCTTGAAATAAATTAGCACCAGGAGTCAAGAAGATTTGATAATCCAGCAACTTCAGCTTAAAACTGTAGAAAGTAGGAAACTTAACTGTAATAAAAGGTCTGCGTCACTACATACGGAAGCACTCACATTAAAATGTGAAGGATGTATTGAAAGGCTGATAGATAGAAGATAAGAATTATATACTTAGTATAAAAAAAAAAAGTGATAAGGTTGGTATTATCCAGAACTCAATTCTTAAATACAAAGTCTACCTAGATGTCCAAATAGAGTTTTACGGACCAGGCAGGCACTAAAGAACACAATTTACAGTATATCAACTCAATTTTTTCACTGCTCTGTGCTTTATTTAATTATGTATACTTGTGCAAATGAGCAGGCAAAATGATCCATTAACATTTTATGCTCACTTTGAACCAGTGACTGAACAACATGCAAAGCCATAAATGGATCTTGCAAAACATGCAGTAATTCCAAAATAGTACCAATTATCAATTGTTTTGGAATTATCAGCAGTCGCTATGCCCTGTGATGCAGATAATCTCCCCAGTTTAAGACTGGGGGAATAAGTAATAATGCAAATGGTTCAGCAATGCAGTTAGAAATGCAAGGGAACACATAAAAGTCTCAACATGTCACACTCAGGTGCATTCCCTACTTTACATTCGAAAGTACAAAAATTGAAATGAAAAAAAACCCTAAAACATTGCTATTTAAAATGTAAGTTGCAAAGACAAACTTTACTTAAGACTATGTTCTTGAACTTTGGACACACTGTACATCACGACTGATTACATTATAGTGCATATTTTTTACAACATTAGCTATTTGTGTTTTAAATTGGAAAATGCTTAGTGATGACGATGTATCAGAACGTGAAAAATCTCTAGGTGACCACTGTCCTGTCTTGAACCTATCTGCAGGTAAACATCCACAGGGGAAAGAAAAGAAAAGAAAAAAAAGTACTTTGCAAGACTAGTAAACATCCACAGGGGAAAAAAAAAATACTTTGCAAGGCTATAGATGGCCACAAATAGAATAGTGACAATATATCCCTGATACTTCTTAATAGCAATGTCAGAAAGCCAATGCAAGAAAACTAACAAACCGCTGATCCTTCTTTTCTCTCTCAGGGTGTGGGTGTACCAAAGGTCTTAGCATATTCCAAAGTGGTTTGCAGAGTCCCTGGAGGCCAGGACCAGAGTGGGAGGACTCACAACGTGCAGCCTCCTTTCGAGTTAAATGTTGTCAATAGGGAGGGATGGAAAAAAATAGTTTGTTTTCTTTATAGCTATACCATATAACTGCATTTGGAAATCATTGCCAACAAACAGGTAGAAAAAGTCTAATGCAGATTTCAAAATATCTTGCCTGAAAGAAACAGTGGTATTTAAGCTTTCCTGAGAATGTTTTTTAGTCCCTATCAGAGAAAGTGCCTATGAGGATTGAGTTCGATTTTCAACTACAATGAATCATGAATAAGGTAGTAGCATTGTCCAAACTCAAACAGAAAAACCCTTTGATGGACTTACATCCACTCAGATCTCTTGGCACCATGACTCTGAAGGAAATTTGAAAAATAGAAGAGCAATGCTGATAGAAGGGCAAGGAACAATCTTTCATTGTTGAAACTTTCTGAAAATTATACCATTTGTTATTGCTCATTACATGTCAAGAGAAAGCAGAGCCAAAAGGTGCTTTGTGTACAAACAAACCCTAAAGTACTGGACAATTTCATGCACACATATTGCCTTCCCACCTTAACTTCTGCAAAAATAACAGTAATAATTAAAAAACAAACACACACCCAAACCAAACCCCAAAACTCTCGATGAACCTGGCATTGGATCTTCTCTCCCATACACAACTACAGGTTCACATGTTCATTTTTGTAAGGCTGCATGCTTTAGGAAGTAAAAACCCACACTAAGTAAACTTGCTGCCTTTAATCAACGAGGGTGGAGATCCTGCAGACTCCATGATTTTCCTGGTAACTTGCTCTGCTGACAGGGTTAACCAGGCAAGTGCTTGGATGTTCAGTCCCAAGGGACTTATGACCTTACTGACACGTGAGATACCTGGATTCACAAAATGTGGATCTCTTGTACTTCTGCTCAGTGCCCAGGTAGTGCTGACAGTGTCTCAGATGGCAGTGCAGTTTAAACATAGCTAAATGTAACTGGTAGCTCAGCTTTATTCTGAATAGCTCGAATACTGGAAATCACTGGCTTCATAGGGTTCATTATAAGCTAACTTACCTCATTACCTTTTTGTATCCCTGCAGCCACACAACCTTGAGCACCCAAGCTACTGCTCGGTCAGCAGGCCTTCAGGGATTTCAGTCATATGCTCTTAACTCTCCCTGTACATCAATCTTAACGATTCTTGATTCCACTCCTAAAAATTAGCTCAACAAGGGCTGAATGCACCTTCTGCAAGGTGTGTCGGCAGGGGAGACGAGGGACCTGCTGTGGTTTGGGCTGAATTCCACTCAGGTGGAACGACAGATGCTCTCCCCCACCTCTCTTTGCAAATGGAGGAGGGACAGAGAGGAGAGACTTACGAGCTTAGAAGGAACTAAACTACTTTAATGAAATATTAATAATAAAATAATGAAAAGAAAATAATGAAATATATACAAAACTGTATCAATCTCCCAGGATGACAATCACATCACCAGCAGGCATGGGGAAAGTCCCAGACTGGACTCAGTGACAGGCAGGAACTGGATTCAGGATTGGGATCAAAGGCAGATGAAAGAGTCCTTCTCGGACACCGGCCATTGAAGAAAGGGAGGCTGCCCCTTTGATCCCTCAGCTTCTATACTGAGCACGATGCCGGTGGGATGGAATACCCTGTTGGTCAGTTTTGGGTCACCTGTCCTGTCCGCTCCTCCCCACGGGTGCAACCCCTCTATGCTTTTCTGCTTCCAACCCTCCAACGGGGCAAATAACAAAGTTGGCTGCCCTTGGTTGTTAGAGCAATAAGTATAACCAAGGGACTCTCTGCATACCATGCCTTGGCATCAACTATAAACATCAGGTCTTATCACTCTGAGACCAAACAGTTTCTGCACAACGTGCTGTTAATTTTAGCAGGCAGAAGAGGCCTAGCTAAAAAGCAAAGTTACTGAACAAAATTGGTCCTGTTCTACCTCAAACCAGGACAAGTTCAAACCCCAAATCTAGCCTAGCCATGTTAGTTTTTTCCATCTGGATAGTTTGTGATACACAGGGTATACTGAAACCTGTTGGCTCATTTCTATTTTCACTCTTTTCTATTTTTACTTTTTGCTAAGAAGAGAGAAGTTCAGCTTTTGGGTAAGAATGCCTCCTTCTTTGACAAAGAGCAGCTGGCACGCATGCATGCAGGAAAGCAGGGTTAAATTCAGACTTGCTTGAAGTTCCAGACCATTTCAATTAGCTTCCTTCTCTACTGCCCCCTCCTTAGGTCACTGCATCACATTTACTTACCAGGAAATAAATGCACTGTGTATCTGTTTGCCAGTTACTTTCACTCTTTTCATCATCAACAGTAAAAAATTATGGCACAGAGCATACCTGTATCTGTTTGCATCATGGGCCTACGTGTATGAGATCGCTTCTGAGAATATTTCTTTGTTCTAGCAATAGGAGAAACAAAACCACACAAAGGAGAACACAGAAAGAAGAAAAGCTGAGAAAAGAGGATATGTGATCCTGAAGCATTCCCCTGTCTCCATTACATTAATATTCGTGTCATCATCTACTCTGGAAAGAAGGAAGAACAGCTTATATTGCCAAGGATAATAACACCAGCTTTCTCATGTGTGGATTCAGGGAGGCAAGGGGGAACATTCCTGCAGGTAATTAGCCTTGACTGCTAATCACATCATCCAAAAGTGATGAGGAAATTAGAGCTTCGGTAGAGCAGCTAGACTGAGGCTTTTCCGAGATCCCTAGAGCAGCATTGCTGGTTACTGTGATGCTCAGATGCACAGAGACCTGCAATACATCCTCACTACCATAGCAGGACTGGCCTTCACAGCAGTCTGCCCTTGGAACGCAGGGGAATAAAGACAGCGTGTCTGCCATCAGCATCTTGCTCCACCCCAAGGACCATGTTTCTTTATGGGTCAGAGCAGATATTCAACTTCTGATTCACTACATTGATTTGCCCTCATGCTGCAACAGTACAAACCAGAGAAGAGCAGAAATTATTTGCTTGATCTTCACAGAGTCAACATTTGCCTGGTTTGCAGTTTTCCAGAAAAAGAGAAAAGTCATGATCCAGTCACAACAAACACAGAAGTAGTCAGGGACTTGGATTCAAATTGCCTGTATGCCTTGTCTACTAATCTTTTTGAATTTTAAAAAATAAAAAAGCAAATATACTATAGCACTGTTTCCACATGACCTGTCACTTGAGGTCTTATTCATTCCTGAAGATACAAGGTAAAGTCTCAGCACACACACCTCACCTGCAAAAAAGGAACTTCTATTCGAAAGTTATAAACAGGAGAAAAAGCAAACACGTAGACAGCACGGCACAGTTTACACCTACACCTGGGACCTGAAAGAAGTGATGCAAACAGCCCGAGCAGCCTGTTTTTACAGACCTCTCCCATGTGTCCTACAGGAAGCATGAGACTCAAGAGTTGCTTCCCTCCAAAAACCCTCCCAGAGCCAGGGCTGCATCTTACACAGCGCAGCTGTGATGCTTTGTAACCTTCCTCCTACTACTTGAGGCCCCAGACCTGGACCCATTTCCCAGGGAATGCTGCCTTGCCGACTGACTGCACCTGGGTGCATGGAAAGGCTCAGTTCAGCTGGGCATCGGACCGATCCTTCTCTCCCAGGGATACAATTCCAAGATGAAGCCTAGTGCCACGTCCCTTTCTTCATCTTATGCCCTGTGTTTGCAGCAGAGGAAGAGCGATAGAGCCCTTGCTTCAGTGGCATGCAGGGTCTATGCTACAGCCACTCCAAGGGAGCGAGCCAGCCCAAGTGTCGCAGAGGATGCAGTCTCTACTACAGCTAGGAGGTTCCCAAGGGAAAAAAGAAATAAATAAAAACAATTTTTAAAATGCCTTACTTTTACAGAAGTTGCATATACATGCTATGTAGACATGTTATGAGAAATAGTCCCCAAAAGCTGACAGGGATGGGACAAAAGCTGTATATTAGATACACTGAAGAGAGAAACAATCAGTCCCAACTCTGTCACTCAAGGGAAAGGCTCTGAAAGTTTTCAGGATAGAGGACTGTGTCACAGATGGCAAAGACCTAAAACAGATGGGATGAAAAAGGACTTGGAAGAAGATGACAATCAGGAATGGAACAGGCCAGGAGACAGAGCGACAAGTGGGCTGTGCTGGCGAGGAGGAAGGCTGATATAGAAAGTATCTGAATATGAAGCTCAGCCCAGCCAATTGTGCTGAAGACACCAGGGCTGCGGCAGTTGCTCAAACACCCTGAGAGCAGGCGACTAGCTTCTGTGTCCTGACATTTTTAGAAACTCAGCGAAGGAAATGAAAGAAAAATAAATCCTTCCGAAGATTCTCTTCTCAATCCAAGATGATGATAGCTTAGTTATGATGGAACTTATTAAGGGCTAGACTTTAAAGAAAAGCACCTTGTAAGGTTTCAAAGGATGGAAACATGGAACGTAATAGATATTTCTACTAAAGCCTACAGAATTTAACTGAGAACAGTAACAGGTAGATGTCAGATTTCCAACCACTAGAAGATCAGAGTAATTTAATTCACCCTCGTATAAACATTTACATAAGTCAGAGGCTGACGAGGGATTTAACAACAGTTCTACGTCAGAAGAGTGGGATTTCCAGCACCTATTTCCAGATCCATGATCCAGGCTACCCCGCCCCATTTCCCCCCCCACCACAGGATAGGCTTGTCGTAAGCAGCTTTCTGCCAGAAGAAGTTTGGATGATTAAGGTAACTACCTCACAAGGCTCAAGGATTATATCTTCCTCTTTACTGACCCAGAAATAACCTAAGAAAGAAAAAGCGGAGCTGTTATCGACAAAGGCCGGAGGAAGGTGCAAAACCATCCAAGGAGTTCAAGCCATTCAAGTGCCCAGCTGACAGCAGCCCGTTCCCAGGACACACCACTCCTACCAGTTTTTCCAGCTGCAATTCATCCTCATGGGTTTCAGGAAAGCCGTATTTAAACACTTCATGCGGTCAGGACCTCTGCACACCACCCAGACTGCACAAAACATCCAACCATTCCTCTGCATATATTGGAGGTTTGACCTTTCCACCAAAGCAAAGACAATTCGGATTTTGACAGTTTCCCACCAAAGCTAGCCCCTGGCTACCTTTGGCTTCCCTGCTCCATGGCCAAAGAAGACACACAGGACGCCTAGAAAGCGCTGCAGTCGGAAGTGCTACATTGGTACAAACCACAACATAGGACTAACTTCCCTGCAGCTCCAGGCTGTCTTACATTGCAATAAAGTCTTTTTAAAGGAGAAAGAACACTGTCCCTTCAGACACAAAGCTTTATCAGGATGTCAGTCTGTGCGCGTGACTGGAACAATAGCTAAAAAGGCAAAGTTTCTATTAGTTCCTCCAGGTAAAAAGCTAGTTTATTACCATTTGTCCCCTTCTAAGGCAACAAACAGTGCATGCCTTTCTCCACACTTCTACTAACCTACACTGCTATTCTGTAATGTACAAATTGACCAGCAGATGGATGGAGATGGGGTACAAGCCCGACTGAGACAATTGCTCAAGCATCACAGATTTAGTCTGTACAGGAATCACGGAACGGTTGAGGTTGGCGGGGACCTCTGGGGGTCATCTTGTCCAACCCCCCTCCTCAGCAGGGCCACCTAGAGCCAGTTGCTTTTGAATGTGTCCAAGGATGGAGACTCCAATGCCTCTCTGGACAACCTGTGCCAGCACTCAGTCACCAGCACTGTGCTTGTCCAGGAAGAGCCACACAGTCTCACTAATGCCTGACACCACAAGCAGGCCTGGTTTTGTACAAGGCTGGACACTCACAGACCTGGTCGAATTCCCTTAGTGTGGCACGGGGGTTTTACTTCTCCCAACCCCGGAGCATCCACATCGCCACATGGCATCTGTGCCAATGTGTGCAAGTTTTGCAGTCAAGACCCAACTGCCTAGGGAGGAGAAAGTCCCGTGTTTTGATGTTTTGTCATGTCTACTCTTCAGCCAGATACATCTTTAAACGGGAAGCATAATTATTACAGCTTACGCAGTGCTCTATTTCTGCATTTACTTCTCAAAATAGCTTGACAGAGGAAGGGAAACTGCCTGTGCTTTACCCAATCAATCCTATTACATCCTCTGCAAGGCAGAGTACTCCCACTCCTCAGATAACACTCAGATTAACAATGAGGTCGGCTTTGTGATTACTCCTGGCACTGGGTTTTTTTAAGCAGAATCAACATTAACAGGTGGGTTCACTACAGACAGGGGAAGAATGTACTGCAAGCAGGTATGAAAATACAAAGAAATGTAGGAAAAGTAAGCAAGGCAACACCCCTGAGGCTGAAACTACAGGACTGTCTCATGAAGGAAAGTATATGTGGAAAAGTAGGATCAAGCATAGCAAAACAGGTAAATCAAGTCTCCACATTAAATCAAATCTCTATGCTTCCTCCCCATTGTCTTCATTTCTTGTTTGTTCGGTTTCAGGTGAAAGGATTAGAGGACTAACAGAACTGAAAGTCCTGCTGGAGAAGATTTATTTCAAACAAGGATCTCAGCAGCAAAAGCAGATTTAAAAAGGAGCCAGATCTCTTAAGGAGGAAGAGAATGGCCCTAGTTCACCAGCCAGTACGCTTGGTACAAGAACTGCTCCCGGGGCAGTCCACAGCGCCCTTGCATTGAGAAAACGCTGCAATGAACGTCACCATCCTGCAGATACAGAGAGACTGCCGATCCAACGCCATAATTACAAACATGACAGTGGCCCCCCTCCTATTCAGGTGCCGGCAGACGGAGAGTCTGAGTCTACTAAAGTAGGCCAATATCTTCCTTATTAACAAAGAAACTCACCACCCTCAGTCCCTGCACTGCTTCCTTCTGCCTCTCATGTAAAAAGACCTACGATGCCTTTATTCTCCATTCACTTTGTCTCTGCCCTATTTCTGAGGTCCCTTTGGCCTGAGTTTGCATACTTCTGAACCAGTGGCTGCTGTTACAGTTTTGATCCTTTCCCTGGCTGGTTTAGTTGCCTTTATTAGCTGCAGCATGTCTCCAAAGTCAGAGCTGTTTCTCTCAGCAGTCTCTGCTTTAGCATGGAATAATACATATTACAGCTGATTCTCTCCCTAATTAGAGAACTTTGAACATCTCTAGAGTCACACATAGAGCTCATTCATTCAGTAATGCAAGCATCTAGTCCTCCTTTGCTTCTCAGTTTAGGGTATTTCTGGCACCTCAAACTATTCCTTCCCTACCTTCCCTACCCCCAAAAACCAACGCAAACACACAGATCAAAAAAAACCCCAACCAAAAACCACCCATACATGTGAATGTCAAACTTTTCTAATAACTTTCCTAATTCCTCATTTTTATCTCCTGTGGTTACTATATACAGACCCAGCTCTTACTTTTACTTCATCACAAAGATGCAGGATTTGTGCAAATTGGCCTAAAAAATCCAGTGTTCCTTCTGCTTTGAGTCCCTCTGTTGCTTTTTAAATAAGTGAAGAAATGCCAAAGAGGAAAAAAAAAACCCAATACATTATCTTACTAGTCCAATTACTGGCTACTACTGTCTTGTATGTCACACATGGGAGGAAAAACACCATGAAAATATGGACTTGAAAAATAAAAAAGAATCTTTAAGACTGTTATTTTACAAGATTTTTGCGGAAAAAATGTATATGAAGGAATAAATTATAGTAAAAAACACAACAACAAAACACAGGCAAGAGTCTATCACAGTTTACTTTCAGCAAAGAACTCTAGCAGCCTCCAGCAATAACAGCCATAATTTTCTAGCCAAAGAAAAAACCCAGAATCCTCCTCCACCTCCAACATGTTGAGCCATTTGTTACAGGGCCACAAGGAAGCCCAGGGATGTTAGTGAATGGTAAAATAGACTGATGAACCATAATGATGAGAAAGACCTTGCTAAGAAGTGTCAAGTACCTTGGAAGAGGAGGAACTGAGTCTTTCCAGATATCCCAACTTGAACTGGATGCTGAAGGCTTCCTATCAAGTGTGACTCAGCATACAGAGAGACTTTTATAAATCTCGCTTGCTAAGCACACAGCACAGTTTTTGATAGTGGCATACTCAGGACTGGCAGGAACAATATGGTCCGGTTTGGGATCTAGACAGATTTAGCAAGCTGAGAAATAAAGTACTGGGGGGAGATTTCAAAGTGAGTTCCACAAGGACTTTAGCACCAAACTTTTGCATTTTCATTTAATACAGAAAACACCTGAGACTATGGATGAAAAAATTTATACACTATAAAATTAGTAGCTTGTCCTGCTAGTACACATTAGGATCTGGTCATCATAGAAGAAGAACTGGATAACCTTGGAGATAGAGGTACGACCAGTTCAGAAACAAAATCGTTCCAGAAGCAAGACCAGGCACTTAGGAACTAACAGAAAATTCTGCTTTGAACCACTGGCTCATCAGATAGTACGAGAAAGGGGAGTTGTAACACAGACCCTGATTACCACCATGATGAGACCATTCAAAGAGGGAAGGTGAATTCAGAGTATGTCACACACACAGGGCATGAGGTCCTAGTGCCTCCTGCTGCCTCCTCCCCACTGCAATCAACCTGCAGAGAAGAAAAATCTACAAGTGACAAAATTCAGCAGGTTTTCTTCTGGGTTCGTTTTTTTTCATATAGGGATTGACAAGTTTAAAAATTACATGTTTTTAAAACACCTAAATTTTGGATGTTTGGAAACAGCTTGATACACTTTGCTCTACTTCACATGCTGTCTTCTGGGATACAGACTTTCTCTCAGTGACTATTTGTACAATACCAAGAAAACATCCCTCATCTTTGTTGGCTGAGTCCTCCTGGCACCTCTGTGAATGCAATGAAAAAAATAACTTAATGAAATCCCAAAGTGGCCACGATACTTATCTAAGCTGAACTCCCCCCTCCCATTTCTCAGAGGGTCAGGGTTGTTCACTTAATCAGAAGATTACATTTGTTGATCAAAGGATGAGGGGAATCCTCTCTACCTCACACGCCCCATCCACATGCAGATTCCGGAGCACGGCCTCACTGAAGCCCCGTGTATGGCAACACAAATGAACTATCCCTATATTAAGTCACCACATGTAATCCTGACAGCAACTCCAAGCTCTCAAGTTCCTCCTCCTCTGATCTCTCTCTTTCTCCTGCCTCCCTCTCCCTTTGCTTTGACGACTTTGACAGCCAAGTTCTTGGAGAGTTACTCCAGGTTACAACGTGTCACCCTTAATGGAATTCAAAGCTTTAATTCAGAAAGTGGCCACTCTTGACCTCTGGCCCCACTGCCACCCACTCTGCTGCCCCCCTCCTTTCTCCATCGCCATGGAAATGAATAGCCCAGCGAAAAAATGGGAGCAGGCAAAGTCTAAAGCTTTTCACAGAGCCCCCAAAGAAAGATGAATGAAACTCATTCATCACTGAGCAAGGGACCCAGAGAGCAATGCTGACTGAAAAGCAAGCCAGAGGGAGAGCAAGCAAGGGAGAGAGACGGACCGAGATAGAAAAGGTTACCTCATGCAGGAAGTTATGTGATTTGAAAAAGAAAAGCACAGGAGGTGCGAGGGAACATAGTCCACTTGCAAAAACGGCAGATCTGCCAAGAAAGATGCTGTTTTTTGGGGAGGAGGGGTTGTTTCCTCATCCCCTTCCCCAGATGATAGAATTTCTTGTCAGATTACCAGGAAAGGATGGAAATTTGAGGGGAGAAGGGAGAAATGCCCGAAAAGAAATTGCAGTGAAAGCCTAAAGGATGGGCAACTCATTGCAAGGAAAAATATAATCAGAAACAAAGCTGTGTTTGTAGTGTTTAGCTTCCCTTCATCAAATCTCCTGCTTTCGAGGTATTTTGCCCCCAGTGCATGCACCTGCCTTTCCTCCCCATCACCTATGCATCACACAGCTTGATGTGCATTGGTAGGTGATATCACTCAAGTATGAAGGCAATTTTTAGCACGAGGGAGCAAATGCACTTAAGAGGCAATAACTTAGCCGCTCAGACATAGCACCCATTTCTCACAACCTCACTACAACTGCATTGGCAAAGAGCTCCTTCTTTCAGGGCATCTGAAACAGATGCACAGTAGAAGGGAAAAAAAACCCAAAAAAGTTAAATGACACCATGTATTCCAATGTCAAATGAAGGCAAACGTGCTACTGCATGCTGTCCTACAGAGCTGAGGGAGCTTACTGATGCCAGTGACAGAAAGAAAGGGAGAGGGAGAGAAAGGAAAGTCTGAGGTGCAGCAGCTCCAAAGAGCTTACTTGCCCGTACCACTTGGAAAAGAGATAAGCAGGACAGAAGGAAGGTAAGAAGCGGTGGCAAGTGATTCCCTAAACCCAGAATCTTTTGCAAAGGTATTAAGAGTGTCACAGATTACACTGGAATATTTGTATCATTGATGATTTCCCAGAATAACTGGTAAAAATTCATCTCAACCACAGCAAAAATTAGGCAGAAGCCAGCAGGGCACTTTGGGATGCTTACAGGAGAAAAAAACTGTGAAGGTCAGATCTCAGTAAGAAGCAAATGTTTACCTAAGACTGCCTTCGTGCCTTACCCCAACAGAGAAATGATAACACAGTTCTCCTTTTCACTGAAGGCCAGTCCAAAACTTACCTGTTTAGTACGACTCAGAAGAAAGCCCACCTAGAGATTATGTGGTAACTCCAGGAGATAGCTGCCCCTTGCAGAGCGATTACCATTCTGAACCATGAGATTCGTTTTCCTCTTTCCAAAAGCTAATCAGGCATGATTCTTTTTCATTCCCTCAACCCTTTTCCCACAATTTAATTCCTTTTTTAGCATTACAGTGAAAAGCTATCACCCAAAAGGCAGGAATCATTAAACTTTATTCATTGTTAATTCAGTGAACAAGATGCCAAGCCAAGCTTCCTGGGAGCAGCATTAGCACCTCTGCTGGCCAGTGAGCTGAGACCCAGAGCTCACAGCTAAGCTTCAGCTTTTTGATAATCTGCATTACCCTCCATGGTGGCTCATACTCTAGCTCTAGCCTGAGCTACCCTGTGGATTCCCCAGGGAAGGGAGTTGAGGCACACAAGAATGTACTCACTTTGGTACATTCAGTATATACGCCCTGTGAGTCAGAGTAAAAAGCAACCCCAGTATATTCACAAAGCCTTCAGAATAAAGAAAAGTAGAAGGGACAACTTGTATACAAATGAACTGAAGCTAAGGCTGTCATTCTCCATTGCTCCCAAGTTTCTCTTCCACAGCTATCAGAACGTGTCTATCAAAAATGGAAGCAGGCATGGATACCACTGCTTTTCACCTGCTGAATGCCTGCTGCTGAGGTGTGGTTTTTACCTTGTTGCTCATTTCCCGTTACTGGGCAAGTATTCCCTCCAAATTCCCAAAGGCTCGCTAAGACCACAGATTATCACTGGTTAAAGCTAGTAAAGAATATTTCACTATAGAAGGATGCCAGCACTGAAGGCACGATACAGAATCACTGCTACCCCTCTACACCTCATGGGAAGCAGCTCTGGAGGTGTGGAAGAGCCAGAAGTAATGCTCCAGGCTCACAGACTGAGCACAGAAGGGAGAGCACTGCAACACAGCAGAAGGAGAGAGGAAAGAGCCTAAGAAACCTTACAGTGCTGCTCCTCGCACCTTGCGTTAATCCTCCCCACTCCTCTGGACTCCAGACCTCTTCCTCTCCACACCCCCACGGACCTGTAGCTTTGCCTCTTCAAAAGCTGGTTGGCAAACAGAAAGAAAGAGATCACTTAGGAAAGGTTCTGCTAGTTGTAACAAATGTCTATGTATTCAGGGCATGGCAGAAGTTAATACGATTATGCTGTCCCACGCAGGGAGAACAACCCCACAGCTCTGGTTTAAAACAACTTGTGTTAGTGTTAAGAACAGTTAACAGTAATATCTTAGTGAGGAATTACCCTCTAAATGGTTCTTCTCTCTGGTGACCTCTGGCTCAGGCTCTGAATTGTCTTGAATGAAGATGTCTCTGGTCGATCCATGGATTCCCACTGCAGGGAAGTTCATGTCAGCTCTGTGCTGGACATCTGCTTATGTTCAGCAGATTCTGACAGCAGTAAATCATGCCACAAATGTCTCCACAGAGGTGGGAAGCCTCACTTGGTCTTCAAAGGAACCAACTTCCTACAGTAAAGTTAAAAAACTTCAGTGCTCCAAAGCATGAAGGACACCTGCATGTCATTAAGTACTTAATGCTGAGCATACAGCTTTCTGGGTCACCATCTGTTCTGCAAGAGCACCAGCTCCTGGCTGCTGTTCCCCAAATCAGTGTGCTCCAGGGTTTGAACTCTCAGCCTTGGCAGCTCACAACTACCCAAAAGGTAGCATGGATGGATCTTCTGTGTCAGCAATACAGACTGAAAAACAATGTCCCAAGAGAGAACAATTCAACTGGGCAGAGTTCAGTAAAGTCTGTTTAAGGATTAGGAGTTAATCAGAATAGCTCATAATGTATATGCCTCTGTTTATTCTATCTACTGCTGCCCTTCTAATCTCATTGAGATGCCTGCTTATCTGCAGTTATCTGGCTCTGGTGATACTGATTGTCTGTGTTGTTTAAACAAAGTTCTCTCTTGTGCTAGACAGTTTGCTATCTAGGCAACTACGCACAGAAGAAAGTTCGAAATTAACATGCCCTGACCTAAATAACAAAACTTGTTGAAAACACTGTTTTGTAGCAACGGGAGGAGCTACCTGCAGAAAGCTAGAGAAGAAAATAACTCATCAGCTCTCGAAAGACAGAATGACTTTCCCTCTGCTCCACAGGAGCCATGTTGGCCCAACTTCTATCCAAACTTTTCAGCCTAGAGCTTCATCCTTTTGAAGTTGAAACACCAGATGGTTCCACTATATCAACATCATCATTAAATTAAGCAACATTAATCACAGAGTTAAAACAAAAGGTAATGGGTCCTAATGGTCACTGGGGAAGCATGACCTTTGCATAAAACCAACCAGGAAAAAAGAGAGAACAGAGGCTGCTCTAAGGCCTGGGGAACCGACGTAGGCTATAATGACTCCACATCACAGGCTTACAACTTCTGCTTTTTGCCCCTTGTCCTCCCCACCCAAGTTGTATTACACGTGAAAACTCAATTTAAGGAAATGTACTTTGTGGAACAGTTCCATATTCTCAGAGAGAGGAACAAACAAGTTTTCCCCATTTGGTAAAATCCTATTTGGGATTTGATCTTTCAGAATCTTCTTAAAAAGCCAGCAATTTATAACTATAGCCAGCACTCAAACTAGACTTCAAAGCTGCTAAGCTCCTTCATTCTTCTGGATGAGAGGAAAATGAGCATTTCTCTTGATTCTGGAAACAGAATTGGCTTATCTACGTGGCTAGAAAAGCATAAATAAAGGTCCCTCCATCCCAGGAGCAAAAGGAAGCCAACAAAGCCTTCTCTCTAATGCCTCTCTTTCCTCAGTCTTGCAAAATCCAGAAGACATCCTTATCATTGCATACCTGACACACTTTCCAACTAAAAGTAGGCAAAAAATAGCACACAGTGGTGTGGATGCTCATTTTTGAACTGGCAACACCTGAGTTTGATTTCGTTTCTTTCCATCTAAACAAATTTGCTTCCATCTAAAGAGATTTGTTTACACTACAAAATTGACACAATCTCCCACGATGCATTTTTTTCTTCATTCAGATTCACTTTTCTAAGAGGCTTTATACAGGCAAGACCTAAAGACAGTAAGACAATGCTTGGATGGAGACCTTTCGCGCTAAAGGACCAGGGTTTCAGGGACAAGGGCTACGGCCTGCCTGTCTGCTATCAAGAAAATATTTCTTGATTGGAAAGGAAAGCACACACTTAGCTACCATTCCACTAAGGCAAGTTATGGGGGGGGGGGGGGGAGAAAAAAGGAAAGAAAAAAACCCTACCGACACACTTAGAAAGGAAAGGGTAAGCAACTCTATACTTTGACGGTAAATGCCCTCCCAGCATGGCCCTTCTAGTTTCTATAATGTATGTTTCCCTGTTCACTCTGTTTTTCACGTGATGTTTGGCTCTATTCTGCTAGGTTTACAGCAGCAGAGTTACAATTTGATATGATAAAGGGCAACACAAGAGATGTGACTTGCAACACATTACAGCCGTTGCAGGAAGCAAATTGGCACTGAAATTACAGGATTTGTGTATTACAGTTAAAAAGAGAACTCCATTACTTGTTAAAGCAGGACACATTTGCTATCTTTTAAAATAGACTTCTGCTTTGCTGACATGACCACATTTCACCTCTGAGCAGCTGAGAAAAGACTTGTCTGTCAAGACAAAACGGAGGTCCCTATGCAAAAGCCCCAAGTTAGTTCCTTGTACCAATCTTCTGGAATTCATGACTTCACATTTGCCATCTACACTTCATGAGATGAGGGATCCTCTGCCCTCTGTGAAACCTTTCGTGAAATTATCATCCTGCCTTCCACCATCAACACTGTAGAACAGTAAATTAGTTTGTAATTGAATTTTTCTTATCGTGGCTTTCTCCAGTAAGTTATACAGGCCTTCAGTACTTGTTATTTTTCTTCCCTAAAAGATATTTATAACGTGGTTATCTGTTTTTCTTGAGTCTGTCAGGCAGACTAAGCTCTTTAAGCCACAGAGCAAACTTTCTCCAGCCATTAGTTTGAGTTTTTCCTTTCTGTTTTGCACCTTCTGAAAGGTGCAAAACATTGACACCAACGCAGAACTCCTTATCGTGGTATTTCTGTCATCACCACCATTGCCTTGGTCTGGCCCTTTCATGTATATGCCTAAGAATTGGTTTTAGGCTTTTCTCTACAGGACTACATTCAGAGCTCATGTACCAATGCCCATCTCCTGTGACCCCTAAAAACCTTTTTAGTCAATGCTTTCCAGATATCTCCCACTATGTAAGTTTCATTCATACATACGGAGCTAGAAAGGACAAAAACATGCTGTGCTAAGACACCTGCATCTTTATTTTCAGCGCTGAAAACACAACAAGGAAAATGTCACCTATCCCTAAGATACAGGCAGAAGCACAGGCAGGAACAGGTGGAAAGAGGCTCCCTGCCTTTTCCTGGCACCTTTCCTCATTTCCAAAAAGGTCGAAAGAGGTCCTCAGCAGCCTCAGGCTGTTAATAATGATGCCAATTCTCAGTTAGTAATGAGTTTTGCAATATTTCACGTTTTCCTTAAAGAATACAGTCTGAAGTCTAATTCTTCATTAATCTTTAAAAGAAAAAATAAAAATTCATTGTTAGTCTTCAGCTTTAAAGAAAATACTTGAAAGTGTGACCAACGGGTTACATCAAAATAGTAAAACCCTATGTAGAAGGCCAGAACAAAGAATTCCATCGTTGTTTTGGATTTTCTTCACTAGTGATTTCTGGGCCAATATCCTGACAGGAAAAGGGGAGAGTGGGGTTGTCAGTACTGTATTCAATGAGTATAATTACACTGAATTAGCGCTAAGGGGTTTAGAGAGAGAGAAAAAAATACTATTCCACAGAGTTAATATAAAGTGGGCTTTCATGTACATACAAACCCACAAGGAGCAAGCTACTGCCTGCTGAGACCTATTTGAGAGCCAAGGGATTGATCAGACTCGGCCAGCCCTCGCTTAAGAAAAAAGCTGCAGTTGTGAATTACTGTAAAGCAGTATTCACATGATTGATGGGTTTACCCCCACCACCACATTTATTTCAAAGATCCATTTTGTCTTCTGTGGCAACGGTGTGAATTAACCCCTCTCACAATGGCTGGCTGGATTTTGCAAGACCGTTCCAAGGTCTAGGAGCTCGATGAAGCTTTTCTCTTACGCAGCTGTGTGACTGGAAAATGGGAAAGAGATGCTATTTAATACACCAGGCTTCTGAGGAGCACCATAACACCAACCTCTTCAAACAATCTGCAAAATTCCTGCCATCAGACCGGCCAGCTCCTCACCTGCCTGGAGAATCGCCTTTGAAGGAGCTCTGCCTCTGATCTCTCTTGCAGTCTGATACTCCACCCACTTGTCCTTACATCCAAGGGAGCATAAGGTATTATTTCATCGCTTGTCTTTTTAACCCAATTTGCTGTCAGAAATAGACTTTTTTTCCCCCCCTTTCTTCCCCCCATGGAGAGCAAGAGGAAGCTTCTACTCTGTATGCGGTAAAGAATCCAGGGACTCCAGGTAGATTTGTGATGGGATTTTTCCTCAAGCCTCAGGCACTGTAAATTAAAAGTAGTAGTTAGAATGGTCAAGGGAACAGGGGAGACCAACCACAAATGGGCCCAGATCATCACCAGCTTTTAAAAAGCTCCTGAAATCTTTTGAATTGACAGTATGACACTGATTTGCACACAAGCCCGATCACACGCCTGCTTAGGAACAGGCCCACAGCATCTCAGGAACAGCTTATTCAGCCAGGAATAAATCTGTTTGTGTCAGCTGCAAACTGCCCTGTGCTCTTCCTGGTTCCCAGGAAAGTAATACATACATGAAGATTTCTTTTTCCTTTATGAGTTAAATACACTGCTTAAAAAGGAAGGGGGGGCACTATTAGCTATACCAAGCTGGCTGCAGGCAAGTGAAATGTAACCTTCCCACGCACAACTCTGGAGATGCATTTCACACCACGTTTGCACCATTTCATTTCTCTTGCCCCGGACTTCCATAAAACCATGTGTCTTATTCTACAGCACCTCCTCTGTATTCACAGTCCTGTTCTAACCACAAGGAGAGGGGAGAAAAAAAAAAATGGTGCATTGCCACCCCAGTCATCTGTGTCACTGTACTCCCCACCACCACACTGCCAATCATTACCTGCAGCATCCGCTGTCCCCGCTGTGTGAGAGCCCTTTATCCCAGCCACTCCACCTGCCATCCCATGCCTGGCCCTGGGAAAAGGACATTAAGAGCATGGTAGCTCAACTGGTTTTACAATGAACGTTAAGATGAGGGAGCTTCTTGGCATGTCCTGCCTTGTTGTATCACGGCACATCGTAGAAGTTCTTTGCTCTGAGGTTTAGGGCACCTTGTAATCCTCTTCAGTCCTTTCTTGGACACTGCCTTTATCTGCCTTGATGGTTACGGCAGATGTCACAGGAACGTAAACGTTGCAAGAGGTCTTCACCCAAAAAGCCCAGCCTCCAAAGGGGCAGATGCTGAAGTAGCACCAAACAGGGTCAAACACATTCCAGCCACTACACTTGATTCTCACTTGGAAATACAAATTCTCAGGCAAAACGTGTCATGACTGAAAGCATCCAGTAGCTAGGTTAGTCCCTGTGCAAGGAAGTTATTAGTGACCATACAAACCACAATTAGAGCTCAGCTGTCCTGGAGTGACTGAGCTAGCAGATGAACACTCAGCATCCTCAGCAGCATGCAGAAACCATTGACAAACTTTCTCCTGCAATGCTACAACCACGTTTCCAAACTTTATATGTGCACATTTTATCAACCCCAAAGGACAGCATGTTTCATTTCTCTGTGAAAAACTCTCTCAACTGCAGAGAAACCGGCCAATTTGTCAGGATTATTTTGACTTGTACTGTGCTTGTGACCTCTATCGCTGTGTTTTGCAAGTTCTACGCGCGTGCTTTCTACTCCACCATGCAAAGAGGGAAGGAGGAGAATGGGATCAACGGCAGGCTATGCCGGGACTTCGCAGAGCTGCTGGCAGTCCGCACACCACATGTATGGAAAAGCACACCATAAGACAATGTCATGAATCCTGCATGCGCCAGGGGAGGGGGAACACCAGAGCACGCCAGCATTATTGGTGGGTTAATATGACACTGCTGTGGTAACAGAGACATCAAATCCCAGAGAGCCACCATCCAAAGCTGGAGGCTCACTCCAGTCCCAGGAGGCCAGCGGTCCTTGTTTCTACCCGTCGTGTGACAAAAACGTTTCTACTGAGCTCTGATGAGCGCACTAAGGTAGTCTCTGCTCTCCCTGACCAAATTCCCTCACTGTGCAGTTCTGTCCAGCAGCAATAGTAGCTGGATGTGAAACACAGGCGTGCTGCTAAGAAAGGTCAAGTTATTTCATTTCCAAAGCCTACGCGCAGTGGACTACCATTAAAGCCAAGCATGCTTTTCTTCTCATTCCATCTAAACGACAATTTACTTTACACAAAAGCTGCTTGTTGTCACCCCTTCATTTGCCATGCTCAGAGGCGCCACAGGCAAGTGATCTAAAAGCACCATCATTGGAAGCAGGAGGTCAACTGCAACCTCGGTTGGCTTCTGCTACTCCTGATGCCACAAGTGTCCCGGCAAAGGCTGCAACACATTTAGCCACTCGCATGACGACAAGGAGCACTAAGCCCTTGTGCCCATTCACAGCACCCTACATAAAAGCCACTTGAGCTTATCAAGAATAGGAACGAGCTCTTTTTTAAGTCCAGCCCAATCCAGTTAACAGGCTTATATGGAAATGCTGAGCGACATGGCTTACAAGCAGCAATGCACTTCATTTGCACGCACTAGTTCGCTAAAAATTAAGGTGGAACGATTGTATGTACCACCTAGCTGGGGTTCATAAACACCTCTTTCCTCTCTATATATTCCTTTACAGATGCTTTTCTCTAAGTCATGAATTTAAGAAAGGGCTCAAGTAAGCTTTGTGATTAGTAATTATTGCTAAAAATCTTGTTCCACTAGCACAAAAAAAAAATTTTTATATATATATATATCTCCTGTTAAATACAGAAGCCCATTTCTGTCTTCTAATCAATTAGCCTTCCCTTCCTGCCCTTGGAATATGTGTAAGTTTATTTGCTTCTGCTAGTGATGCCAGTATGCATCAAAATAGGAAGAAAAATGCACAGAGGCTTTCAGATTGTTGTGACATTAGTTGGTGACAACACACTGCTGTCCCCTGGATCCCTCACTCCATCTGTGCACAGAGATGCAACCTGGGTAGGGGGTTGTTCCTGACCTTCTGGTGAAGACCAAACACATACACGGGTGTCCAATCCCTGTCCTCCCCACCACCGCAGTCATGAGGGATAGCTCCATAGGAAGGATGCAACAAAAGGTTCCTCCCATTCAAAAAACAAAAGGTTTGCTTGGGGATTCATTACTTAAAAGTTAATAACCTTAAAGTACCTGTAACCTCAACTTGCCAAGTCTTGATTTTCCGTAACTGAAATCCAGGGCAGGGGGACGGGGACAGGGGCGGGGGACACGGACGGACGACGGGACAGCATCAATTTTGCCCAGAATATGAATAATCCTAGGAGTTAAATGAAAGACATTTTTTAGAAGCATAAGTGTTACTACGAGGAGTTAGTATTAAAGACATTCTGAGAGATGCAGGGAGACTAAGTCAGCATCAGATTAATTGAACATAGCCAGACTTAAGGGAAAACGGGTAGTTTTCACAGGATATTCCAACTCTGACAACATGCTTGTTTTCAAATAGTTGTCCATTTACCACAGCTGGAAAGCATCAGTACATCAAAGTAGATGTACCTGAGTGCAATCAGCTTGCATTTCTGGTATCACAGACAGCTTCCTGGAGCACAGTTTGCTCAGGTGGTAATCAAAATAAGGCAGTAACACAAAAAGTGTTAAGGATAAATTATACAGCCAATCTAAATCGTGATGAACCTATATATTTATATATGTATTTAGTTATGTCAGTGGACTTTAGGTCAGGCCTTTAGCTAAAATGCTTAGACAGGATTCTTCTAAAAGTAGAAAACATACAATCTTGAGCTGTACTTGCGCACGAACACCAACTAAGAAAGAGGAAGAAGGCAAAAGCACAAATCTGATTTTTCAGGCTGTCTTCAATGAGCATTTCCTCATAGGGAGGTACTTCAGGGGAGTGTTTCCAACTGCAAATTTTGAGCTACGGTCTTGAGGATGGTAGAATGCAAGCCTTCAAATCAGACCAGAGATGATAGGTGTAAAATACTTAGTGATCAAATGATGATAACATTACCATTTTCTAGAAATGTGAAAATGCAGTATTTTTTTATAAATGTTTTCTTGTCAGCATAACCAATTCATGTGGTGGCAGCTGGTTTGAAGCTTGCAGAAGGAAAGACGGCAACGAGTTAGTCCGCAAAAAAGGAAAAGTATTGATTCTGGAACAAGATGGGGCAACTTTTCTAGGCTAATTTCAAAAGGGAAAATTGCCACAGTTCAGATACATTTCCATGGGATGTAAATACAGAGTTATCTCATAATCCTTTGAAATCTTCACCCCATAGTTAATACATGATTATGGTGGATGCTATGACTGGGAGGTCATCACCAGTCCTAGGAGAACCAGGGTTCAAGAAGCACAGTATTTGGGAGTTGCTTCTTTCTGTTCCCTGTGAGACCTCCCTTAATCTGTTCCCTTAATTCCCTTAATAAAGCATGGAAGGAGTGAGCAAGGATGTTCTGAAACTATGCCAAAGTACACTCACTGATCATATCCCTGGCTCCCCCCCCCCCCCCCCCCAAAAAAAAACACCACCAAACCAAAAAACCACACTCCTTAAATGTAGTTTAAGAATGTATTCACTCACAAAGTATCTTTAAGAGAAAGAAAACGGGAATCCAGCCCAAGTGAAACTAATAGGAGTGAACAACTTTGGCAGGTGAGATGCAAAATGGAGATTAAGAGGTCCAAGAGCAAGGTTGAGGAACAAGGAGGCAAATACACAGTGACAAGCAATAAGGCATTCCTTAAGCACACGGGAAACTGGCAACTCTAGAAGAGCCGGTGGGTCCTGCAGGCTGTACCGCAGACTACCCTGACACAAAGAAGTCAACAAGGGCAGAAAAAGAGGTTGCACAGAAGTTAAACGGCTCCTCTCCTTCAGTTCTCTCTACAAAGCAGAAAAGAGAGATGCATGCCCTAGGGCAATACAACTAAGGAACTCGAGGCAGAACTGCCAGACAGAGTTAGGGGAAGTAAAATAAAGTCAATAAAAAAAGAGAAACCACTCTTCAAGTTTGATTGCACTAAAATGCATTTCCAGAGCTGGGAAAAATCAGCCACAGGCAGATGTAAAGCAACTAGCCTGAAATAGAAGCCCCACAAACTAAAAGAGTCTAGAAAAGCACATTTTTCACAATAATAAATCATGCCTCGCTAGTCTACAAGAATCCTTTAAAAACTTACCGTGGCTATTTTTCACTAGATGTAACTTGTTTGGATTTTCAAAAACTTTGGAGAAAGCTCTTAGGAGAGCTTGGTAATCTTGGGATAAGAGGCAAGTTCCTGTCACTCTTTAAATATTAGTCAAAGAACAGAGAATCCCAGGGTAAGAACAATAATAATTTCTTCATATGAAAGGGGGAGGTTGTAGCACCCAAAGTTTAGCCTAGGATCAGGGTTGTTGAGCGCATTTATGAATTATCTAAAAGAAAGAATGAAAAACAAGGTAACAAAATGTACTGCCCATATAAAATCATATTAGTCAACCCTATGGAGGTCCTTGTCTTCACAACTACCCAGGCAACTGGACAACACAAATATATCAAATTCACCACGATCACACTGAAGTCTAATGGAACAAATATATATATATATGCTTACATACCACTATATACCAATGATTACTGAATTAACTTCTAGACATCAAAAAAGTTCTAGAAACAAAAGATGTCATATCCTTGTGCTTAGTGGAAGCATCACTCCAGGCTAGGGAAAACGGTAGAATAGCGCTTCCAAATTTTTAAGGTGTAATATGAAAAAGAGTTTGAATCTGGAAATTATAATGCAATTATAGAATGCCAGGTTAAATTTTAACTAAATGTGCTCACTAAAAATAAGCGCATGAATTGTGAGCACGCTTAGAAATAAAAACAACCTGAAACATTTTGCTGATTTAGAACTAGGCGTGCGGTTGTAAAAGGCCACTGAAAACAAGAAACATGAGAGAATCTGTAATATTTATGCAGGGTGACCTACTACTCTGTTTAAATAGAGGAGAGGTTAAAACAAAGAGAAGTCTGGGTTATGAAAATAAGGACATTAGAGACACAGGAATTCAGAATTAAGGAAACCTCAGCTATTCAGAGTTATGGAAATACATCTTCAAAACCAAAAGAGCTTGGGTGTGGTTTATCTGTTTGGGGAAAAATCCATTTCAGATCTACGCATATTTAAAGCTAAGGAAGATGAACACTACTTGCAAAGAGTTTTTAAGCAGTCCACACAACCCTGGTTTTACAGAACTCAACCCATGCTCTTCCATCCACTTCCATTATCTTGTGCAAGTGGACTGCTACTCACAGGGCATGATCCATACATATCTTAGAAAAATCCAGACCTATTTCACAGCCTGATACAGCTTCTACTATAGAAGCAGTAGCAGCCTTCAATGGTTTAGCTTTGCAAGGCAGCAAGTAGGACCAGACAGGAACCTTAGCACGGAAACAAGACAACCAGGTGATGCTGCATGATGCGGGCAGCTCACCTGGGATGAGCTGCCACAGCTTGGAAGTTCTGCTACTCCAAAAGGGTTTTAGGCCTAGAATACTTTTTTTAAGCCTGGGGGAATAGAAGACAGATATAAATGAGAATAAAAAATAGTACCTCTTTCATTTCACACACATCACACGCTGCATCAGGCAGTGAAGATTATACTCATTCTAGGCTAAAAGTCTACTTAACACTGAACAAGGCCTAAAATGTCTTTTGCAACAGAAGCTATGATGATGTAGGGAGAAAAAAAAATAAAAATCCCAAACACTATGTCCTGTGGAACAACTGAAAAGGATATGCACAAGTCTTCGGGGAAAAAATGGAATCAAAATTCCATTTTTATTCAATTCTATAACTATAGTAGTAATAATTGTAAATAACAATTATGAATCATTACAATTGTTTACAGTTATTTTGTAAAGAAATAATTTTGTAATACGTATTTTATAATACAAATATTTTTAATAATTTACAATTATTAAAATTGCTTACAAGTATTTACAATTATTACAATTATATGTACAATTAAAATTGAACATATAAATTATATTCTAATTTTCAAGTGTATACTCTGAAAGAAAGTTAAACTAATCAGAAAAAGATAAGTCTGAGATAAGTCTGTTCCTTATTCCCCATTGCTGTATACTATGCCACTGTTTTAGGGAGACATAATGAACAGCATCAGCTGGACATCATAAGACATCATGAAGAGCTTACTATAGCCAATGTATCTAGCTCGTATGTAGGCTCACCTTCTTGTTTCCATTCCCTCAATACCCAATTAAGTGCTGCAAGTGTTCAGATACACACTAGAATTTCACTGACCTGGAAGAGAAATCTGTGATTCGGTAACTCAAAAATTTCCATTTCGATAAGCTTGAAGTGAAATATTTCAACCTCAATTTTTCTTGACTTAGACACATAATTCGCACTTCACAGACTTCTCCTGCTTTGGGGGGTTTGTTTGTTGCAGAATTCCCTATTTAAATAAGGCAAGAATTTCCCACCTACAATTACTTGAGAAATATCAGTTGGTAAATTCCCAACTAGAATTAGAGCCTTATTGCACATGCTGAAAGTGTCAATACAGAAAGATGCGAACATCTCATTTGTAGTACATGTTGTGCCATTGGAAAGTCTAAAGTTAGATTACACATTTTTGCTACACATCCCTACAGTTTAGAAAGTTTCTCCAAACAGAGACTTGCTTTTGACGGGTAAAGCGCAATGCTGGGGCAAAGTGTCTACACATCTCATTTGTTTTCTCTATAAAAAGGCAGTCTCCATATCCACTCAACCTACAGCTGCGGTTAGCACAAGAAAGAGGTGTTCTTATTTAAAGGACTACTTCCTTGTACGTATAGTCATTAATAATTCAAACTAAATGATAGTACATAGCAATTAAATGAACGAAGAACATCCTGTAATATACCACTTCTGCTTTTTAGTCCTTTCCTTGTACAGCAGTATTCAATCTCCAGCCATTCTCTAGAGCTCTCACCCTTTGTGAAAATTAGCACAGAGATGCTGTATTTGGGCACAGAGAAGCAACCAAAGAAAGGCCAGGACTGTGTAGCACATTATGCTACCAAACAAGAAGAGGTGTTTGTAAGTATTATCTCAGTGGCAAAATACTAAAAGAATCTATAAGTTTTTCTTCAAAGCAACCTCAAAATAACCTTTCTAGATCAAAGTTATGCTTAAGAGCAAGGAGTTCACCCACTTTTCCTCCCATTCACCGTGAAAACGTGATTAATTTTGCAGGTAGTTAGGGACAAGGAGAGAAAACGTTCCTCACTTTCCTACATTTCTGATTCCCGACAGCTTTACAAAACCGTTTCAGATGTTAAGCCCAGAAGTTTCCTCCCTTCAGCGGTAAAACCAAGGGCTGATCCCAGCGGGAAGACGGCAGCCTCCCCCTCTCATCGGGATCAAGTCCGAACCTTCACAGCACCAGACAGTCATGCAGGGATAGGTTTTGGCAAGGGGTTATGCCTGGCCCACACCGTGCCTTGGAAAGGCTTCTACATTTACACTGTCTAAGTAAACCCCACTGTTCTCAGTGAAGGAACCTCATAGCCCGTAAAGCTGTTCCAACGCACGAGACGTGCACAGACTATAGCTCAAATTCCAAGCTATTGAGAGCAGAGACTTGACGCCTCTTAAAACACAAACACCTATAATCCCAATGGCCACTCAATACTCATGAGCCCAAAACACAAACTAAACTCCACATCCCGTTTAAAGACAGCGTCTTGAGCTAACAGACACAAAAGGAATGGAGCTGGCCTTTTCTTCGTCATCACCCTGCAAACACGGTTCCCAATGCCATTTTGCAAGTGCAGGGAAACTCCTGAGAACCAGACTCAATGTAGATACCCCTATTTAGGCAGCCCGTAATCCCTGCAGCTCTATAAATCCGCTGCTAGTGGATGATCTATTTACGATTAGTAACAGAAGGAAAACGAGAGCGGCTTTTAGACACCTCTGAACTCTGTAGGTCTTTAGTCAAACCGGCCAGAAGACCACTGACCCATAACTGGCTCCCCCACGGCTTTCTGTTGGGGTTTTTTTTTTCCCCCCCCTGCTGCATAAGTATGCCCAGAAGAGGAGGTGGCCTGCAGCATGGAGGAAGTATGCTAATGCCATATCATACGAACTGCCATGCCAACGGCAATCACACACACGCCCGCTCACACGCTTCTGCCAAATAATCACTTGAGCAAGCATCAACTACAGAGATTAGCAAAAGCATCTGACAACGCGCAAATCAGACAAGAAACACAGGCTGGAGGGACAGCTTAGGAAAGTGAGGATTTAATAAGTGAAATGACATGAAGTTCTTGAATCTGAGCTTGCAGTGTTTCTTTGAAAGATTTCTGAAAATTCTATCTGCTGGCCTTAGATTTTTTTTAGATTTTTTTTTTCCACCCTTCAGTCCCTGCTACATATCAGCTGCACCCAGGCAGGCTTCTAATAAAAGCAAGTGACTCTTGCGCAAACAAATACATCTTTGTGACCTCTGGGACAGCAGCAATCCAAGCAAACAACCAGGCAGTCAGGTGGCACGAGCAACTGGGAAGGAATCAGAGCATCTCAGGGGCTTTTCGTCAGCACCAGAAGGAAAGCTAAGCCACTAGCATAGGAGACCAGGTTCCCAGGAGAAACCACCCTAGGTAGAATAAGAAGGTCAGACTACTTCTGTTTAATATAGTGGGGTTGGGGAGGCTACTTTTGAACACGTAATTTTTCTCGTTCAAACTAAAGGAACAAAGTGTTTCCCACGAGAATTAAGGCAGAGTATCAGAACAATCTCTTGATTTATCTTTAATTTACTAATACGTGCTTCGCTCCAAAGGCACTTTCAATGAAAGTAATGAGATTCTGCTGCAAGAAGTGCAAGAAGAGTTGTAAATATTTACCAAGTTATAACTCACATGTGTATTATTTTGAAGAATTTGTCACCAAAACAAGGGGGTGGGCAAGCTTTCTACATCTTAGGCTGAATTCTGTAGTCCTTATTCTGAAGAAGCTCCTGCTGAAACATCAGCTTTGCCCAAATACTAGCTGGAGGATGTGTGCCTGATTTAGTATTAATCTC
Organism: Chionis minor; assembly: GCA_013398295.1. Lineage (NCBI taxonomy): Eukaryota > Metazoa > Chordata > Aves > Charadriiformes > Chionidae > Chionis > Chionis minor. Next base: position 752,038 of record VZSF01010786.1, on the reverse strand, counting down.
TGCTTGACAGGAAGAATATGATTCTTGGTGAGCTGAAAAAGATCTCAATACGGAAATGGAAGAAGTTCAGTTGTCCAAAAGCAAAGTGTGACCTTGTAGTGCCATAACACTGCAGAGACAGCACCATATTAGAGGGGCTATCTCCAGGTCCCCTCCTATATCACCTTCAAAGATAGTAGACCTTTCTTAAGAGATCCTTCCATTAACATCTAACAAAGTGCCTAGAAGAGCATCACAGAAATGTTAAAATGGGCATTTTGAGCCAATGTCACTCTTCCCACTCTGCGTGCATGCTGTAAACCTGAAAAAAAAAAAACCCACCACGACAAAACACCTATAAAATAGTTATTTTTAAATACAAACTTTTTGATTTGAGAACTACCTACACACAGTATTAAGCACATTTTGGATGCTCCTGTCACGGAGGCAAAGATGCTCCAGACTGTGAGCCTTCTGTTGCTGGCTACAGATGGGCGCATACATTTGCACTGCACTACTAAGACACTTACGCACTTTCAGATACACGATGTGTGAGAAGTACAGCTAAAAAAAATAAATACATAAATAAATCTGTTGTACTAGTGATCCAGTCGAAACAAGGAAGCTTTAAATGCAATAGTCAGATCATCTTTAGTTGGTTATGAAACTAATGCCAATGTCCACACAGTTCTAAGAAACAAAACCCAACAACAAAACAGATTTCGTGCCTGATACCCAACGGAACTGAATTTGAGAGGCCAGTTCAGTCATTTTCACTGCTTGCAATCAGACAGGGATGCTCTGACTTCCACAGTTATCTATGTATTTACTGCTTGTGTCAATACACAGGGAATTCCTCCTTTCTTATATACCCATAGAGCACAATTACCTGCTTTTTACCTTTCTAATCCTTAAAGACAGCCTAAAGCAACAGGCAGATGCAGGTAGGAAAGTCAGACAGTGAAGACAACAGTAGAGTGACCTGTCTTCCTTAAGGAGCTCAGAAGATCATGACCAACTTCACACTCAAGCCTGAGATAAAGGCTACCTCCGCCTCGTGGCTGTCACCCCTAGTGCTGTGCCCATCTCCACTCCCAGCTGGACCAGCCCCACTAAGACAACAGAGCATCAGGCCAGGTGGGCGGAGAGGGGCTTGCTGAAGGAAAGAAGAGCCCATCCAGCCCCCTCTTCCCTCCCAGTTGTTCCGTCTGGGTTTACATCTGGGAGAGGAACTTGTACAGACAGCGAGTTGCTCCAAAAAATATTGTTTGAAGACGGCAAAAATTCTGTTCCTTTTAAGCTGGTTAGCTAGCTGTGGACCAGTGTGAGAACAAGCAGTTGGACTGAGGTATTAGAGAATTTCCCCTCTTTCTCTTCCCTCCCCAACAGGCACTTGGCGATAGTATCATCTACAACTAAACAATGTTTACAAGGTCCAAGCTACACTGGAACTCTGTAGAAACTAATGAGGAAGGAAGATTTTTATAATACTCTCGTGAAACATTTAATGAGCTCTGAAACAGTGCTGGCAGGCCTCAAAGGAGAAAGGTCCCACTTAAAATTGAACTTTGCAGTTTACTAAATGGCAGTGGACTGGAGCCCCAAGCACTATTTATTTTCAGAGACTATTTTTATCAGAAAATCCCCAACTCCTGTAATGCTCTTCTCTTCTAGAAGTCTTTACCCCTATGTTGCAGCTGCCATGCAATCAATGGCACTTGCCAAGCAACGTGCTCTTAGGGCCCAAATTAACATATTAATACATTTTTCTTAATGTAATGAAACTGAATTTTGCCTCAGATGTAGTCAGGTCTACTCCTCACCTCCACAAGTCATCTACATTGAAACTAGAATCTGCTATTCTGGGAAGGCATGGAAGGGCAGAGGCTTTTTGGAGTGGAGGGCTGGAGGGAGTGGAAATCACCTGTCTGCATCAGTAATATATCTAACTCTTTATTATATTCACATTCCCATGAAACTACCTACAGCTGTGTTCTCTCAACCTTCAGTCTGAAAGACATTAAAAAGCAGTCTGCAAGACAACTACAGTTTTTAAAAAGTCTCTCCCACGTATGTACACAAGCAAGGAAATGAGAAAAGTTTTTAAAAAAATAAAAAAATCAGCACGGTGCCACTGCAGGAGGTAGAGCCAGATATTTTAAATGGTTCAGTGATTCTATTCCTTGGAATAAAATACTGGCCAAGAGAGTCTACTTTGGTAAAGTCACACTGACCCTTTCTACCATGATGAGGTAAGCCATTGCTGAAAACTTAACAAACTGAACTACTTTAATACCACTACATCAAACACCACCTGCAACAGGGCCTTTTAAGTGTTACAGGTCCTTACTTTTCACTAGTGAAAAGACTGTAGGAGCCTGAAGAGGGTCTGAAAAGTATTAATGAACTTGGCATCACGAAATCAGTTTTGGCAACTCAGAGCAAACAAAATTTTAAGCAGCAAATTCCAATATTGACTGCCAACTCTTATTTCATGGGTTGGATCAAGCTCATGTTAAAGGTAGTGTGATTAAAGAGTTTCTCCAGCTGATGACCACCTCCGTTTGACACAAGATCAACAGTTGGCAAAGCATATTGAAATAATAATTAAAAAAAATCTACTGGTTTTTATTTCATGTCTATTACTGTTGGCACAAGTAACAGGTATTGGTCCCTTGGAAGTTAATGACAGACAGAAGATATACCTTTTCTCATCTTGTTTTGCTGTGTCACCCCACAGAGACACCGCTATACCGCTTCTTATGCGACTACAGTGCTCTGTGGGTTATTGTAGTAAAAAACACAAACATCCCCATTACAGAAGACATTGCTGGCTCTTTTAATTTCATTTTTCCACAGCACTTATGCTGAAGAAAGTTGACGTGAAACAACTGACTCAAATTTCCCCCAACTCTCCTCAAATGCACACTGAGCACTTGACAATGCCTACTCTTCTATTTTCCTCTCCGCAGCTCCATCGAAGAGGACCCTCTATGCATTCAGAGCAGCACAATGGAGAATGATTTCCAAAGCATTAACTTGGAGCCATTGAGACTTGGATGTTTTCAAAATGACTCTATTGTGCTCAAAGGATTCTAGACTACCCCAGCTACTCTAGAAGAGAGTCTTTTTCCCTTTCTCAAAACAGCCATCCCTCGAGCCATCCCTGGAGTGCATTGTTGGGGCTGATTCCTTAGTGCAGCGAGTTCCATCAGTCAACGCTCAACAGATACAAATAATATCAGGATATGGATATAAATTAGTGCGACAGACCCTAAATAGTTTTGACAGGTTTAGTAAGTATATATAGCGACACAGAATGCTATTCCTGCTGTCAGACATCAATATGTAGACAGAAGATCGGGGGCACCATGGAAACTCAGCGACATAAGAGTGGTATTGATTGGATAGAAAATGAGGCTGCAATTTAAGCTTAAAGCTGCCAGAGATGCCAAGAATGGAGAATGACCTCCAGCAGTGAATTTTCAGCATAAGCTCCCTGTGAACAAGCCAGTCCAAGAAGGATAAATCAGGGACAAGCTCACCAGGGATATGGGTCGGCCGAATACAGGCTACCCTAAGCAGATGAGAATCACTCTGTGTGTGCACGCGTTACAGTGACCTAGTTCGTCCAAAGACAGCATTTTGAATGGTTTATTATGGAGGCTTGAAACAAAGAGATTTCCTCAATTAAAGTCCTGAAATGAGATCCTCTAAGTGAAAATGCTTTTGATACACTGATCAGCAAGAGGTTGTAAATATTGGAGCAAAGCGTACATTGTTAGAGACCAGTTCCCACAGAAAACACCACGGTTGGGAGCGTAGGTAATGAGGGGGCCTGAACGGAGCAGGAGGTTTCATGAGCAATGCCAGCTCCACCTCTAACGTCCCAGTCTTACACTACAACACTTGTTACACTATGACATTTGATAAATCGTCTCTTCCCTGCCACAAAAAACACACTAAAATAAAATAGAGCATGAGTTAAACAAGTGTATTTTCAGAGCTCCGATAAAAGATTATCTTTAACTGTCATCTGACGACTCAGGAACAACCAGTCCCAGAATGATCAAAAAGAAACATAGGACATGTCAGGGAAATACCTTGCTAGAGCCGCAAGTGCTGGAAGTCAGCTAAGTAATAATACTCCCATTAGCGACAGAAAGATGCATCTACATAAAACATCCACCAGTACAGCTGTGTGAGGAATAAAATAAGTCTCCAAAGTGTCCTCAGTGTCAATATGGGCATAGAGGAATAGAGACATATGGCACTAGGATAGCAGCATTATGTTTTGTAATACTATAGTAAGACCAACCTTCTGCTGGCAAGGATGTATCAGTCGCAAACTCCATCTCAGATAACTAGTGATAGACATCTGGATAGTTGGAAGTCTGTTTTTCTTAGGCCGTTTCTACACTATAAACAAAGACTTAGCATTTCTTAAAGATTTGTTGCTGGCTTTTCTTTTTTTCACCTAAGGGCTTGCTCTGGAGCACATTAAAGTCAGTTAAGTTTCTGTCCTTCAATTTCATCCAAACCTTCATAAGTAATAAGTCACCAAAGAGTTTAGCTCAGCCTGGAGACAGGGGTATATTAAACCCCTGCTTTCTTTCTCTTTAGGGAGAGTCACTAAATTATGCAGCAGGTTTTTTTGCTGCCAGGTTGGTTTTTTTTTTGGTTTGTCTTCTCCAATGAAGTACCCTCCCCATTCACTTCCAAATTTTCAGTACTACAGCAAATTAACAATTTTTATCACAAATAGAAAGGTTCCTTTTTCTCTTCAGACCATTTTCGTCACCAAAAGTTCAGGTTTTCTTTTTAATTCTTATTTCTTTGCAGGAAGGAAACAGAAATACACAGAAAAAAACCCATAAATTTTGCTTTGTGGATCAGTTCAAGCACACTGTCCAGAAAACAGAAGACAAGTATTTCTTTATAACAATTTCTCCCATATTCTTTTCCTCTCTCTCTGTTCCATCCCTCCTCCTCCCTAATACAAGCAGTTAGACACTCAGTCTGTTTCTTTTCCAGTAAGTTGAACTTCGCTAAAAGCTCAGAACAATCAAGTTCCAAGGGGAAACCAAGGAAAGGGCAGAGTCCAAGAGTTGATGAGCCACAGGTAAAGCATTCTTCCACTGCGATACAAGTCATTTGAAGCAAACAGGATCTAGTTAAAACACCTACCACTACCCACAGATGCAGGCTTATCTCACAGAGAAAGATTTAATGCACATATGCTCCTAAGAACCAACTAGTCTCTAGGGTTTATATCCTAGAATCCAGCTTTAGCATGTATCGCTAAGCTAAAGCGCAGTAGACATTCACCACTCTCTTCCCCACTGCAAACCACTTGCAGTGTGGAAGAGAGAAGCGTGCGACCGCCAACGGGAACATATAAAAGGAGCAGATGAGCTCCCGAAGAATGAAGAGTACTTTTCCTCCATAAAAAGCTCTATTTTTAAAGAGGAGAGGATGAAGGAGGGTAAAGAGTTAGAAGCATCAATATTGGAGACCATAACGCATTTACAGAAAATGCATATGCTCATGAGGAGGAAACTGTGTTTTCACCATTGTTAACTCAGATTTTATCCCAACCTATCCCTCCAGAGGAAAGGGAAGACACAAACTAACGACGGCAGATTTAAAAAGATCTAGCGTGATTCAGTTGTTCCACCAGAAGTAAACTAGGGATGGGAAGGCTAAGTCCCAAGAAAGATACCAGTTAAAAGTGCTCGGTTTGAGGGTACAATTTAACCTCGTTATTCCGAGTCTCTGCCGGGACGTTCCTGGCACAAGGCAACTGGGACCTGCAGGGGGTCTGCAGCTCTGGGGTCACCCCGCTGCCCTTCTGTCCTCTCGAAACGGACCAGCCCGAGGGCTCCTGCCTGCCTTCCCGGCTGGGTCACGGTCCCCACCGCCGCCCCCCTCTCTCCTCCTCACCCTTCCTCGGCTTTTTAAGGCTCCCACCCACCGGCGCACCGCCGCCACCCCCAGCGGGGCGCCCGTCGGACGCGGCGGGGACCCCCCCGGGCCACCCCGTTCCTTCTCCCGGGCACCCCCAGACCTCTCCAACCCCCGCCCGCCCCTCGGGCAGGTGTCTCTGGGGCCGCAGGTGCCCCCCCTACCACCACCACCACCCCGCTGGGCCCGGGCTGCCACCCAACCCCACGGCCCCTCTCCTCGGCAGCGAGAGGAGGCGGGATGGGGCCGGGGCTGCGGAGCCCCGCTGGGGTAGGTCCCCCAGAGCCGGGGCAGGGCTGGGGCGGGGGAAGGGAGACACGACGACACACGGGACACTTCTTCCCACCCCTTCCCCCTTGGGGGAGCGGGCGCGGGGGTCACCGTCCCTCGGGCGGACCCCAAGGAGCCCCCTCGGACTTACTTTGGGGCGCCAAAAAAGCTCTTCTCTCGCAGCTGAGAGGGGGGAGCCGCGGCTGTCCCCGCCGAGCAGCGGCTGCTGCTGCCGCCGCCGCCGCCGCAGCGCGTCCCTTCGCTTCCCCACGGACGGGCTCGCCGGCCGCCGCCGCCGCCTCCTCCTCCTCCTCCTCACGTCCCGCTCCTCCCGCGCCCCGTCTCTCTCTCTCTCCCGCCGGAGATCCCTCGCCGAGGTTTTTATACAGGAGGCAGGGAACCTGATCCGCGCTTGGACTCGGCAGAGCCCGGGTGGGTCTGCGGCGAGAGGAGGGCGGCGGGGCAGAGCGAGCGGCGGCCGCGCTGCCCCCTCATGTGATGCGGCGGGCGGGGGAGCGCCCGGCGGGCGGGTCACCCGCGGGGCAGCCTCGCCCCCGCCGACGGGGACGGGGGGAGCGGCGGAGGGGGGGGAGGGGGCGGGACGGGGACGTGGACGAGGGGGGGCGGGGGG
>VZSF01010786.1:498674-745073 GCA_013398295.1 Chionis minor | reverse complement strand
TGGCCCGCTGGCCGGTAACGGGGCTGGGAGCCCAGGCAGCTTCCCCTCCTCTTCATCGCGGCACCCCCGGCCGCTGCTGAGAGGGGGGAGAGGAGCCGGGGGAGGTGGGGGCACCTCACGGTACCCCCGCGGCCGGTACGGGGGTTCTCCGGGGCTTCAGCTGCCTTTCGCAGGCACGACCGTCCCCAGCGTTTGCCCGGGGAGCCTTTGGCGGCCGGAGTTTGGGGAGGTTTTTAACACCCAGTTTGCCGCTTAGCCCGGCGCAGCGTTGGACTGGACATACTGCTGAGGGGGGGAAGGGGAGAAGAGGGGAAAAAAAAAGGAAAAAAAAAAAAAAACACGAAAGAAAGAAAAACCCAGCTTTTTTAATTTCAGTTTGGGCTGAAAGTGCCATGAGAGCAACTTTTGTCACGGCGTTTCAACACTTCTGGTTGTAGTGGTTGCTGGAGCTGTATCAAGGCTTTCATTTAGGAGCAGGCTTTTCCAACTTTTAGCTTCATTACATCCATTGAATAAGAGTGTTCCCCAATCCACAGCTTAATTTAAAACTAAGTGGACTTGTTCCAAACTCCAGGCAATTTCTTTGTAATTCCCCGTCCCCGGAGCAAGTCTCTGCCTTGATTTGAAAGACTGGGCCCATTGAGTGCCTGGGTCTCAGCTGGGCTTGCAGCTCCTGCTCCAGGTCTGCACGGAAATCCAGTTCAGATTCTTCTCCTGTTTCCCGAGGAATGAGCTAAAAAAGTAATTTGTCTGGCACCGTACACATTGCATCATCTAACACCTACCATCTGTGACAATGAAAAGCACTGTGCGGCTAGTCCCAGCGTGGGCAATTGCACCCACCTGGAGTCTTTCTTAGTAAAGTAAACTACTCCCTTCCATCCACACCTTGGCATCTTCTTTTCATCACACAGTTATGTGTTTAGTCCTGGCATGGCTGTTCAGGATTTGCACTGCCGGCAGATTTAATGACAGTGATGTAATTTAAAATAACAACTTTGATTTGCAGTGTAAAGTGGTGGCTCAAGATGGAGAGAATATTCTTTCTAGCAGCTGGAAACGAGTGGAAACGAGCACTCAGTAGTAAACTTCGTGTTTCAGAGCGTGCAGACTGAATGGATCCTTGGCTAGGTAACTTGCATCTTCCTGAGGGCTTCTCAATGAAATCCCGGCATCTAGAGGAACACCACGAACATCTAGAGGAAGACACTTTCCATCAAAAAACACCTGGTAGTGGTGGACAACTTAAGCCCTCAGCGTTTCTCCATATAGCCACAATAGCACATTTAGATGGTCAATCATGCCTGAGTAGCAAAGAGAAAGTAGGAAAGATGGCAAAGGCTGATCTGTAAATTCACCTTGGTTCAAATCGTAACAGATTACATTGAAGTGGGTCAAGAGAGTTCTTCCTTTCCTTAGAGAAAGCTGAGTCTTAGCTAAACACCAAAAACTTAACACTTTCATCTTTTCAGAAAACAATGGAAACTTTCTGCAGAAAGCAACTGCTTTTCACATGACGTTAGAAGCCTCATTTGTCCACTAAATTTTAGAAGCAATATCAACAGTCTTCGACCAAATTTGCTCGCAGTTTTTCTCCATACCTAGTTTTCCATAGCTCAGAAATTAATTTCCTGAAGCTGAGTTTACATGCACAGAAACTAGTTTTGTGTGATGTGGCTTGGGTTTTGATTCAGAAAGTCCAAAATAGAACTGCAGTTGAGGTTAACACAGCTGCTCAGAGGACAGATTATGGTCTGAAGCACCTATGGCTGAAAAATAAAGTATCTCAGTTTTTGACTGACAAAAAGTAAACGTGTTTTAATGTTAATATAATTTCTGTCTCAATGGCACCTTGAGACTTAACTGAGGTTTCCATTGCAAAAAGCACTGTACAAATACAGAAAGCTATTCTTTGCCCCACGTTACCCAGCTGTGTTTGATGCCTTTGAGATTAAGGGAGTATAACACTTGAATTTCTTGACTGAACCTCTGCTGTTGTGATAAAACTTGTAAATACACAGAAGGAGGTGAGACGGTGAATATACGATCTTAGGATGACCAATGTAACTTCTTTTGCCAAGAAAAAGCCATCGACTATATGTTAATCGCAGCCTTAAAGGTGCCTATTGTACTGGTTCATAGTGGGAAAGAACAGGACAGCAGGAAGAAAAGGGAGAGAGGGAGGATAGGCTATGACCATTTACTTGGCACAGGGATATTTTCCTTATTAAAAGAACTGTAAAGTTCTAGAAGCTGATCTCCAGAACTTCTCTGCTGGTTTGTCTCTCCTGACTTTGTTTTCCAGCCAATGCTTTATTTCCTACATGATCTCTGGAACTCTAGCCTAATCTACATTTCTTGTGACATACAGAAAGATCCATACTGAAAAAATAGTTTTTGACTATTACTTTTCTAGTCTGGAGATACAGCTCACCTAGAAAAGAGGATTTGCTTGCAGATTGCCAGTGATGCTTATCTTTAAAATCCTCAATGTTTGTTTACAGCTGCTGGTTCCACTCTGATCAAAAAATAGAAGTGAGGAATGGACTCGCAGCTGTAGAAGTCCAATTTTGACTTTCATGTATCCTCTTTGCTACCCAAACCAAAAATTGGCAACCTAATTAAAGAGAGATACACTACTGAATTTTCTTTTAAAAAGGAAAAGTGAAGGTTAGGGCTATAAGAATTTATAAAAGGGCTTCTGACTGATACCACATGCAAATGCTCTCATAAACAATCCAAAAGTATTAGATGCCAGTTAAAGTCCCAATTCAATCAGTAAATGTTCAAGGCAATTTTGGGAAAAGAAGCTCCCAGCATTAGATATGGTTTGTGCCAAAATGTAGAAAGCCATCCATAATAAATTTCCTGTCACTGAGAGTTTTTTTCCTTTGAAAAGAACCAAATTTTCCCCTTGAAGCTGTGTTTTCAGTTCTTTTAGTTAGTCATTTCACAAGCCACCTGAAGAAGGTAGTTACTTGGATCTCATCAGCTTCTAACAGGTGTTTGCACTTTTTCCAAAGATGCCCTTGAACAATTCTGACTCTAAAGCTCAGACTACAAAGTCAGAGGACAAGGTTTTATGCAATTTTCTCCCAAGAAGTGCTTCACTGTTTTTGGTCCCTTCTGCTGAGAAGAATGAGGCTATACTTTTCAAAAGGCAAACATCTCCCCTTGTGCGCCAGTTAAAAGGTCAGCTTGGGCTGAGCTTGCTGTGTTTGTTTCAGATACACTGTAAATATCAATTTCTTTCTCTCGCCCTCCCTCGCCATCAGCAACAGCAGCTCCAGGAAGATGTAACGTGATTCCAGGAAAGCAAAGAAGAGAACTCGACAAAAGATTTTTTCACCTTTTGCTCCATTGTCGTTCCCGAGCTATTGAGCTGCCAAACCCTGGCAACTGAGTGCCCCGCATCCCCACTCCTGCGCTAAGATCAGATTTCCATTAGTGATACTGAATTATTTAGTGAATGCATCGAAGATTGAAATCAACTACTTCTGAGCTGCGTACCGTCTCACTCTATCTATTTGAAGCCCGCACAATGGCAGGCGCATTGTCACAGAGACTATCAATCCTATAATTGGAGTAGAAAAATCCATGGAGTTCAAAAATAATAATTCATACCTCACTCTCTAGTATTAAAGTAATTCAGTAGATAAAAAAATCAGTTTTCCCAGATGTATGCGGAAGAAGGCAAACAGAGAGCATGAACCCAGGAGAGTTATTCGTTCCAGCACATATGCTAAAAACTTAAGATATTTGAAAACAAAGTCAGTGTCCCAGAACTTGGTCTTAAGCTTCAGTCACCAAACCGTGAATACATGTTGTAACTTTACACATTTGACTGATTCTATTTTCTACAAGGGGATTAACGCCCTTTCGCTCAAAATTATTCATGTGCATACATCTGCATGTTGCAGTTTGAAATCCACAAATATAATGCAACACAGCAGGCCTTTCCAGATCTCCAGCATTTAAAAGACTGCATTTCATATGTTGGATTTTCTCATTGTTTTCTTCTTTTGTGCTGGCAATCCCGGGAATGGAAGTCCTACATATCCAGGATTTGAAGACTAATATATATTAAAAAAAAATATCTTAGCTATGGTAAAAAAAATTGCTGCTTTGAGTATACTTTCACTTTTTTTTTCCCCTGTTTAAGTAATCATATTCATTTCACTCCAGTTTTACAGTTTGGGGTGAAGTATGAACCAAAACAAAACAGCATTTCATTTTGAAGGGCTGGGTAAAAGCTACCAGCTTTGTTCTATTTTCTGAGTTTTTGTCACTATGTATTGCTGGGTAAAAATCAAAGCAAAATGCAGAAACAAAATGTTCTTCCATTGAAACAGAACCAGTAAAATTGACATTTTGATTTGGTTTCAAACTTCTGGCAGATTACCCAACAAATTGAGTGCAAATTTCCTTTTCAGATTCTCTCAGCAAAAAATCATTTTGCTAATACCTATTTTTTCTCAAGGCACTATACCCACATGCCTAACTACTCTATGAAAGGACTGGCTTCAGAAGTAGAGAAGGTAGTATTTATAATCCCACCAAATCAGTCCTCGATACTTCGTTAAGAGAGTCAGCTTGTATCAGTCCTAATACCAAATAGCTTCCCCCTAGACACTGAACTGAACTGGGCAATTTTATTCTCAGTGACAAGCCACCGATAACAAATTTGAGGCACTAACTACACAGTGGGCAAGTGATTGGAAGGTGAAAAGCATTCCAATCCTGTGCCTATGAGCTGAACCATAACACGCAACCATTTTCCAGTTAAAGGTAAAACAATGGTAACCACATTTTCAAATACCTTTCATTCTAGTGATTTTTATATAATTAAAAGAACTATTTCCTCATGTATTTCCTTAATAATTAATTACTGCTATTGTGGGGAATGACTATTAGGACACTCTCTACCTCCACAGTATGATGCAAACAGCAGAACTCTGAGCTGAATCTATAAACAAAGAAGAAATTCCACTCATCAAAACGTTCTCGTACGTTTTAAAATTATTTGTCAATTGGTAAAGGGTTCACCTGTGTAATTAGAATGATGCTGAGCTTCACATTTCAAGACAAATATGAGTGGTTTTGACAAGTTTTCCTTATGTGCAATCAAATGATGAGATGTTCTCCTTCAGTACAAGTGCAGAACAGAGAGCTAAATCCTTGATTATGAATTTTAGTGAAATCACAGCAACAAAAGGAACACTGGGAATATAATATTGACAAGTAATTATCAAACATGCTTAGAATTACCATTACTGAGAACTCTATGGCTGGCTCTTCCAAGACTTTAGTGGCTCAGCCTCAGTCCACAGCGGAGCTCATCAGCTCACTCTTTCAGTGGTTACAGTATAAGCTTACATATACTAACAGAGGGGGTTTTTTCTTCACTTTAGCTTGTAGCACTCTCTATGGTAAAGTCAAGCCTGCACTGAGACTGACAGTTGTTGAAGTAACAGCAACTCATCCATAAAGTAGGACATAATAAAATTCAGGCCCTAAAAATGGTCACTCCCGAGGATGATAGGGTTGCAAAGCTCTTCAGGTGATAGCTTGCTGGCTAGATATTTTCACAAGAGATTAAAATAAAGTGTGAAATTTTATTAAGGTTAATTAGTATCCTTTCCCTGCTACTATTTTTAGAAATAACTATAGCAAATGGGAAATTTAGGAGATATATAATGTATAGATACAGACACACACATATAATGAGAAACCAACATAAAGGTCTGTTGTTAGAAACATAGGAACTGGAAGACAAACTGCTATAAACTGAGCATGTGCAATACCTCATTAGTTAATGTAATGGCCATGATTTTCCCCCCATAAGAACAAAATTAGATACATCTGTTCTTAACTTACTGGCAATTTCTTGCTTGAGATTTGAACCAGTTGTATGGCCCTCATAAAGCACAATACATCTTTGATGGAAACTCCTGTGGGATGCTGTTGGCTTCAACATCAGCTTGATCTAGGTTTTCACGCTCAGGAGTTTAACAAAATGTGGCATCATCATTCACAGACCTAGACCTGGACTGGTTGTTATTAAAAAAAAATGAACACATTAAAACACTTTAATATCCACATGAAACATTTCGCACTGGTGTTAAGCATGGGGACTACTATGCGCAATACTAGCACTTCTTGCTAAATGGTATTTTTTCCCCAAAGACCTGGTTCCCACCATTATTTGATTGCATTAGACATGCAGTTCAATAGCAAAAAGTGAACAGGAAAACAATGGGGAGAAAATCCTTATTCTTCCACTCCTCCTTTTTTTTGGGAAAAGTTCAGAATATAAATGTTAAAAGGCTGTTAAAAAAATCCAAAGTTAATAAAAACATTCAGAATATGTGTTAAAAACCTTATATATCACAATATAGAATACATACAAATGTTTAAAATTTGGAGCCTGTCTCACAAAGTCTTTTTTTCACATATTTAACTCTAGGAACTGTCAATAGTGAGAAAGACTTAAGAAAATAGCCGTACTTACATTACATGTTGTTTTCTTTTATTTTCTCTTCCAGCACGTTCTTCACTTCAGTTGTTCCTTCTGCACATCAGAAATTAGAAGGGAGAAGACAGGGGTAGGTATCTTCCCATGCAGAATAAATTCTGGCATCACTCAAACAATCCTAATATTAGGCTCGTTTTGACAAAACCACTACAGGTATTGCTGGTAATCATTTTGTCTATACCATTCATTTTGAGAGTGAAATTATGGAGATTTTAAAAGGAGGAGAGGCTGATCAAACATACTTGGTTGTACTTTGAGGACCAGGAACAATCAGGCTAACTGTACAATCTACAGCTCTGTTTGTCTTTGGACTTACTATTTCTACTGAGAAATGGACAGGAAGCAGTCTCATCCTCGGTCTTCTGAGATCCGTCAGGAACTTTCTGCCGTTTGAAGATCCCAAGACCTTTAATATCATCCATGCAGTGTTTAAAGCAAAGGAACACAATCTTAGCTAAGGTCTGTAGTCTCTTTTGTCCTAATTTTAGTGTTAATGATAATTAGTGTATGCCATTATTGATGAAATTATATTAACGGGCTTGCAGAACCTAAGAGAATAGATGAATTTGTCCTTCAGTAGTGATATTCTTGGTTTTTAATTTGCTTTTCAACGGTACAAGAGATTGCATAAACTTCTACTTAAAGGTCTTCAGAATAGTTTTTGCTTCCCTAGGCTATTCCTTTTCCAATTATTCAGGCTAAACACTAAGATATTGCAAAGGAGACCCTTCCAAATAGTTAGATTGAGCTCTGTCTCCCTCTCTGCATTTCCACCCTCTTCAGCGTTCTTCCCACTCTCTTTAAATAAGCTGCATCCTTCTCTTTGTCTGAATGATGCTAATATAAGATCCTATTAGGACCGCGTAAATAATGCGTATCTAGAAATTGTAGCATCGTCAAGGAGCCAAAAGCAGCAACACAAGATTTGTGTTAGGAACCACTGTTAACTGCCTAAAGGCAGTATGATATTTAATGAAGTGTTCTCAGGATTTAACAAAATGCTCATGTTCCTGGTATAAGTTGCCTATTTATGTTTCCACCATCATACCTTTTTTTTTAGGAGGTGGAAAACATGAGTCTTCAACAAGGAGTTTGTATGAGTCTATGACCCTGCATCACTGTTGTTGTCTGAACTCTTTCTATAGTGACATGTTTTAGATTTTGATTAACTTGGGTCTTCTTTTCTTTTCTTTTCTTTTCTTTTCTTTTCTTTTCTTTTCTTTTCTTTTCTTTTCTTTTCTTCTTCTCCCCCCCCCCTTTTTTTTTTTTTTGTGTGTGTGACATCTGTTTTGTTTCAGCTGCCTGGGATAGGAAATGAGGACCACTTTCATAGTCAGATTGCCTGTCTTTACTCTAACATCTACAGGTACCATTCATTTTCCAGCTGATATATTGTTTTGGAATGTTGTAAAATGATACTCCCTTTTGTCTCAAATTATTCCTACAGTGTTGGTCAAAAAATGGAGAAACACCTAATTTTGAAGCATAGTCATACGGCCAGGTCACAAGTGTAATTCAATGCTTTTTATATAATGTTTTTTCCCTGGTTGTTCTGATGATGAAAGAAGTAGTGGGAATTTATGAACTTATTTAGCAAGTGTGTTTTTTGTGGGGTTTTTTATTCATTAAATTGAAAAGTGAAGATGGGAGAAGTCCCTGCAAACTGATACACTACCTGATCTGGCCAGGAAAACAGTCATCCTTCATGGAGTCTTGGTTTATTAACAGGAATAACATTTGTATTCAATCCTATACGAATCCTGGCAGCTGGATTTTTCCCTGTCTAATACTCAGATTCATTCTGTAAGGAATGCCCAGATCAGACTGTAGGCAGACATGCATTCCAACTCACCTCACTGTGGCACCTATTCTCACCTATGATTTTCCCCAGTAACATAATAAGCCAGCTGCATGAGTGAGTCAGAAAAATTACCTAGTGCTTGGCTAGAAGAACTGATCTAGGAAAGGGGTTTAAGGCAAATTTTGCTGGATTTACTGTTATTAAAGAAAAACAAACAAACAAAAAAACCAAAAACCAAAACAGGACAGGTAAATCCATTGGAATTTACACCTTCTGAGTCTGTGATAACAATGTGTTTAGAAAACTTCAAGATCGGAGGTACTCAGATTCATTGAACATCAAGCTATTGCTCAAGATGTCACAAAACCGTTATTGATTGAAACTCTCCTTTGATTACAACTTTTCAAAATTCGAATCTCAGCCACTAAGATTATTGAACAAAATTGAGAAAGGCCAACAGTATCATTTTAACATTCAAGTGCTTTGTTATTTAGGACGATTGAGAAGAGGAAGAGCATTGAATCTGGAACCACTTCAGAATACAATCCACTGTTAAGCTCAGGCTGTCTAAAAAATGAAGACAAATTAAAGAAAATGGAAAGTGATTTCCTGTTCCCTGTGTGCAGAATTACTTGACCAACATTGTGAAAACTCTAACACTCACAACTGTAAAAGTCATTAACCAAATGTCCAAATGTCCTCCAGCTTGAAGAAGTCTTGTTTCTTACATCTCATCAATACTTAAGATGTGGGACAAGACTGAACTGCTATTTTTGACCACCATTCTTATGTCAAATTTTGCATTATGACCTCTGAAAAGCATTTGCTTAATTAACATATGAAGCAGATTAAATTAGTCACTTCTGCTCAAGGTTTGTTTCTTTGTGGTGGAGAGCAGATTTTTGTGGTGGTTGTTTTTAATTAATACTTTATAGTGACAGCTAAGAATGGGCATATTTATTTCAGGAAGGTGAGTTTGAAAGGTTGAGACAAATGAAAAAAAGAAGGCTTAGAACAGTAGCTCTACCTTGAGTATAATTAGTTTTATTAAATTGTTATTAATAACTGTAGCACTTTAGCACTTTTCATCTGAGAACCGAAAGCATCATCAATATTATTGCCTGCTGTATACTGATGGTAAAACTGATGGATAAGACAAGTTAAATCCAGCATTTACTTTTTTTTTTTTTTTTTAATTAATAAGTGAAATAAATGCTGAGTTTAAGTTCGAGCCTCTGGATGCCAGCTGGCCTGTGTGTGTATATGTGTAGGACACGAACTGGACACCCTCTGCCGCCAGAGTTTCAGCCCATACGTTGTGCCCACTCCAATCCCATGACAAACCACCTTAGCACAGCTTGCTCGTTTTGTCTTGTGGCTGCACCAGACCTCATTAGACTCCTTTGTTTCTTGGTTACACAAGAAAATGATGACAAGAAAATGACTGAAAGACAGTGGTAGCTGAGGCCTGAGTCAGACTTCTGCAGGATGACACCTGCATAGGAACCTGCACCTCATACCCTTGTGTCAGGAAGACGAGGAATTACTGACCTGCTTGCCTGGAAATTGCATTTGCTTCTTCCAGTCAAGCACATTGCCTCCCCATGGCCACAATTAGGTGAGCGTGAACACAGCTGTACCCTGGAGCAGATAATTTTTTAACTGTTACGCTTAGTTCACACTGAGATAAAACCATTTTGTTGTTGTTGTTGGCCAGTATGCTGGTATTTGAACTTGTGGGGTAAGCAACTCTGTCTTATTCTGTGGACTAACAAAGGACACAAGCCCTAGACCAAGCTCTGCAGTACTTTTCAACACTATGCTCATTTTAAAAGAGACAGAAGAAAAACAAAACAAAACAAAACAAAAGGGAAATAATTTCCATATCTATTGTTTTAGGGGATCAGAATCAGACTTTTGCCTGGTGTCATGTGTATCAATGGAAAGAATGTGGCAGGGCTGCAGGCTGTCCCCTCCTTCTCCTCCCAGTTTCCATTTAAAGGCTCAACACATTTGAGAGGAACAAATCTGTTTCCTATTTTCTGCACAATAGGGATGCAACTTTTAGCTTCAGGGGATGAAAAACCCAACAACTCAAAGCAAAGTGCATAAGTTCATGAAAAAACCCTCAGCACAAGAGAGACTGGAAAAACTAGAAAATTCAATAGGAGACATACAGTGCAGTAAAACTTGCCAGATGTGAAGTTAACGTAGTGGGACCCAGGGGACTTGCAGGTCTGTTCTTTTTTCTCAGAGCAGTTATTTCCTGGGTGCCTTTGAGTAAGCAAAAGAAACTTATCTTTAGCTGGCTGTGGTGTGTTCAGTCCCTGACTCTACAAGTCACACACATTTTGTGTGGCCTTAGACTACCGAAGTGGGGGCAATAACAGTCCATTTGTCTATTCATCCTCCAAGTTCCTTACAGCAAGTACTTTTTTCTTTCTTTCTGTTTTTATATAAACCCAAGGAAAGCCTTGATAAGACCTAAATAATGGTCCTAAACACAAGGATCTGACCCTGAGCACCCTGACCTAACTTTGAAGTTGGCCCTGGTTTGAGTGTGGGGTTGGACCAGATGACCTCAGCAACCTAAATTAGCCTATGTTTATATTTCACAGCAATAGAAATTCAGTGTGTGTTTTAATAAGCAGATAGGTTTGTCATGAAGGTCTGCAGATTGCCAAACTGCAGCTTTGGGATTCAGACAGCTTTCTACAGTTTCTAAAGTCTTCTTGTGGGAGGTTACTCATGGTGACTTCCACATCCATCGAGGGTTCAGCAAGCACATAGATCTGTATACAGTTGGTGAGCCATAACCCATCTCTCACATTAAACAGGAGATGCAGTTAAGCGTTCTTCTGATGCGAGATATCTAGGAACAGCAAAAACAGTTTGTGAAGGCAATCAGTAACTCAGTGAGATCTAGTCCCTTCTTCCCCCCTGTCAGATAACTGCGGGGGGAGGAGAACTGTAACCAGAGATTCTCTGACTTGGAAAGGCTTTGAGCAAGTCTCCCAGTGGTGGCAGACCTGGCAACCTTGATGTCCTAGTCTGAGGTAAAACACAACCAATATTCTTTTCGGGAATTTTACTTTCTAGTGAAGTCTCTTCCAACTGACTGCACTCTCTGAAATTAATGGCATATTTTTCAGACAGTGTCTGCTTCCAGCAGATAACGGCTGATGTTTATACTCGATGCCAAGGCATCGTATGCAGAGAGGCTCTTGCTTATACTTACTGCTATAACAACCAAGGCCAACCAACTTTGTTATTTGCCCCATTGGAGGGTCGCAATCAGAAAAGCATAGAAGGGTCACACATGTGGGGAGGAGAGGACAGGACAGATGACCCAAAACTGACCAACAGGGTATTCCATCCCATCGTCCTCTTGTTCAGTATAGAAACTGAGGGATCAAAGGGGCAGCCCTCTTTCTTCAATGGCCGGCATCAGATGAGGACTCTGTTTATTTGTCTGCCTTTCATCCTGATCTGTGCATTCTGCAATCCAGATCTGGAATCCAGTTCCTGTCTATTGCTGAGTCCAGTGTGGGACTTTCCCCATGCCTGCTGGTGACATGATCATCATCCTGGGAGCTCAATATTGGTCTTGTATCTATTTCATTATTTTCTTATTAATATTATTATATTTTCTTTTTATTATTAATATTTCATTAAAGTAGTTTAGTTTCTTTTCAGCCCATAAGTCTCTCTCTCTCTTTTATTCTCTCTCCTGTCTCTGAAGGGAGAGAAGTTAAAGAGAGCATCTGTCGTTCATTTAGTGGCCACCCCAGCCCAAACCACAACAGTTGAGCAAAAGACTTACCCCCTGCAATTAAGGAGCTCTGCTGTGTTTAGCAGAAGAGGGTGTTGCATGCAATGCCTGTGAGCAAACAGCCACCAGAGAATATACTGAATTTGTAGCATCCATCTCCCCTCCCCATGAAACAATCCATCAAGTGTTGACTAAATGCTGTGACTGCAGAACCTAAGTGAGCTTTCTTTCCATGAGTAGCAAAAACATCTCTTTCTGTATGTCCGAAGGAAGCCCATAGTCCCTTGCTTTTGTTTGCTTGTGTTGTTTCTGTGATCTAGTGAGAATACATGTCAAAGAACCACAAAAACATATTGGTTAGGAAAGAAGTGAAGCAGCAACAGGGAGGTTCAATATGTCTGGGTAAGACAAAAGTGCAGATCTGAGACAATTACAACTGAGCATCTCAGTCTGGAAGCAGAAAGTTCATTTCTAACATCAAAAAGCTTCATATCCCCAAGAGACAGGTAGCAAGAAAGAATCTATAGCAAAAAACCTAACTTTGGCCAAGAGCAACACTGTTTCTGAATTATCCACCATTCCCAAGTCCTTGGATCCAAGGCCTTCACATAAATATAATAATTTTTACAGTTGTCTTTTTTTTTTTTCAATGACTGAGTTGAGACATTGAAAAAGGCTGTAATTTTGAAGGATCTGTGAATCTATATTCCGGAAAGATTAATATCCGTGTTCGCTAATTTAAAAAAAAAAAAAAAAAAAAGATAATCCAGATACTGTATTTCTGGCTTTTCGAAATCAGAATACAGAAAATTATAGAAGCTTTAAAAAAATAATCTTAACCATGAGAAGGTTGGAGGGTATTAAAATTCCAAATCAAACAGTGCCTCATAATCCTAATTAGCCCTTAGCCCTTATTCTCTTTTCCCCACATGTGGACATAGATGCTTAACTTTTGGTTAAAGATCTGACCTCCTTCATTATTAAAGGGGGGGCACTGTGATACCCAACTAGGTCACCCAGGAGGAGGTCACTTGTCAAAGATGGGCACTACAAGTAAAATTCAGCTTGATGAGAAATCCAGTGTAAGAATTTCAGTGTCACTTGTGGAGTTATGCACACGTGCAGCTACAGACATACTGCTCGCATGGTTTTGTATTTGGGGACATTTCAATCTACAAGCTTCAACCTACAAGGTCCATTGGCTTACCACAACATTAATTCCAATCATATCTGTGAATATACACCAAATTTCAGGCCCTCGCTGCAACATGAGGTGGCACAAACTGAAAATTAAAATGGAAAAGCTTAAGTGACTGAAAAGACTATGGAGAACTTTTAATAGCTGTGTTGCACTGAGAAACTGCTAATTACTTAGTGACCCCTTATTCTGCAATCGTCTCATTCAACTGGACACGACTGATTATATCCACCCCTCCATCTTACATTTGGTAAAAAGCAGAAGCAAGAAACAAGGAAAAAGAGTGAACAGCCGGAATAATGACCCTTTATATATATATCGTGAGCTTTGCATGCCAATATTACCTACTTCAGGGATGATACGGGGATCCATTAGCAAAATGTGTATATTCCTGAAGCTAAATATATATTCATAAATGGAGTGAGAAAGACCAGAGTTGTTAGAATACCATCAGTTCTGCCAGCAAAGAAATTTATGTGACACATACGTGCATTAAGAGAAGCAGGCAAGTAATCACACCCTGTTTCTAGCAAAGACAATCCTCAGCCTGATGGCTAATTATGTCAGCAGCAAATCGCCAAATTCTAGACACCAAACACTAGTCTGAATCCCATAACAGCATTGTTTGACTCATGGTCGTTCAGGCTGGCTGAGGTTTCAGGATCCAAAATACCGTTTAGACCTACCTTTTCAATCTTAATATTTCATTTTTAAATCTCTTCTTCATTCTTGTATTAAAAAACCAATCAACCAACCAACAAAAAAACCCTCTCGAACTACTACGTGCCCTCCACCTTTTGTCCAGCATAACACAATACCCACCTGAGCTGACCTAGACCCACCCTTTGGTGAGAAGCCTCCTGCTTTCCTCTAACTTCTGCAGAACGCTGCAGCCCAAAGTCCAAACCTTTCAAACAAGAGTGAATTACCCTGTGCAGCTTCTTGCCAAGCCATTAGGTTCTTTGGTGGCAAATGCAGAACAAATAAGGCTGCAGTTTAAAGTTCTTCTGACAGTCAGCACTACTGATTTTTGTTAGCTCCCTGATTAGATTGCAGATTGATTACAGATATTAACGGGGCAGTGCTTCACCTGGCTTCCTATCATGCTACAGGCTGTCCATTTGAGTTTAAGTCCCAGCAGGTAGCTCCCGTTTCATATCAGTGGGACACAAAATCTTTATTTTTCAGGGTCTTGAGACTCACAACTCACCTTCCTACCTGTGGGATTGCTTGTCTTACTGAATGAGAGCAGAAGGATCCCTGCAGTTGGCACACTCATACTTTAACTCCACGTTCACATGAAAGCAGTTCCTGCCAAACACACACACAGACACATACAGTTAAACATCCCTAGTGCCACTTAGGATTATGGACAGACGGGGCAGAAGAAGAGAGAGAGCAGCTCTGAAGGTTTCCTGGTCCTGTGATATGCCTGCTGTGAACTCATATATAATTCTCATGTATCAATATCAACCCTTGACCGTGAAAATATAAGATCCCAACACCTTGAAATTATGGGACCACTTCCAATCTTTACCTATTTTTAAACTTAACTACCTTGGCAACATCTCTTACAAGCATCACTACCTAGTTTAAAAGATCCCTTGAGAGAGAGCATGACAGTTTAACTGTAGGGAAATACTGAAGTCACTTGGCTGCAGTGAAACTACAGGATTTTTCTGGGTTTGGGGTTTTTTTTTGAAAGGAAATGATTCCTGTCAGGATTCTTTTTTTTTTCTCCCAAGAATGGATTAATTTTTTTTTATCGTAGTTACGTTCGTACTATGAAAGGCTTAGCTTTTTAAAGAAACAGTTGAAAGTTATTATATTTCATATGTAAATAAAGGTTGCATGAAAAAGGGAATTCCCCACTTAAGAAATTGCATTAGCCTATGAGAAAGATATTTTTATATATGTACGTACATAGATATAAATATACAGATGAATTTCAACAGCTTTATGACAGATTTTTGCAGGGTAATTTTTCTAGAAATCAGCCGTGAAACAGCTAACATAGCTGAAATGATGAGGAACAAGGGCAAGTTACAATGGATGAGCAAAGCAACAGTTGGCTTCTTCAGAGCTACACACGTGTGCAAGGCCACACGCCTTCAAGAATTTTGTGTGCAAAATTGGTAGGATGTAAAGCCATACTCTCTTTTATTTTAAACGCACCACCGAGCAGCTCTGCCTGCAGGTGGTGGAACACCTCCAGATGTTGCTGCGAGGGCAGCTCTGAGCACATCAAAAAGCATCTCTTCTCCACGGACATTCCCAGAGAGCAGCTGGCAGCCATTTGGTGCAGCTCGTTAAGGCAAAGGACCCCAGAGGAGTTGGTGCTTTGTACCACGGTGCTTCTGAATGCCAAAGCTGTGCTTGGTGGTGCTTTCTCGCTGTGCAGAAAGGCCCAGTGTAACTCACGACTCGGTTACATTCTCAGCCAGCTCCGGCCAGTCTTGCACATGCAGAACATTCAGTCTTTTTAGCACTATTATTATTAATAACAATATTCTTAGGCTGTCTGAGACAGCAGGAAAAGGGGGCTTAAGACATCCTTTAAAAGAGACGAGCACACAGCTGGCTTCTGGCAGCAGCGGTGAGCATCAAAGGGCTGGGAGTGGAGGAGGGAGCCAGAACCATGTGCGAGGGAGGTGTTTCTGCGGCAGGCGCCGTCCCAGAGAGACGGGGCAAAGGAAACATCACAGAAGGATTCAGAAATATGATTTCAGGATGGGAGAGCAGAGGCAAGGGAACTGTTAGGAAGTATCAACTTGCATGGGAGAGAGGCCATGAAAACGTGGTGTTAGAAACGGTGCAGAAGCTCCTGAGTGGGGCCGGGAGGGCAGCTGCTGAAGACAAGAAAGCAAACAATGACCATGACAGAAATTTCTTCAATCACACACAGCTGGGCAGAAACAAACAGAGCCATTATATGCTCATGGGTTAGTCTAAAACAGTGCTAAAGTGGAAAACCTAAGATATTTGGGGGGTGAGCATTGGAGAAACGCTCCCGAGATGCATAGCTAAGACCCTGAGGTGACCTATATGCCAGCGTGTTTCAGTTCTGTTAACCTCTGCTGGGTCTCTCCTGCACACACTGAATGCTGTGCTGACAATCTGAGCTTACGGAGAGACTGAGAAGATTTCCGTGGAAATAGTAAGGGTATCGTTAAACATTTTTTGTTACTGTGAGCTTGAAGTTGGCTTATCCAGAGGCCTAACACTCCTTTCCCATCCCTCCCCTGCCCTGCCAAACACACACACACTGAATTTTGACCCTTGCATCTCTTTCCTCCACTCCCCCTAACTTTTCACAGCTTTCAAGCCACACCAGTCTTAGTGCTCTGCCAGAAGAGGCAACCCAGCCCCACTGGTGAATAACACAAGGAAACTCAGCCCAGCCAAGACATGCGCTTCTTCACTTTTATTCTGTACATTTCTACACAAGTCACAATACAGAAAAAGTGTCCAAAAGGAACAGTAACCAGCTCTTTCACTGTATACAGATTTCCTCCTTCCCCCAGTTTAAAATCTCCTTGTTTAGCAACACAGTGATCAAGATACTTTGTATAAATAGGAAATGCAAGAAAATCAGGGAAGAAAATACTTTCTCACTTTGTTACAAAAAAACCCCCTCCCCTTTCCTGTATCACCCCTCACTGCTGATTACCTGGACCCTGATTCTCTGTTAAACATATAGCTTCGTTTTTTGGGTGCTGCTGCATGCCTCGGATTCCTTTTGCCAGCTGGCAGCCTCATGATGCACAGCTCCAGGGCATTATGCATGGGGTCAGGCAGCATAAAAGAGCCCTTTGTGATGTTATTACAACTCCTGGAACAGATGTGGGTTCAGATAATAGGATATGTACAAATACTGGAACTCTGGATGCCCATGAAATGTTGGCTAAATATGCGCATTTGTTACTTGGCTTTACTGCTTTACTAAGGGGACTAAACACATCATGGAGTGGCCCAGAGCCTGACCTCTGTCACACCTTGGTTCACCTGGAGTGAATTCAGTACAGAGGAGATCAGGATCTGTCCTTTATCCTTCCTTCGCCACCTCCAGGAAGCAGCGAGTGACTATCCGCTACATAGCCTGATGGAAACTCAGCCACCCATCATAAGCTTGATCATCACCATCCCACATGACAACTCCTTCTTAGGCTTATTCCTTTTTGCAGCAGACACCTCCAGTTCCCTAACTCTTCACTAGCTGTTGTCCTTGTTCTTTATCAATTTTCATCTCTTGTTTCCCAAGCGGCCAGAGGAGATGCTAGTGTGAAGGCCAGAGAGTCTGTTCTCTCAGATGTTTGAGTTTGTTCCCCAGAAACCTTTAGCATCAACAAACTAAAGTGGTGGTTTCTGGGCTGTTGGACAAGATAGTGTGATACCTCAACGACAAGACAGAGATGAGAGAAAGAGGTATTTCTGAGACAGGATCTCCCAAATGAAACGTTCTGTGCTCAATGAACTCAATATGATGGAGTACAACTGCTCTAAAATTCAGCAAGATATTACTCTCTGGAGGGAGGGTGATCACCCGAATGCTTTCATTGACTGCAAATATCACCTGAGTTAAAATTTTTAATACAGCATAGTTCAAACATGGAAATCAAGCATAAGCAGTGCAAACTAGCTCATTAGAAACCTGTCATCCTCCAGCACTCTTTACTATCTCAATTTAGGCCAGCTAAACTAAAAAGCATGGGATAGGGCTACTCCCATTGTCCTTCAAAAAATGGTTCCAAAAGAAACAGGATACTATATGAGAGCAACATTACAAGGCACACACACACAAAAAAAAAAAATCTCATAAATAGTTAATATACAGCGGTTTTGGGCCTTGCAAGAGAAAGCACCTTACCTGTGTGTGTATGGGGAGGTGATATTATCCCCATTTTACAGATAAGGAAACTGAGGCACTGGAATGTTAAATGACTTATCCAAACTGACTAAATGACAGTGGCAGGAATAAAACCTCAGCCCCTTGATTTGCTGCCTTCTGCTCTATCCCTTTGACCACAGTACCTCCAGCGAGACATACTGATGAATTATAAGACACAGCAAGCGCTTTCCCTATTCTGTGACACAACCATGTGACACACAGTTAGTCTTTGTAAACTATCACAAGAAAGAAGCAGATCATTAAACATAGTGATCGTTTTTTTGCATAACCTTTACGTTTTGCAATAAAACAACAGATCAGTTCTTGCTCAGCATAAATCCCCACTGAGCTAGCAGTGACAGTCTCGTAAACCAGGTTCAGTCCTTATGTACATTGAATTTTCATTAGCACACACTTGCAGCTTGATGAGCATGTGTCCAAAGGAGAATCACGTTTCCCCCCAGTGCATCCTGGTTTTTCCTAGTGAAAGACTGCAAAACCATAGCTGTTCTAAAAGCTATGCAGAAGCAGAGTAGCAATAACAGTGGCACAAAGGAAGGACTGTGGTTTGTAGCAAAATGTTCTGCTCACTGACTCAGAGAGGACACTAAAACCTCCATGGACTGCCAGAAGGTTTGTGTGGGAGACGCAGAACATGAGTCCTCAGCTATATCATTGGCTAGACTTCCCAGAATCTTTCAAAAGCCTCCTGCTTCCCAAGAGCCAGCTGCATCCAAAATGACTGGCACAGGGCATAATGACAGCACAACATAATATGGCCAGAAGAAAAATAACCTTCACTTCCCACTGTGAAAGTACGTTTCACCTTGCGAAGATTTCTACAGAAAAATGCTGGCAGTTGTATTCCACGTTCCCTTCCCCAGTGCTCCACACCCTGACAGGCCAGTGGCCAAGGCTGGCAGCTCCAAGTCTCTTTGGAAAGAGATTCTAACCCTTGATTATTTCCTTTTCCAATAGAGTTACAGGACACAGAGCACATGCAACCAGTCGCGTGAGGGCAGCTAGGTGGCATCCATTACAAAAGGCAGTCCCACGCTGCTGCTGTGAGAGGAAACAGTCTGGAATCCCCATCCTGGGGCTGCCCCTTGCCCCGGCACCAGGAAGAGAAACTCATTTAACAAAAAAAGCATGGAAGAGCCCTTAAGAAAGGATGGCAGCTCCTACAGGCTTACTGATACCCGTATGTATTTTACACTCCGCCTGGCAGGCGTCTGGAACAGGTAGCCTCCAAAAAGACGTTGCTTTTGCCAGTAAGATGGTTGGATATTTCTGCACATAATACATCCCCCCCCTTCCCTTTCCCCAGATCTGTGAGGTGCAGCAGTAACCTAGAGAGAGACAAAGCTCCCAAGAGCTGCTTAGTGCTTTGAAGGCTCAGCCACTTATTTTCTTTTCTCCCAAAGCTGTTGCATGATCAAAGGAGGCAGATGGAGAGGAATCGCTCTGCAATGACATGTAAACGGAAGAAAAAACCCAATAAGCCTCGGCCGTGTATCTGTGATTTTTCTGAGATACGTGCTGAGCAGGAAACCGTAGGGTAGCAGGGCCAGCCATTTTGCACAAGAGACCAGCACACTCGCTCACCAGTTGGAAGCAGCTGCCACTTCTCGCAAGCACGTCCCGGAGCAAAGACAATCACATTTACCCAGGCGAAGATTATTTAACAGGAAAATCGCAAAAGGAAGGAGCATGAGAGTAGACCAAAAAAAAAACAAACCAAAAAACAAAAGAAGAAAAGAGACCAAAGTAGACCAAAAAAACTTGGTTCTGGGAAAATAGCTGAGGTGAGGGACAGGAGAGGGAAGACAGCTATGTACTTTGTGGCCTATAGTGGTCTTTAGTTTTGATGTGTCATTGTTTCCATCCATTTGGAAGGAAAAAAAAATTATTTATTTTTCAGACTTAGTTTTAATATCAATAGGAAAAATATTTTTTTTCCCTCTTGATATTAAAACCAAATCTGAAAAGGTCGAAATCAACCCCTCAGATGTGAAATACCCAGGTCGATCATGCTTCCCATCTGCTTAATCCCAAGACTTTACAGCTACCCTCAGAGATGCCTTTAGTGCTGCATGTCCAGCTCACTCCTAGTACAGCAGAATTTCAACATTTCCTACCCATGGCTCTGCATGGTCAGAGGAGATCCAACTGCCTGTGGCTCTTGTCAAGCAGAACTGTCCCAGAGGCAAGCACACAAGCAGGATTTTGACCTTTCCAGTCAAAAGTGAAGGCAGCATGAGCAAGGGAAAAAAAGAGTTCATGGAAAAGTAAAGAATTTAGTAAGGAAGGTCTGAAAAGGGACAAAGCAAAAAAAATGGAAGGAAGAGCAAACAGCATTCAAGATTATTTTAAATCAAATTTAAGTAATATTATGTTCCATTTCCTTCCTGCCATTAGCTGCCAGCAAGCTCACTTTTTTGTAGCTTTGACATGAATTTACTGCTCCCACATGCCATGGAGATAAGGACACTATTACAATAGCAGCAAAATCACAGGAGAAAACGACACACAACTGCACTCATCTCATATTAAAACAAACACATCAACAATAGTTTTCCTGTTCTGTTCAAGAAAAAAAACCCAACAAACCTGGTCCTGGAAAAGGGCTGAAGAGGGGGACAATAGAGGGAAGACAGCTCTTTGCTTTGTGGCCTATCTCAATTATTGCTTTTGATGTGGTATTGTTTCCATCCATTCAGAAGGAAAACTTCTGATATGGCTAAGGAGCAGGGAGACATGTCATTGCACAACTTAAAGCTCATGTCTCACTTCAGGAAGCCTCAAAATTTGCAAACAGAAGGGTGTGCCCCACCAGCCTGTGTGGTGATCCCTGTCAGGGCAGGAACAGGATGCTCCCTGCGGATGGATCACATAGATATTGGGATCAGTGAGCTTGGAGAAGAAATGGACCCATCTCACTTTATCAAAAGTGGATACACCTAAGTGTGGTACATAAACACTCATTACAGTGATATTCAGTAGCTAGCATTGCAACGCCCTGACCAGAAAATAGCAATGCTTATAGAAACCATTCTGCAGGGTCCCCATTCCCAGGGACCAGCTGAGCTTTGCTTTTCTAATTTTGCTTTCTTTCATTTTTTTTGTGAATGTCATACAAGAAAAAAAAAAAGCCCTGGAAAAGTGGGACTATCTATTAGAGCCTAATTAGCCAAGTAGAAACCACTCATGTCTGCTGCATCAAGCTCAAGAGATTCTTGAGCTGCTTCTCCATACCTACAAACCTAACTTGTTTCTGCAGTTCCTAGGCAGGTCCTGGATTACTTAATACGTGTAGGAACAGGGACTGCCTTCTCCCTCTGCTTGGCCATCACCTGGAGAAAAAGTGTTAATTGAAGGTCATTAATGCCGTTGGAACCAGAAGGCCATTTTTCTCATTAAAGTGTAACACTAAGAAATGAATTGCTGCTGTGGTTCATGCATTAGTAGTTAGATAATTGCTGAAGCACTTGTCATAACGGAGCACTGGTTTGGCTCTGCGTACACTGCGCTGAGTGGTAGGTTGCACATCAAGCAGCCTCCTAGACAGGGACTAATTGAAGAGCCAGGTGCTACACTTTAGATGAAGCAATTACGTATGTAGTACTATATTGCTAAAAGAAGTAGTGCTTATTTGTTGCATGTCAAAATGCTACAGCTTCTACATACTTTGTGTGTGAATGCTGGAGCTGTTAACATATGGGTGAACTCTGGAACAAACATTCCTAAATCAGGGCTCTGTTTCTAGTGGATAAGGGCAAAATAACAGAAACAATTTTCTGAAGAAAGTATGTTTTTGCTTACTTGGATATTCACCTTCTTGTATGCCTGTGTCAAGAGAATAGCTGCTGCCTTAGGTTCCCAAAATCTCCTCCATGTAGGGGATGCAGGAGCATAAGCTGACTGCTTTTAAAGGGCTAAGCATAAAATTATTTCCTGAATTATAGATGTGTTTATGTTGAAACAATTCCTTTTGCTGCAAGGCACCCCCCTGCTTAGACTCTAGAAGTTGTCAGGTGCTACATCTGAATGAGCAGCTTTTAAAATGAGCTGCCTGTCTTCCCCACTCCCTGGGTAACTAGATACATTTGCACTGCATAGGATAGATTGTCTTTTCTTTTTTTTTTTTTTTTAAAAAAAAAGCAGTCTGAGAAACAAGAAACTGCAGCTGAGACTGGAATGTGGCACCTTATAAATAAGGCAGGAGACAAGATGCACTCTGATGGCTGAATACAGTAAGGTTATTCAGCTCTAAGCCTGCCTAATCACTGAAGTCAAATGTAATGAATTTACTGGTGTGATCAAGGCCTGAAGGAGGGAATTTTCCCCTTTTGCAGGAACAGCACTATACGTGGCCAGGAAATCCTTTGGCCAAGGTGGGGGGCGTTGCTCCAATGCACATGTACAAGGGACAAGAGAATGTCACTCTCTGTGGTTACCACCATAGGCGGTGGTGCCGGAAACATGCTGGGGAGGGAAAGGGAGGCCCTGAGCTCTGGTACCTACAGAGGACCTCAGGTGGGCAGTCTGGAGAAGCGTGGTGCCATGGCACAACTTGGAGTACCCTTAGCAATGGTCATTACTTTGACTGCTGGGTAGTCCATCCCTCCCAAGCCAGACTTTAAATAGAATTGGAAGCAAGAAACTGCCCAAGTACTTGGCCTACTTTTGGGCAGCCCAAGCCAAGTGCCAAGCTGCTGCAGCCTGTACTGGTAACTCCTCAGCAAAGGCTGAGACACCCTGACCCCCCTATATATTCCATTTGCAGCAAGCTCTGGGTGCAGGGCTGGGTGAGGCATTTCTGCAGCACAGCCATGAGCTGCATCCTGCCCTTCCAAAGAGAGTTAAAGCACTGAAGCTTGAGGCACACCCTCCACATAAAATTCTGGTCTTCATCAATGTGCTAACAAGTCACTTTTTAGCACATTACTGAGTCGCCATTGCAGTCAAAAGATTTTGGCAAGGCAGCTCATGGGATTTTAAAGCTGTAGCTATCCATTACTAAGAAAAATTGTTGCCTACATTGTTAAGAAAGCAAAATGAAAAAATGAGTATCACAGTGAACCCTGTAATACTGTGTCCTGTAGCTTCATGGGTATCCAGAAAGGCATAGGTTTTCGATAAGGTGTTTCCAAGACTGCTGAAATGACTGAAGATGCTCTCATTGATGCTTTAGATTAATTAGGAAGAGAATAACCCAATGTCGCTTCGGCTCAGATTCAGTGAGGAAAATAAAAGGAAGAAATAATACCTGAGGAATGGAAAAGAATAGGTATAACAGCAAAAGAAATGCTACTTTTGACATGGTAGAAGGACTCTTAGACAAAAGCTTAAACACCATTCTTACAAAATACATCTCCATGGATGTTAGACTGGTGCAAAAGAAGCAAAAAGTGGGGGAAAGAAAATAACAGACCTCAAATGGACCAGCATGAGGAATTGCTTTCTTCTTGGAGTACACGGAGTACAAGGACAGAGTTGTCTTTGGAGTGTTTTCAAGGCATCCGAATTCCCAGCATGTTCATATATTTCTTGAGTACCATTAAACCTCCAGCAAACTTAAGGCTACCAGTGTACCTTGTCCATTTCATAGCTTTTGTCCAGAGACAGATCATCTCAACATGCTTTTGGTATGGAAGGGTCAATACATAAGCACACCCCACAGGAGGCATCTGGGTTGGCTGAAAGGGAAACAGCCACCTTCTAGGTGAGGTTGTGTGTTAGTGACTTTCACTACCATGCATGTCACTGTCACAGCAAAGACAAAGACAAAAATGAGCAAAAGAGGCCATTAAATACACTGCTCAAACAGACCTACCATGGCAACACCACCAGAAAAACCACTGCTCCATCTATTCACCGACAACAGTGCCAGGTCTGCAACTATAACCGGCAATAAAACAACAATTTTGTTCTATTTTCTTTACGTCTATGGTGCTTCTATATGACAGTCCTCATGCAGTAAGGGACATCTCATGTAGTCCAGATCCAAGCTACGGCATGAGTTGAGACGGAGCAATTCTACTGCTGCTGGGGAAAAGCAAAGGTGACCGGTGTCAGTAAAAACATCTACAGACATCTGAAAGTCCTAAAACACAAACAAGCCATCACATGAAATGGTGAGAGAGCCACTGGAGTCTGAGGCCCATTTTGTAATGGGCAAAATTTGCCTTGAACTCCTGTCTTCATGAGTCACTCAGCCTCACACCTCACAATATCAAGGGATGCTCTAAATAGTGAGAAATGTATGACATCGTGCTGTCTTGGAGAACACATAAAGATATCTCTAGCATTGAAACATGAAATAAGAAAAGTAACTGATGCTATTAAATAACAAAAGTAAGTTTATTTTATCAACATTATAAATATTTTCTTTCCCTCCAATTAACTCCAAAATGAGATAGTAAAACCAGTACAATGGAACAATTCAGGAGCTCCTCAGTTCTGCTGAAAAGGGTGTCCTTTAACAACAAATTCAATGGAAAATGACATTTTGTCAGTCCAGCAACCCCAGGAGCTGAGCATCCCTAGGTACTTTGCCATTCAGATAGCACAGTTCTAGAAGTGGGTGCGCATACGTGTGTGTAAGTCTATATATATGCATACTGATATTTATAAATATACATATATATAGTAATATACACACATAAATAGACACAGCCACAGAACAGACACTTTTAGTAAATCAAAATGTTTATATGTAATTTAAGTGGGTTCCCAGCTGCACACTGAAATGTGGGCCCTGCACAGTGCAGGCACAATGATACTGTACTCAGCTGGACCCCAAGTGCTCAAGAGATTCAATACGTACGTGTCACCTTTAATGGCTGCAGTCTGCCTGCTTCTGGTGGCTGTCCAAAATCAAGAATCCCATAGCACTTGAAGAGGAGTAAAGAATAATCCTGCAGCATCCTGGCCCCAAAGCCTTTCCCTCAGTGAACCAGCTTCTGGTAACCGTGGCCATGCGTGAGCCATTGCAGAAAACAATATATATGCTCTGTTATCTACAAATACAATACTTCACCAGTATCTATGCATTACATGTGCAGTGCTTTGGGACACCTTGAATATTAAAGGCACTACATACAGCCAGCTCCTGTCCTATCTCCAGTGCTGGGGTTTATTTTCATCCTACAGTAACTGCCTCCTACTAAGCACACAGCGCGGGCAGCTTTCCAGAGGCACAACAGGCTCGCTCTGATCATAGCATCGTACTCCAGCTGCCAGGGAAAAAAGCAAGCCAGACTATCTCGTGTGCTTGAAGCTCCTTTGAGCAGTTCAAATAGCACAAAGGAGCTGAGAAAATCTGCCTGTCCTGCCAAGCTGCTCCAGAGCCAGCCCCTGCTGCAGCCACCCCCCGGGCATGAGGGACGTCTCAGCGAGGGGAGGACCACTGGGGACAGAGAGGGACCAGACCCAGCTCCCTTATCATAATTCATATGTGGCCTCTGGAAGCTACCTGTGATTAGAGCAAGCCTTTACTGCTCCACCTGCTTCATGGGACTAAAGGACCAGGGACCTGCAACAGGCTCACTGACTGTCCTCTGCTCAGGCACCGGTCTGGCCTTGGCAGAGGACAGAACCCAGCCCCTTGTGTCATTGAAGCTTCCACTGTTTCTCACTTCAGTAAAACAAAGCAAAAACATAAAACCGATACTGATATAATTCTTATTTTTCATCAAATATATAGAAATATTACAGCAATGTCTTTCCTCACAGCTGGGAAATGATGCAAGGCTTACCATGAAACCACAGCGTGAGGATCGTCCTTGTGGAAATTTCACAAACACCAAAATTATACTCTGCTTTTTTATTTTAACAGTTGCCAAATTCTGTTCTAATATATATGCATACTGACCTTCACCACGAGCCCCTGGATGATTATCAAGGGAAGGAATTTGGCTTTCATATTTTATTTTTTAAACAAGAAAGGTAAGGACAGAAAATAAGACAAAATACATTTCATGTCGCCATTGACCTATAGATTACAAATATATATAGTTTCCTTCCAGAGGAAGAAATACTAAAGAAATATTTTGCTCATATCAAATGAACTTTTGAAAACAGAAAAAAATAAAAAATATATTTTTCAGCTCCTCCCTCTCTGCCACAGCAATCACTCTTGTTTAAAAAAAAAGAAAAAAAAGAAAGAAAAAAAAGAAAATAATTGCATTCATTTCATTTTCCACAACTTCTACCAAGGAAGAAAAACTTGTCTGAATAATGACCTGAGTTATTTTCATGGTTTCCAAACTGCATGTGATCTCGATGATCACCATCTACTAGAGACCTACACCTAGCAAGGCGTATGAAAACAAACACCATTGGATCTTTCAAAACAAACAACAAAGCGAAACTCAAAAATCTATTGCAAGAATTATGCCAAAAGTGGCCTGTGAGCATCTTCATGAGAACTGGTCGGACAAAGTGGAAGTGGAAGCTCTGCTATTTCTGGCGGCTGAGTTGTCTGTAGTGATTGAAAACCTGAAGGTGAATGTTTTGTATGTGTCTGTGTGTATGTGTGTTTGCTTTCTCTTCTTTTGTGGTTCTAAACTTTGAGGTAAGACAGACAACAGACAAGTACAGAAGACACTGCTGGCCTTTACAGAAGCTAAGTAACTTTACATTTCTGAGCCTATAGTGGGCAATGAGGCAAAGAGCTGCTGCTCATCCTTCTCCAGTGGGATAGCCCGTCTGAAACTTTGTTCCCTTGGGGAACTGGATAGTTTACAGGTTCAGCCAAAGAAGGTTTTCCTATCCCACTATGACCGGGGCGGTGATCGTTTGTTGACAGCAGCAAGCCTAGGCTGACTGCTGATGTTCTGGCCATAACGCAAAGGGGACTGGGTCCATAAGCCAGGCCATCAGAAAACCCTTTGTCTTGCCCAGAGAAAAACCCATCTTTTCAAAAGTAAAAAATAGTGATCAACTTTTGGACAGGCATGAAACCTGAGCAGAACTGGGTTGGTCACGCAAAGATGGCGTGAGAAACCTTACTGGTAACTTTCTGCTCTGCCATACCATGTGGTGTATCCCATCTAACTCCTTTCTACTCAAATGACTGTGTCATGAGGATACCGTAACCTCATACCCAGCAACAATGAGGAGGGTAGGTTTCATTACTGCTGTAAATCTAACTGTGCCCCACACTCTGGGAAAAAAAGACAATAGGCAGAGTCCCCTCCAAAAGTGAGAAAACTCCTCAATGACTGAGCACTGAGGATGCAGCGTCCGAGAGCATGGCAAGGGAGGGAAGGCAGCCAGTAAAAACACTGGGTTTTTCCTAAGGGCATCCAGAGCTCCTCAAATTTTTTGCTACTGCCTGACCATTTGTGAAGACTTAACACAGAGATAACAGGTACTATTTAACTGATGACAAGTGAGGGGCATGGGAGAATAAAAGGAATGCAGGAAACTGTAGGGATGGAGGAGGGCCTAGTCGGGTGTTTTAATGTCCCAGTCAGTTTGGTTCCCCCACACCCTCTTTTCTCTTTCCTTTTTTTTTTTTTTAATAAATTGTACAGATGAACATGGGAGAAGTTCATGCTACTTGCTGGAAGCAATAAAGGTAAATTTCCGTGGCCCATGGATTCCACAGACCTTTGAGTGTCCCGCCTTATCCATCATGGGCTAACTTATGGAACCTAACCGTTCCGTGGCAAGACTCAGTAGCCCTTAGAAACTGGTGGCATGTCCTCAGGTATTTTCCATGAGAGTGAGAGACACTTTGATTCCATCAGCTTCTTCCTCACACGATGCCCGAGTGCCTCAGGACCAGCCTTGCGATTTCCAAGGATCCTCTTCGACATTTTCAGACATCAGACTGCCGTCTCCAGATCCTCGTGGGAAACCATTTGGTAGTTTTGTCGACTCTCCAGGTAGGAGGCCAGATCTGGGTCACCAGCTTGCTGAGCCCTGTCACGAGGGGTCTTACCCTATAATAAAGAAACATGAAGAGAAAGTCTTGTGCTAACATGTTTAGAAGAACAGATGAAAGCACTACCCAGAGAAATTACTACGGGAAGGAGAGAAGCAAATTTAGAGAATTTACTGATTTGTTGTACAAGTTGGTGTTAAGTCAAGCTCTTCTATCGGAGTAATGAGATTCTGAAGATTTTCAAAGTCCTTGTGTGGTTTAGGACAAATCATGCAGTTCTTCAAGGACATGCTATTTGATGCATCACATAGAAGGGCTCACATGCTGGAAGGAACTGATTTTTCATTCTAAGGCTAGGATCCCTATGTGAATGAATATGACACACAGTACTGTAGCTAACACTTGAAAAGTGCACTTCACAGACTACACACTTTGCTAAGGATGTGCAGAGAGAGATGCCCAACATTTGAGATAAGTTCAGCATGTCTCATTCTACCTCAAGTACAAATCATTTTTCAGTGCATCACTGCTACTCTGTTATTTGAGCTACCTTACAAGTACTGTTAAATTGGACCACAAGTCTTGATCCTAAACTATGAAAAAGTATCAGAAACACGTTAATGTTTCTCCACAAAAACACTCCTGCTTCTTGGATTTCTGGGCAGATGAAGATTAACAAGTCAGAAGCCACTTGCCTGGATTTCAGCTGCAGTAGAAATTATCTTTTGCAATGTACAGTACTCTCATCTGAGAAGGGGATGATCTCTTTCACTCTTATAGAATACAGCATAACATGGTAAGAACTGTTTTTAATTGTCTTGCTGCAGCAAAGATGCTTCGGACTCTAGAACCCAAAGATCCAACCACCCCTCAGCTGCTGACCACAGGATGCTTATAGAATCATAGAATCATGGAATCACTTGGGTTGGAAGAGACCTTCAAGATCATCGAGTCCAACCATAACCTACACTACCAAAAACACCACTAAACCATGTCCCTCAACACCACGTCCACCCGTCTTTTAAATACCTCCAGGGATGGCGACTCCACCACCTCCCTGGGCAGCCTGTTCCAATGCCTGATAACCCTCCTTATGTTCAGAAATGCCAGAGGGGCAGCTTTGGGAACGTGTTCCCAAGTGATCAGATTGCTGTATTGACAGAATATTCCTAGGGTTTAATTTTGCCCAGACTTCTTTCTCAGCCAAGCATACACCGAGGGAGGGTTGTGGTTAATGTCACATCAGTGAGCATAGGGGCAAGCGAGGGCAAAAGAAAACGGTTAGCCATCCTCACAAAGTAAGTCAGCCACAATAATCAAGCCTCACAGACGCTGTGCAATCACAAACCAAGGCTCCCCCAGGCGGTGCTTGCCCACAGGCCTCTCTTTTGACCACACAGGAGGAGGATGCTGCTGTACCATGGAGATACTTCATTCACACTCAACGCACCGAATAGTTTGAGGCCAGGCTCTTACTATGGTGAAGATGACCCACGTTGGGGACTGAACTGAAGTCTCTTGTACTTGTTTAAATCAATACAGTTTTCTAAACAAAAATAGCTTGTTTAAAAAGAGCTGCTTTTGGCACACATGAGGAAGCCTCAATCGTGCACACAGCAGGGACGGATGCTCATCGGTCTCGCTTGGCTGCAGTATTTTATGACTGGTTGACGAGGCTGGGTTACCTTGGAGTCCGTCTTTCTCAGAGAGGCTCCCGCATCCACCAGGAGCTGGCAGACGGCACGATGGCGCTGGCAGGCTGCCTTATGTAATGCTGTCTCACCCCTAGACCAAAGTACAGAAACCAGCAGTGAGACACATCACACCAATGTACATTTACGAAGTATGAGGTGCAGAGGA
Source organism: Chionis minor (assembly GCA_013398295.1). Classification (NCBI taxonomy): domain Eukaryota; kingdom Metazoa; phylum Chordata; class Aves; order Charadriiformes; family Chionidae; genus Chionis; species Chionis minor. The sequence continues at coordinate 715,124 of VZSF01010786.1, read as the reverse complement.
CAGACAGAGAGGATGCTGCATTTCTGCGAGGTTCCCTCTTGCTGGCAGAGGTAGACTTGTGCACTCTCTCCCTTAGCATCTACATCCTTTGACTCAGTAGAAAAGCCTGCAATGCATAAATAGCAGACGAAGAATTTCTGAGGGACGGAAAAAAAATATGCGTAGGTTTTATGTGTTAAAAGGACTGAATGTCACATTCCCATCCAACCACCAGTTCTGCTAATTGCTGCAAAGGCAAACTAGCCACCTTCGTATTTCACAGAAGGAAGAACAGCAACAGTGTTTACTTCTTCCTGCAATTTCTTTCCTCAGCCTCATTCTTGGACGCATCCTAGAAAAATCCTGCCTGTCACAGCCATGACTGGCACACTTGCTGCCCTGGTTCTGATACCCTGCTCTCTTGGATGCATGAGAACAAGAGCTGTGTTTCTGTTTTCCACTGCTGGACTGGTGAGCTGCTGGGGAAGCTTGAACACATGCTTCTCAAAAGAGAAGGCTGTGTAGTGGGAGCAGATCTATTGCAGAGCTCCTTACTCAGACTGGGGCTAGGCGTAATAGGATTCTGAGACTGACTGTAGTACTGAGGTTAAAGAAATTTATCTAGATTCCATCTAGATACCCTCCTAGGAAGAGGAGGAAAGTATGCTCTGAGTGGGCTGAAAAGGTGTGCTTAATACTAATCTCCAACAAATAGTGCCATTAAATAACTTCCAAAACAACAAATGACAAGTAATACCTGTAAGTAGGACAAATCTTGCACCTACCTAGCCAGAAAGTGAATTTCAGCTTCAGTCCACGACAGGGCAAGTTGAAATATTAATAGGCAACCTTGTAATGAATCTGCCCCTGCTGCATGAGAACTGCATTCAGAATGGCATACTATCTGACATCCCCCCTGAGGGTCCAAAGACAAATTCATGCTGCCAGTTACGGCTTGAACCCTCCCTTTTCAAGAGTTAGCAGTAGAGGGACCTTTGTAAAGGGAAGTCCTTGCAGCCACATTCACTTGCTCTTTATTTCAGTGGCTGTGCTATGCTACTGGATGAAGAAAAACAGGTGGTCTATCCATACTCCATCAGCCTGGGACTGCACACATGCACCTTGTGTAGAACCTTTCTGGCATTCTCTGTTAGCAGAGGAGGGTGCTGTGGGATGAGGAATGGTAGGTTTAATGCCTATGAGAAAGGCTACTTTTGCTTCCCATATGTTCTATATACTGCCCAGGATTATTCTTGCTTCCCTTATATGCTCTTTGCGACACCTTGACTATACAAAAAGACATAAAGCAGTTGGTAGTTGGAAAGTAAAGTCTTATTTTTAAATAGCAACAGAAGTGATCAAGGTTCTAACTACTTAAGATAAATCTTTGACTGTACAGGTTGTGGCCACTTGGGACAGCTAAGGCAGAGAACGCTGGATAAACCAAGAAGAGACTGGAGGAAAGGTGTGGAGCAACAGTAATTTCCTGATTTCTGGAATTTATCCTTCAAGTTGCTTCTTCCATTACTGGATTCGGGAAACATTGAAGCACAATGCAGGACTTGTATTCCTCTAGAAAGATTCAGGAGGCATGGGAAGCAATAGAGAGAAAGTCCTTTTTGGAGTTCAAGAAACATTTGTTTTAGGCCAAAAAACGACACATGAGGTGGTTGTTTGGGTTTGGTTGGGACTTTTGTTTGCTTGTGCCATTTTACAAGCTTTTTTATTTGAAAGTTTGCACTTGAAAAACAAGAGAAATCTGCTAGGGCAACACACATAACGTGAAGGGCAAAGTAGGTTGTACTTACGTTTCACTGTCTGTCATGTCCAGCAACTCAGATGGACCTGCAAAAGACAGTCAGGTATGTCATATAGCATTTGCCTGCATGACTAGAGGAGTACGACTACCAGGAGAAGATTCCAGGTCCAAATATGTAAAAGAGGACAACTTAAAGCTCAATTTGCATAAATATGCCAAACTTCAAGGTAATGCTTGCTTGTGCAAGACCTTGCACTAGCAAAACTCTGAATGCAGAGTCACTGCTAGAGCATCAGCACTGGGGAGTAGCTGCCTCTAAATTATCCTGGGAATGAATATTCATGGAGTTTATTTTCTCTTCACCTTGCTCAATTAAGTGGTTCACATAAGTACAGTGCATTGAAAATGCTGATATACTGGAAACCCTGGTATATTGCAAGTTAAAATCTATTGTTAGTAGTAGAGGGAAAATGTCATTAGGAAGTTGAAATTAGCCAAATTCCACCTTGAATGACATCCCTGCGCTACTCCATTTACTAGCATTATACAGAATGTAGATCAGGGTGGAATATTCCCAGCGTTCTTTATATTGATATGCAAATCCTGTACTCTACTGGTTAGCAATGATCAGGAAAGTAAGATTAAGAAAAACAGAAAAGATTTTTGTTAAGTGGGACAAAATAATGCATTTATGCTAATGTTCTTTTGTCCTTGATATTCACTACAGGCAGATGTTTATAGCAGCAAATTCCGTCACTGAATTACAGTGATATGGAAAGGCTAGGATCTGGATCGCATTCGAAACGAGAAAAACTTTTCCCTTTGCAGTCTGGCTTATTATTCTCCTCTCCACCACTCTGGAGCATAGTGCCAGATGGTGTGGGGCAGTTAGCAAGGGGAACAGTGAAACTTTACAGGAATTTTCCTTTCTGTGCATGAATATTTCTCTCCAGCACACTTTGACTTTGAAATTCAAGTGTTCTCAAGAGCTTAGAGCAAATCGCACCTGAAGCTGAGGAATTTCACACTACTTGCTTACAAAGGCCTACACACAACCTCTCTACACTCCATTCACTCTGAGCGTGTGTTAAAAAATGGATCAGAGCAGCCTGTCTCTCTCCCTCCCTCCTTCCTTTTACGACATGCACATGCAGTATCATTGGGGCAGCTGGCTGCCTCAGCTCCTGAAGCTGCAGCTAGCTCGTTCACTTCATCTTTTGTCATTATGAGAAAGAGGTGGTCATAAAAGCATCATGTTTAGTCCCCAGTGCACAGGGCATTGCCTGCCTATCATGGCAGTTCTCCAAATTCCTTAGCCACTGTCAGTTTCTAAAGCACAGCACCCTGACTCTACCGCCACTCATCCTCACCTCCTCACTTGGCAGTTAGGTGTTCAATCCTCCCCATCAAAAAGAAGAATCACTCATGACCTCTGAGCTTCTGAGCTTCCATAAGCATGAAAAAGGATACAGGGGACTAAGCAGGGCGCCTAGTTGTGAGCAAAAAAAAGAATGGCTGAGAAACTAAAAAGAAAAAGAAAAAGCAACCAAGAGATGAACAAAAAGACTCCTTTACATCTCCCAGGAGAAGAGAAAATCGTGTTATCTCAAAAATAAAGGCAATTTTCCATGGCTTGCTGCAATGCCATGTCCCAGCAATAGGTAACCAGGGAAGACCTGCAGCATGTTAGAAAAGACACTGCCAAGTAAACAAGTAAACTATTATTTCTGGTCATGGATGGGTCAAGGAAGGTTGTGATGCAAAAGTGGAACAGGGTGACTGGGCTGGCTGCATTGGGCACAGAGGTACTTGACTTGCTTAGTGGAGGAGAATGGAAAAAGGTGTTAAAACATTAGGAGGAGGGACAGAAAGAAGTTAGAAAAATATGACCTGAGAAAGAGGAGAAGCTCTGGATAGAGTGGGTCGGGAGGGATGGGAAGCCAAGAGTGAAGGAAAACTGGTCTGGAGCAGAAAGAAACACCGAGGCTGGGACAGGGAGGCTGGGTGCTGAGGACTGAGTGGGCAGTCTGCACGTACAGACCTAAGGAGGTGCCAGGTACATCCCATGAAGGGTGCTCTCCTGGATGCTGTCCCAAATTAAGCATTTCATGGGGGTGCCCCGATTCCATCCCAGTCACATATAAGGGCCAGATACTGGGGTTAATCGATTAGCAGCACAACGTGGTACCAGGATCGATTCGTTCTTTCTGGCCTATCTCTGAAGCTGGAATGTCCCAACTCACACACAGCCTGAGCTGTGCACTTTACTTCTTTATTTTACTTTCACTTGTGCTTTTCTCAACCCATCTCACGCCCTCCTCCTAATTCCCTTTCCCCTCTTTTTTGGACCTCATTTTTACATCAGTCTCCCTGGCGCTGCCAACCGACCATTCCAAATCCCCCTCTGCCCCGGGACAAAAGCTGCACAGATGTGGGAAGGGCTGGCACTGGGAAAGCTAACGGCACTGTCATCCTGACCCAGCGGGGAGGCGGCTGTTTCACTCCAGGACAAGAGGCAGAGAAAGAAAAGGGGACCAAGGCGCAGAGAGAGAGAGGACAAAATAACCCAATAGAAATCCGGAAGGGAAATGCATGAGTGAGATTTCTATCAAGGAAAACAGCAGGGGGGGAAATAAAAACAAAAGATAGAAATGTGTGGAGAGGTGGAGAGAGGAAAAAAAAGAGAGAGAGAAAGAGAGAGAGAGAGACTTGGGGGCTAAAGAATGGCAGGATGGGGGGGTGGTGAGAAGTTTGCATGAAAGGAGCTGAAAAGCATGACGCACTGAGGGGAAGCCCAGCTGAGATCACTCTCTTTCCTTAACATCTCTGATAGACCGTCTGTGTAGAATTATTAACTTTTTTCCTTCTCTCCTTCTGCCCCCTTTCACTCCACCAAAGCCCCTCTCCAGTTTCTCAGGAGGCAAAGCAGCCTGAGCTGGGGATGGGAGGAGGGAAGGGAAGGAGACGCTCAAAAAGCTGAGCTCACTACAACATAAAAGAGAGACCAAATGGCCATATTTCAGAGACATTTCCAAAATATACAGCACCATGCAGTCCAAAAGGCCTCCAGCCCACAGCACACCCTGCCCTCTCCAATGGATGTGGTTACAGCTACCCACAGGAGACCCACAGCTATTAACCCCTGCCAGTCCCTTGTCCTGTCAGTCCTTCATAGAACTGGGGAACAAGGACATTTGCTTTAAGCAGTAATGTTGGACATTAGCAGCATTTCTGAGTGTTTATCTGTCAAAACCCTCTTTGTTTAATAACTTGACTGAGGTTACAAAACTGGATTTAGTTCCTTACCTTCAAAGAGGGAATATTTTTAACATAATAGTAATCTGCAGTGTCAGAACTATTTCAAGCCTTCCCTCAACTCTACACTACTCCTTTTCACCTGATGTGAAGATTAACAGTGTCTGGTTTTTACTGCCAATGTCTTTTAGCTCAGAATTTCTGCTGTAACATACAGTGTAGTCAGACTATGGGAGCATGCCTTCCATTGTAACCATCTCTCAGCCGTGCTGACCTAAAAATCAGTAAACTTACACATTAAAATAGACTATTTTATCCCTTGTGCCTTCTAGGAAGACTAAGTTGTTTTCTGCTCAGGCCCCTCACAAATATCGACTACTCTGAAACATTCCGCAAATTTAGACATACTAGCAAATGTCAGACAAACTCACCCTCCTTCAGTGTTGCTTTCTGATGACTATTCAGATGTCCCTGACATACATCTCTGTCACAGCAAAATTTGCTTTCCAAAAGTGTTCTTTGGAACTCCTAAATCTGGTCAGGATGCAAATCCAAACTCACTGATGGCTCTTCACTGTTGACTTTGCAGTGCTAAGAGTAACAAAAGCATCATCCTTCTTACCAGAGGATGTTATCTAATGGAGCGAGGACATTGAGGTCACAGAAATGTTCAGGATGGGATGCTTCACTGACTGACTGTTCCACCAGAAGTTCCCACTACAAACTCCTCAAGCAACTGTAAACTTCTTTCCTCTCTTCTGTTTAAAATTAAAATATCCCAGATGAATGACAGAATTTTTGTTTGTCTTTTGAGCCTCTAAAGAAGAGGAGAAAACAAGAAGGCAAACCTTGGAGTCTCTTGTATAATGGTTATAAATTATAAATTGTTCCGAACTGCCAGATAAAGACTCCAAGCCAAGTTTGACTCCAAATAGAGATGATGATTTAGGAGGTCCTTTTTCTAACACAGCTTCTTAAGCCTTCCCTAGTTCTGTTTGTGTTAAGCAAGTAAACAGTTAACTCTTCTCTAATGTGTATACATTAGGGTGTGAGACAGTTGCTGACCACAGCACTAAACAGATACCTGCTGAGTTTGGCCCTCAGTTTCAAGCTAAGCATTCCTTAGCCCGGCTACAGCCACATCTTAAAAGGTGACTCTTCTACTACAAGCAAAAGACCCCTGATTTAGGAAGGCGGTTTTGAACAACAGATAGGTCTGTGTATCTGCCCTTCCTGCACAGGGGATAGAGAGAAACAGTTTTGCAGGAACAGCAGCCAACACAACTGTTCCTGCGGCAGTATGCAGCTGTCGCTCTGACACCTACTACATTGGTGCTTCAGCTGCTATTCCAGGCTTGCGCTAGTCCACTGCTAAGTATCTGGCAATACTGCACAGCGGTCTCCTTGTGTGACTCATCTCTGCTTTTTCTAATTTAAGACGGGTTATTTTCCTCCCCTTAACATCTGAAATCATTCTGATCAACATCACAGAATAACCTCTCATATTAATGTACCCTGCGTGTTTGCAGAAAGCATAAAGCCATCTCCGCAAAGGACAGCCTCAGCATCGCTACACCATTTTCCCTCCTTCACAATCCCAGTGCTATGGGCCCCACTCCTGTATCACATTTGATTCACCTGACTAATTTCACACTAGGCAGTTAAAATTTTGGGTATGGTGGTTTTTGTCTTGTCTTGTTTTGTTGTTGTTTTTTAAAGATATTCAGAAGATTTTCCCTGTGTGATTAATAATAGGTTTTCTGTGCTGTGTGCTGGAGGGTATTTTGCGGTGGAACTCCTATTAATATTAACTATCTGCAGCCATGTATGGGAAACAGACAAACTACAGAGGAAGTGTGGCTGGGCAGAAGTAATTGCCAGAACAGGAGTAAGATTCATTTTTATCGAGGGTGGATACCAGCAGAAACGAGAAGCTAGATACAGGGAAAGCCTCAGATATTAGTAGCATTGGATTGGGTCTTATACACTAATTAATCTTGAGAAGATGCCAGATGCCAGAGAACGCAACAGAAAAACAAGGACATTATGATGATGATGATTCAGCAAGAGAGCTCGTTTGTGACTGAGAAATGCCCAGGGTAGAAATGAGTTTCATTAATTGCCTGGTGGGAGAAGAGAGGAGGCCCCTATTAGAGCATTGTCCCATGCACTCTCTGATCCCCAGAGAATGTTAAACAAACAATGCATTTGGAGAAGCCCAGAGGACATATGTCTGGAAAGCTGCAAAAGCTTCCTGCCATCCTTGGGGATAAAGGGGGGAGAGAGGAACTGAGCTGACATTTGCTCAACCTTCTGGTTTGTCTTTGTCTAACAGTCCGTAATCCCTCACATTTCTCTATTCACTTCAAAAATTCCCATGGATTCCCTGCTCACATCCTTACTAGCTTAAATGATCTCATTTTAAACCTTCACCAAAGCAACGGTAACTGGGTCAGACTGTAAGTTAAGGTATATATGCCCAAGAAAAATCCTGGAGAGGCAGCCATGAGAGTGACTTGGCACAGGTCACGTGCACTGTGAGAGGAGAGGCAGTGAGAAAATTAAGCGAAATTATGCCTGTCTACAGAATTCAGAGGTACATATATGCAATGTGACTGATGATATAATCCAGAGAAGTTAAAAAGGAGGTAGAGTTAGCACTGGTAAGACTTGTTCAAACGGGGGAGAAAACTAGCCAATATTTGGATATCAGGCCAACTGTACTTAGCTACCTATGTGGAGGTACCTATACATGAAAGAGGAAAGTAGCAGTTCAGACCCCCTCAGTCAGGTATCTGGAGCACAGTTCAGTTGCCCACACACACAGATATTTTCTGCCATTCGATATGCCTACAGACAGGTCTTGGGATGCATTTGGAATGACAGGGATGCTTGCTTGGGGTACAGCTGCCAGTCCAGTACATGTGTCTTACAGGCCTTGTATATTAACCTGTAGACTCATGCAGATGTCCTGGATATCCAAGGGCAAATGACATCAGATAGTTATTGTTAGCTAAATGAATAAAGCACACAGGTAAATGTCAGCTGAATAATCTGTTAGGCTCCAATGACTATTTTGACTAGGGTCTCCCTTGAGCTAGTCATGCTAGAAGTCTGTTGCTTTTAAAGATGCCCACCTCACTTCCCTCTGCCACTGAAAGAGGACAGGTGTCCTCTGGTACCTCTGTCATACATGAGCATAGATCTCTGTTGACAGTACTTAGAACCATAGATTACACGACACTTACATGTAAACACCAAAACTTAGCAGGAGGATTTAGCTCAAGCTAAATCGTACCCCAATTAACACAAATGTTAATAGATGGATTATTGCTTCTGCCTTTCCTATGAGTTGTGCTTTTGTCTTCTCTCTGTACAATTTCTGCAGTAACTTTTGAGCATTAGCTAACACTTATTCCGACTGCCAGAGGCAGTCTCTGTGTTTAGTGCTAACACTGCTGCTGAAATGATACAGCTGATTTTGACATCCAGAAGTCAAAATAGCCGTTAATATTTTAGAGAGGAATCAGAGAAGAGTTACAAGAATGTTTGAAGGACTAGAAAATGTTTCCTGCAGAGCAGGAGGCTGATCATTGGGAGTTCAGCTCTGCATGCAGAGCAGTGACAATATTACTGTACCACTCTACAGCAACCAGTGAACAAGACTCTGATAGTTCAACAGGCAGAAACTCCTCTAAGTGTGACTGCCTCAAATGTATGTACACACACAAAGTGCTGTATAGCCTGTGTAATCCCGTTACTGACAAAGATAAAGAGAGTCAGAAGGAAAAGAGGGAAACGGCACGATCACAGCCTATACATATAAAATGGAGATCATAATTTTTTTTATCGTATAGTCTTGAACCTAACAAAGACATAATATTGGAAGGTTGGAAGGGAAGCTAGGTAAATCCAGTCTAGAAATAAATGCACAGATTCCTAAGCAGCGTGTTGTTAAATACTGAAATAATACCAATGGTTGGATGGGTTCTCCATCGCTGTAAATGTTTTAATGGAGATTAGATGCTTCCTACAACATATGCTTTAACTGAAAAACAAATCAGTTCAGAGGATTCCTATGTCAGAGGTTCTAATGAGAGCATCACACTGCTGCTTCACAGCCCCCCAACTGACACAACTGCAAAAACACCCATCCTCCTCAAAAGCCATCTTTTTGTTTACACACTGTTCCTTTATCTGGAGCCATCACTGTCATTGCTATCACATCCCTAGCCTTCTGCTCAGACATGCTGCAGGTGGACATTTTGCTAGGGTGACCACAAATGAGTGAGGGCACTTTCCAGCCACATGGTGTGGTTTTATCTGACCAACACTTGTCTGAAGTACAGCTTTCTGTGGATTTGTCCATGGTGACTCACCATGTTCCAGGATGTATTTCACAATCTCGCCATGCCCTGTCTTGGCAGCATGGTGCAACAAGGAGCAGTGATCAGGTCCTTGGATTAACAAATTGGCTCCTTTTTTACAGCATTCTATGAACTGGAAAAAAAAATGACACACACACAAAAGAGGATAAGATGGGAGGAGCAGAGAAACAAATATACAGGCAAATTATTTACTATTTTCATAGGAGGTCATTACAAAAATGGAATAAAAGGAAATAAAATACGAAATTAAATAAAAATTTAAAGCCAGCTTTTAGGCCCAGTGAAAATCTATCTGAAACTAGAAGTATTGACAATTATATGGATTAAGAAGAGCAGTTTGTACTTCCTAAACAATGAGACATTGCTAGTATACTGGCAATGAATTATTACTTGCTAGCAATGCTTGCAAAATCACTTCCGATGAAGCTGTTGGGATATTTAAAAGTGTATAGATTTGACAGAAAATTCTGTCTTCTCTACTGAAAATCCCAATTTTTCCTTAGCACAGGAGGCAAACACTTTCTGACTAAACCAGAAAACTCCAACTCAAAAATCCCCAAGGCGGTCGGCTCCCTTGTCAGCCTCTGCTGCCTGCCCAGGGCTGGTGGAGGGGGAAGGAAGCACTACAGGGGGTAAGAACGGAGATGAAATGGCAACCGGCCAGGTCTCAGAACTGCTGCAAACTCGAGGGGGATTTGCAGTGCAGATCACTGCAGAAAAGAGGGAGAGGAGTACATCTGAAGAAGGGTAAGAAGTTCCCCTGTTGAAGCAAAGTCGGGCAAAAAGTTTTCAAGAAGCAGAAAGGAGACAATATTTTTATGACTGCTGGTTGAAGGACTGCTCCCTAGATGCTGCAGCCACAAGCGCAGGGGTGGAGGTGTAGAAGGGGCACCTGCAGGCAAAGAGTTGGCCTAACAGTACTGTCATTTTTACAAATGGCTCCAAGCTGGCTTCTCACAGATAGAATTGTAATCATTAATCACAGTCCTCATCCAAATTCGAGGGCATGTTTTCAAATCCTGACTCGGCTACTGAAAAACGCAGCCTGAATAACTATCAGACATGGCACTTTAGACTTTGTGTACAAAACATTTTGGCATGGGTGCCTTTTCTTCCCAATAACTAACAATACCGAGATACTACATGCTTTGAGACATCCATCAGATGATAAAACAACAAGCTGAGGTTTGTTCTACCTGGTCTGGTGGTTCCCTAGGCAGAAGTTAAGTCTCTAGCAACTCTAGGGGATTGGTCACCAACCTCACTGCTGTAAAATATCCTTTACTGTGTAAGGCTGTGCCAGAAGTACCCTGCTGTTCAGTGTTGCATTTGTCAGTATAGTAATTTCCCTGTTAGTAACTGACACATTGCTCTGTGCAGTGCACTATGAATCCTGGTCTGAAGCTGAAAAGTTCTAACACCAGATCCTATTCACTCGAATTTCACACCTCACCTGACTGATGTGTTCCCCTAATATTCAGGGTTTCCTGGAAAGGCTGTAAAATGGCACTTGCCAGCAGTCCCTACAGCAGTCTATTTATGTTTTGAGCAGAGGTGTGATAAAATTTACAGTATATCAGACTTGCAAAAAGCTGTGGAAAAGTGGATACTCCGTGTTCTGTACTTACCTTCAGCAGATCACCAGCTATGACCGCCTGTAAAAGTGCTGCAAAAGACAAATAGAAAACTAACATTAGGCAGAAAGCATTATGCATATAGCCTCACAGCTGAGAACATAGCGCTCAGTCTGCGTAAGTTAAGACCAATGCCTCAGTCCGCTTGCATTCTCATATACTACCAAAGCCAATGCTAACTGACACACTGGAAAGGCAGAAGACTGTCCATGTTGCATGAAAGCTGTATGGACATGAAGCCAGCATTTCCAATGTTGCCCTGGAACTGCATGCTTCTATCTGAATTTCTCCCTTGAGACACTTCAGAAAACTTTCAACAGCATCCACCGGGTGGGCCCAAGTCTCCAGCACCTGAGCCATCACTAAAGTTATCAATGTCATAAACACAGAGAACCTGAAGGTATCCTCAGACCTCTCAGATTTTTCCATACTGGTGGTGAAGTGGTCAGTCAGCCTCAGATAGAGTCCCAACTTGCAGATGATTAGGTGGCAAAAGAAAAATTTCTAATTAATTATTTGTATTACAAAAACATTTTGACATGCCAGTGGGCACCAAGTTCCCTGGGTTTGGCCAGGTCCAAGACAGAGCAGGAGCCAGTCCCCTCCTTTTTAGCTTTTGTAATTTAAACAGACACAGAAGGAAAGAGAGACAAAGAGAGGCAAAGTGAACAAAGGCTCATAGCAAGGCAGGGCAGAGCTGTGCACGGAGCTGGGGGCTGCTCACTGCCCAGTACTTTCTGCCCCGCGCCCACTAAAAAGAAGGTGGCAGACAAAAGCCTGTGTCCCTGTATTGCCCTAGGTATAGGCTGCATTCAGCTAAAAACACCATGGTGGCAAGTAACCATAAACATGAGAAGTTACAAATCTACTGCTATGCAGATATTTCCTCCTTTTTTCCTCCCTCTCCCTATCATGATATATATAGTAAAAACAATTATGAATAATCTTTCTGGGAAAGCACTTTGGTTTGCATCCTAGAAAGCATTAAACATCTGCCTCCGTTTATATATTTTCAAGAGCGCCTAAGCCCATTTCTGTCTTTGAGTCTAGGCAGTGCAATCAAGTTAAGCATCTGCTCAAGTGCCACCCTTGATAAAGATGCCAAAAGCTCCCATAGGGAGGAACAAGGGGGAAAGAAAACCGTAGTATAGCCTTTCCTCTGAAAAATAATGCACAGGAAACTGCACAGTGTGAATTCCATGGGGAGCTTGTTACAGCTTCAGAAATGACGACACATCCAAGCCAAACACTGCAGAAGAGGAAGGGTGTGCAAAGACAACTCAACAAATGTCCCTTTCTTTGAAAACACCTTGGGTTGTATGTGGCTTTCTGGTCTCAGTAATGCCTCATGCCCTGGCCATGCAGCAGCAGGAAAAGCAAGAACCCAATCCAGTTAAATTCTGACTTGGGTAAGCAGTAGCAGCAATTCTTCTAACATTAGATTTAGGGCAGTTTTACAGTGACCATGAGCTAAACTAAGTCCTGCACATCCCCCTGGCATCTGTGGGAGTGAGGACACACAGTTTTGAGGAATGGAAAAAGACAAACACCAGCAGGTAAGAGCTAGAACTGGAAAAATACATGTACATCTTTTCTTCAGATTTCATTTTCAGTGGTTTATGACCTTCTTTTTTTTTCCAATACTGGCCCAGCCCAAATTAACAGCAGAGCAGAATTTAACCCTTGTGACATTCATTTTATCTTTTTCCTCCTTTTTCACTGATCTGGTCTCACTGCCACATTTATTCTGTGGGCTGCTGCAGTCTGGACTTCTATACATATTTTGCTCTCCTCACACACACAAAAATCAAATTATCTGGACACCAGCTTTTCATTACCTTCTACACCCAGTATTTCAAGACATGGCTTCTCTGAAGTTATTTCCTAAGAGGCAGAGATACCTTTTCTTATGCAAGCCATGTTTAAGATTATAGTCAAAAAAGCCAGGAGAGAGATCTAGAAAACTATGAAGTGAAAAGAAAAGCCTGGCAAGCCCTGAGAAATCTACGTTGAGTATCCATAACCAGAGCTTGGTCTGGTGATAAGGCTATTAGGATAAAGCAGCTCTAAAACACATTCAACATGATTAGACCAATCTTTTCCTCTCTTCTAAGCCTCCAATCCCGCAAAGCATTTCAGGCAGGTGCTTAGCTTTGAGCTAATCACATTCTTTTCACCAAGTCTACCTGCACACTTAAAATTAAGTGCTTTGCTAGAGTAGAACCTATTGCATAAATGAATACATTACAGATCAACAAAACCAGCTGGCATAACAAGCAGATTAGACTACAGTAAAATAATTCAGTGCGGTAAGCCAGGATGCTGGAAGACTTAGAAGCTATTGAACTAGAAACGGAAAAGGTTCTTTAGAATAAGGAACACATTTACATAAACATATGAATATTGCTCAGCACACTAACCCCATAAACCCAAATGGGACTGCTGGGCACATTAAGGGGGAGGGTGAAGATGGCAAAAATCACCTGGTTGTTAAAGAGGTGGTAAAACAAGCAAGCAGACGGCATTGACAAGAGAGAGCAGACTGAGAAATTGGACAAAAAAAGCTGTTAACATGCAATGCCAGGCTAGCTTAACATTAAAAACATTAAAGTGAGAACAGTTTTATTTCTTCTGAGCAACACTGAACCACTGGTGTAATATATAACATGAATTATGCAATTGTTTTATCATATCATAAAATACCTTCAGGTCTTAAAGATGCCTCAAAAATTACTTGATTTAATAAATATTTAAATCAAGTCATTATTTTCTCAACTTCTCCTAAGACAAGCATTTGTCATGACTAATAAAAATGTTTTATTACCTTTTTCAATTATTTAGCAAGCAGATTTATTGCTGATGAAAGGTGACAGCTTGACAAGACTGGAGACTGAAGTGCTCTGTCCGTGTAACAAGGAAGCACTCAGTCTGCCGTGGCGGTAGACTCCCCAGGCTGCCTTCTCAGCAAAGCTCAACCCTCTCTACTGGTATACCCCTGCAGACAGCCCCTGCTCCATCACCGACCTCTCTGCCGACACTGCCAGCAAACGTGTCAGTCACTGCCCAGGGTGATGGATCTTAACAGAAACAATTACCGGCTAGGACATGGACAGCAAGAAATACAGACTGTGTATGTAACAGCTGCTAGAGACTAGCAACTTTTAGTTTCCACCGGGTGAATTTTGAGATGAGGTTCTAACCACCCCTGTGGACCAGCTTACAAAAGATACCTCATTTAAAAAAACCAACCAACCAACCAAAAAACAAACACAAGCACAAAGAAACAAAAAAACCCCACCAAAACCCCACCCCAAAACAAACAAACAAAAAACCCCACACATTTGACTTATAAATTAAATATTGAACAGCTACAAGTGGATAATGCACTAACAGGAAAAAAAGTAATGTTAAAAAGTCTGCTAATTGAATTCTGGTAATGCTGCAAGCTAGTGCATCTTGAGACACAGGGACAACACCTACTACTACATCCACACATGCTGAAAACAATACCTTTCCTGTGGCACGTGTCACTCATATTATTTCTATGTTAGTACCCATTGTTTCCATTGGAAACGGCTATTTTTATTTCATATTCTAAAAAAAATATGTTGATGTCACTGAGTTGCAATAAAGGTTTTTGTTTCCCAGCCACAAAATTAGCCTACTAAATCACAATTTCTCTCTGGTTCTGCATTTGAAGTCAGCTGCATTAAAACAGCACTGCAAAATCAGTCATTGAACACTGGGAAACAGGTAACAGAGGAGTGAGGTATTTTTACCCAGTAACTTCAGAGGCTGCAAGATGCCTAGGAGGTCGCACAGGACTGCCTGGATGGTCAGAAGAGAAAATAACCCTCCATAGGAAGCAACCCGGTGTCCCTGCAACAGTTCCCGTTGGACATCTCCCTCCATGGACTACAGAAGTTCAAGGGAAAATGACCTCCAACTTGCAGTACCTAAATTAAGAGCCAAACTAAGACATAGAGGAGATCCTTCAGAATGGCATGATGTCAGGAGACGTGTCTGATCAGCTGCGAGAAGGACAACCAAACAAGCACAAAATGAAGGGATGCTCCTTTTAAGGGTTTCCCAGGCATGATACTCCTGGGACCAGCCAATGCTCACGGTCTCAGAAGTTTTGGGAGTTCTTTGTATAACATACAGGTGTAGCATGAAAACGCCTCATAAACCTAAGGGCTAACAGAGACAGACCCATGACTGCAACACATTAAAAGAAAACAGCGGGAGAGGGACAGAAGTCATCTTCACCATCTTGCTCACTTCAAAAGCAATGAAAATTCTCAGAAGCATCATGAGTAAGGAAAATTTGAACTAACAACTACCCCTTCCTGTCTGCCCTGCAGGAAAATTCCCTCCTGATTCCAAAGTTGCTGATCAGCTTAACACCAAGGACATAAGTAGGGCTCAGCACCAGGCTACTATCATACCAGAATTTTGCTGCTAAAACACTTCCAGAAAGAACATGGAGAAAAAAAATTAATATAAACTCTCGTAGGTAACATCTCAGGATCACAAGTTCTTTGTTTAAAGTAGGTTGACATAGAAGATATTTAGTAAGTTAGTTAAATAATCAGTAGTGAGTCAGTGAGAGGAGTTGGATTTCACTGGAAAGAATCTCAGCCAGCGCAGTTCTGCAGTCTGCCACTGTCAGTGGTACAGCGGTAACACATCTTTTTAAGTGAGTAAAAGTTATTCATAAACCATAAACATCTTCCAGATTTTACTAGTCAGACTGTACACCTGATCTGACCCTTTCCACGCTATATTTGCACACATTACTGCTATGCAAACTAAGCCACAGTAAATATTGACAAAAATAAATGGCTATTTTTAAGTTTTCACCAATTCCAGGCAGTTCTTCAGTGAGGATCTAAGAACTGTCACTGGAGGGAGCAGAATTATTTAAAACTATGTTTTAAAGTATAAGTACCACACAAAGCAGTTGTCACATCCATGACTAAAATGCAGCCAATTTGAGACCTATGAGTGAAATGCAGCGTGAGAGCAAAGTATTATTTGCAATAATACACCTTACCACAAGTTAAAACAATGCATCTGATCAGCGTATGACAACATTTCAGCACACGATAAATTATGCCAGAATTCAACAACCAGAACTCCAACAGAATTAGGGCTCATAAAATCTTTAGCTCTTTCAAAAGACACAGTAAGACAGCTGATGATCTGAAGTGACGAGGACCTTGTAAAAACCTCATTTATCAGGCAGTGCCTGCAATTGTACAGCCCTTTCTAAGACACAGCTAATGCACCAATTCAGCATTTGGAATTGATATGCCCTCTGCATTTCAGTGCTGGATGTTTCTTACTGGTTAGAGACAGCTAATAAAAATATTAGACATTAGAGCTTTGGTGTGGGACCCCCAGAATCTGAGTCTCAGTGTCCACCACTATCTCCTGCTAGACTTGTTCAGGGGAGCTCTAAGGAACACCTCATGAAATACTGCCTTGCCCAAACCTTGCTGAGCTGTTAATGAAGAAGAAACTGCAGCTGAAGGTGACATCATCAAATTTCTTGAGAGTTATTAAACTTAACTTGGCCTATCATTAGCTTCCAGAACATTTCCAGTGCTTTATTGCTGTTGTAGGCTTTGTGAAATTCAGTCAGAAATTTAAAGTAATTACTGTTTTACACGTTGAGAAGTTAAAAGCTGACCCTGACTAGAGGAGTGCTTTTACACAGCTGGAGTCTTCTGAACTGTTAAAGATCAGCATTACAGAAATGATAAGAAAACAAGCCCTCGTTCTTAATTTCCCACTAGTTTTATAGAAATCAATAATAACTTCTATTTCACAGAAATCAATAATAACTTCTATTTCAATCACTCAAAAAGCTATGCTCTCAAGTGAGTGTGAAGTCCATATAGATTTATCATTCAGAAATACATTCTTTTCTCTGTAAACAACAATTTGCTTGTAATAGCTTTGTACAATCTAGTAAAGATCAAATCTGATAGGAAAAATTGACAGTAATATAACTTACCCAAAAATGTACAAAACTGACTTTTTTCTACTCTAGCCATGATCTTCAACCTTGGCCTGCAGATCAAAGGGGTGGAGGGCACCACAGGGGATTGGGTTGTGGACTACTTCCCTTCTAAGACAACTATGAAAAACAAGCATCTAAGCTATAGAGCAGCACACACACTTGACATTTTTGAAGGGTCTGCCAGTCCCATAGAAAATTTTTAGGGATGCATGTTGAAGAAAGGTTGCAAATCTGCATTTGAACTTTTACAAACCTTTTACCTTTTCCCAATATTTTATCTGCTTTTAAAGTTATGAAAAAAACCCAACAACCCTTTAAAATACATATGTCAAACTGTCTACATAACAGAAATTAAATTACAAAATTAATAACGCTTTGTTGGAATGACTGTGAGCTTGCAGGTCTTTGATCTACAGACAATCTCAAGCCTCACCAAAGCTGATGATGCTTAAACATTTGTCTTTGAAGCTGAGCTGAGTGGAAGGAGCAATTAAATGTTTCTTCATGTATTTTATGCACCTGCAAGTACTGGAAGCAACTACTGAAGACCATGAAAAAAGTAAACAGAAGTTAAGCCTTGTGAGTTGAGTGGTCTCCTAGATGCTGGCAAAAACCCCACAAATAAATGGTTAAAGCCTTGTGTGGGTATAAGAGAAGCAAAAAGCTAGCAAAAATAAAAGCAGCAAAAGCAAAATGACCACTCTGCAGACTTGCTTGAACTTCTGCACAAGAAAATCACTTCTGTGTTCACTGAAAAAGGACTCTGCATCAAACAGCTGTCTGACTCTTACAACCAAATTTTTCTCCTGATAGAATGGGGCAAAGATCCCTAAATATAGGCGAGCTCATTGGGCCAAAAAAAGCTGCACCAAGCAGCACACTCACCCCCTTTGGAGCCTGGTATAACAGCATACGACTTATGCCAAGATAGGGACACAAATATTTGGTCCTATCATAACCACCATGACGGAATTTTTCCTTACAGCTGTGCACACAAAAAAGGTCCATTTCATGTCTGTGGTGGTGCAACTCCCCTCACCCCTTTAGGCCACTTGGTACTTGGCCTGATTTCCTCCCCACCTGGGACATATAGAATCATAGAATCACCTAGGTTGGAAGGGACCTTTGAGATCATAAAGTCAACCATCAACCTAACGCTGCCAAAACTACCACTAAACCATGTCCCTCAGCACCATGTCTAACCATCTTTTAAATACCTCTAGGGATGGTGATTCCACCACTTCCCTGGGCAGCCTGTTCCAATGTTTGATGACCCTTTTGGTGAAGAAATGTTTCCTAATCTAAACCTCCCCTGGCACAACTTGAGGCCTTTTCCTCTTGTCCTGTCACTTGTTTCTTTGGAGAAGAGATCGACCTCCACCTCTCTACAACCTCCTTTTAAGTAGCTGTTGAGAGCACATGGTAATACAATGGACCACAATGTTACAGAATAGTCTAATATGAAAGAAAGAAAAGGTGGAGAGTAATGGATCAGAACACTGTGGCTACCCCTTAGCAAGCCTGGCTCGCATGACTCTTAACGTTTTAAAACAGTAACTATAATTGGTGACTCCTGACAGTATATGGATCATGGCCAAAGAGGAGGGGGACACCAGGACTCCAAGATCTAGCAAATTCTGGGCTTGCATAACCAGTGGCAAGTACCAGAATATCGCATTGCCCGAGCTGGGCCAGAGTGGAAAAGTACCTGACAAAAATCAATCATCTCAGATCCTATATGCAGTGATTCTAGCAAGACCCTTCGAGGAGTTCTGGATCTCAGTGGGCTGTGACCAGTATCTCACCTGTTTAGAGGCTTCCTGCCTAGAACATTGTCCCTCTTGTTCTGCCTAAAGCAAAGAGTAATTGATTTTTTTTTTTTTTTCCCAAAATGTATTTGTTTCCTGGAACTATCCTAAAGAAACAGGTGGTAAACAAGATTTCCCTACAGGATATCAGCTTTGGGAAAGGCTTATGCTTCTTAGGGAATCCTGGAGCAATGGCATGAGTCTAGGTAGCTCATGACAGCAGTGCTGTGAGGCAATAGTTCCATGAAAGAAAACCAAATAAAGAGCCTGAGAGCTCAAAATGCTCCCAACAGACCAAGAAAACCGACAACGCAGCAACCCGCTGCAACCGAAAGCTCGAAAGCAGATCAGCTGAAGAGAAGCCAGACACAGACGTCTGATGACTATTCAGCAAGGGGAATATTATGAAGGCGTTCACACAGCATCTCAGGCTAATCCATCTGTACAGGAAAACGTGTGCATAAGCACACATTCTCCTGTGGTTTGAGAGACACTTTTGAAGCATGCTGGCCCTCTGAATAAACCACACCTCAATAACATCTATTTCTAGGGTTGCACAAAGAGGTAGAAAACCCTTCTAAACATTTGTGGCTTTCCTTTAGTTACAAAACCACCCCATCCTGTGCAGATTCAAAGGAGAGAACTGACACAGTTTTGACTGCATCTGTTTGCCTTACTTGGGAATAAGACAAAAATTTTAACATGCAAAAAAAAATCGTCCATTACTCAGGTGGTTATAAATATGCATTACAAACCTTTTCCTTTTAAGAATTTTGGATTCAAACAACACACAGCATCAACCACTGTTTAGAGAGGAAAAAGGAAGTAAAAATAACCACACAGGCTTGCTGGAGGGAAAGAAAGGCTAAATTCTCACTTACACAGAAGTCCCTTCATACAACTCTGGAAGGATAAAGAGGCTTTCAAGCAGATGTAAATTACACTCAAGCTGCCTTTAAGGCCCCATTTGCACTGTCAGACTAGTTTAAAGGTACTTTGATGCCAATTAGAGTCCACCCTGAATTGTTTCTGTGGCACTGGTGCTAAGCTGAGAGTGAAGTTGATAGTTAGGAGTGGAAGTATTCAGACCCTAATGCCAAACTTTTCCTGCAAGACCATTTAACTCAAATTTACAAAAGGAAAGGGTGACCATAGAGAAAAAGGACTTCCTTTGCAAATGGTCTAAAACCCCAAAGAACAGTTGCAGATAAACTAAGTACCATCTGGTAGACACCTTCACTTTTTTTCTTTCCTTTCCCCTTCCACCATTTTTATTTCTAAGCCAAGACAGGAACAATTAATGTCATTTTCAGGAGTGATGTGGTGGAGGAAAATGTCTCTGATCAAGCGAGAACACAAGGCCGGGAAGACTTTGGCTGACTAATGCAGCCACGTTATCAATAGAGTGGCATTACTTTGGCAGGAAGAGAATTCTAGGTAAAATAATTAAGCAATGATTTATTTTTTATTTAAAAATAAAAAGGCCACACTGTTCCCCCCTTCCCTGACTTGATTATTACAGGCACTCCTACCACACCCCCTTCATTTTTTTGCCACTGTAAAGTTGGCTGCAGTGCCTTTGCCTGGCAGCATCTAAGTAACTCTTCCTCAACAAGCTAGGGCTTCACAGCAGGACTAAATAGTCTGAAAGTCAATTCGAGCATTTATTTGCTGGCCAGAGTCTTTAGTGGATGGAGTGAATTGTTTTCTTGTTTTACTTTAGCAAGTTACCACTCTTATCAGACCATAAGCAGCCTCCATCAGAAAGAAAAAACAGGAGCAAAGTAGGTTGCAAGGTTACCCAGGGCTTCTGCCTTGATTCAGACAACACATTCCTTACTCCTGCTTCCTCCTGAGGGGAAATGGATAATGGCAGTGGCCATCTGGAAAGAAACATTTCCCAGTTTTCTTCTATTAGTCATTCAGATGTCCACATCTGCCAGATATCTTCCTCCCAGCTGCCTACTGACCCCTCAGCCTGCTTAGATGTGATGGGAGGTGGGGTGTAGGCACCTTTTAAAGGTTTTGGGCAGACAGGACCTCCCTCAGCCCTGGAGAAGTGCTTTGACACAATGCTTTCTCTTACTATGTGTACCCCCGCACTCCATTGATACCAGCCTCTGCTGAGCTGAGAGGCAAATGAACAAACTCAGAGTGGATCCCCAAGCAACTGTTGGCTCAGCTGGCCACAGACATACTTTCAAAACACTATCCGGGAGGGCTTTCTTCCCAAAGTGGCTAATTAATCAAAATAAATACCTGCAGTCAGGAGCCCCCTCACTGTACTCTCTTAGATTGTTCAGAGAAAGCATTCCAAGACATCTCAATTTGTTGCTAGGTAAACAGCTGCAACATCACCCCGAAGAATATACCTTCTCAGCTGGAACTGCACAAAACCATCACTCTGTCTTTTGAAGTAATCTAAAACAGCAGTGCCTTTTTTTTTTTTTAATTCTACCAGCACTGAGATGTTTGGGTTCATCTGTAGCTCCCTGCTCATCCTTTTATTCAGGATGGCAGGATGCTTAAAAAGCTCTTGAGGACAACATCACTTTGCAGACTATGACTAGCAAGACTAGTGGGCAGTGACTCCAGAAAGAAGAAAGGAGGTTGCGAAAGGGAAGTCCATGTTCCCACAGGCTGCCAGTGACAGTAGGAAATCCCATGTATTGGGGGCCTCAGGAAGTGTTCTCAGCTCTTGTGCCCTTTTCTGGGGATCCTGAAGCCATCTTCCTTTTTGCATGGGTTCAGACCTCTTCTCTTTAACGGAGCAGACAGCACTGGAGCAAATACCATAATGGACAGCACATTCTGCCTACAAGGCAGGAGCAGATACTGCATAGCAAAGTATTTTGCTGTGCAGCTGCTGTACTGCAAAGCAAGTGCTGCCGCTGCCTTCCACGCACACATTTGATCACTCCCTTCCTTGTAATTCACACAGTAGCTCTCTCCATCCAGAGGGATATTTAGAAACAGAATTACACCTCCCGCCCTAAGCTTCCAGTTTGAACCCTGGCCAAGCAATTTCTGTGGAAAACTCTTCTAATAGAGGCTAATTTGAAGGTCACCATTCAAACCCACTTCACTTCTAATGCACTCCTGGCTCTGCACAAACCCCTCCTAAGGATAGGATATCCAGACTGAATGACTCTAAGTACCATCACGGAACCTTTATCTGTCAGAATCTGACAGATCTTTGAGCATTGCCATTCATCTTTCCAAGCAGAAATATCATCCTTCATCTTCATCCTTTGTATCATACTATGACATTGTAATAACCATCTCCAAAATTTCTGTTTTGACTATATTTGCCTCTTGTCTTAATTTCTCAGTTGTCCCCTATTTCCTCATGAATTTGGAATCTATTGCAGGAAAAAAAGAACACAAACAACAACTGAGTTTAATCACAGCAAAGCTTGCCAGAAATGATGCTAATGCAGCAAAAAAGCATGTCTGCTGGAAGTAAACAAGGCAAAAAAGGCCAGTTTCAAGGGTTTGTAGAGAAACAAGAAGAGCAAGAGACCAGAGACAGGTGCACAAGGACTAAGTACTGGGGTTGACTACTACTTGCTGTGCATTAGTATAGCCACTTAAACTTTGAGTAGTTCCATCAAAGGCAAGGTTCCTCTGTTTGAAGTTAGGCAAACAAGTATTGAGCTGCATCAGCTAAAAGTTCCCATTAGATAAATAACATGCCAACGTCCACGCATCGCTCAAGAGTTTGCTCGGTTTGGGGGTTTTTTTCAGAAGACTGAAACGGAAATGGAACTCATGCCCTTTTAAGAGCATTTCCCTCAACTGCTCAGGTGATGAAGAACAGCCAACTCAGTTACAGAGAGTAACCAAAGAATGGTAAAGATAACCCAAATGAAGCTAGACCAAAGGTAATGTAAAATATAAGAATATTATTCAATGCATTAGCATAGGAAAATTTGTAGCCAGATTTCTGCAGGCTGGCTGTGAAGAAGAGTGGGCAGGGCATGATCTAGCATATCTACAGTGTACAGTGCAGTGCTGAAAGGTGCTGGGTGAAGGAAGGGTTCAGTAAACTTCAATCATTCACCCAACAATAATCAGGGAATGACTGTATACTGGCCAGGCGATGCATTAGAAGCTTTCCCAGCACCATACCTGATCTAGAAGCAATGGGTACAGTTTCTTTCAATAACTTCCAACAGCTTCAGGCCTCCTGAGCATAAGACTGGGATTTCTATACAGTGAAAATACAGCAGGTGGTACCATTCACTAACAGAGGAGCTCACTGTCCCCCCTCCCTCACTACATCCACCAGGTCTTCTGTGGCTCTGCCGCTTGCCCATTGTTGACTCTCAGCTAGTCCCAGCACCCAAAGGCATGTAACTGCACCAGGGTCCACCTGACTGAACAGGCAGCCCTTCCCCTTTTCATTCTTCACAGCCATCACCCTAATCCCCTGTCTAAACTACTACGTTTTTTGGTATTTACTTAGCTTGTTCCATTTTGTCAGACAGTTAGGGAATTTCGGGGTTAAGTGGTTTTTTTCTGCTCTTTTTGTGTTAGTTTTTTGGGGATTTTGTTGGTTTATTTTTTGATTTAAAAAAAAAAAGGAAAGAGGAAGATGGATTTCACTCTTTAGTTAACGATTTCCTAGCTACCTGTACCAAGAACAAAGACACTAACCTTCTAAAGTCCTTAAGAGGTTTGTATTTTTTCTTTTGAAGTTTAGGATTTTCTAGCAGCACTGTTTCATTTTCTGTGCCAATTAAAATGGCTCTGTTTTGTAACTGATAAAGGTGCCTTTAACTCGTGTCCACAACAAGGAGCATTGTGTGGTGTTACAATTGTTTGGTAGATGCCCAGTTCCAGACAGATGGTGCTTTATCCTCACCCTCTCTTCACGACAGCATAATTCATTGTCCTGTCAGGGATTAATGGAAGTGCCACTCACATTAGATGCTAATTCTGGTAGCAACTCTGTTGCTACACTACAGATGCTACAGCAACTGCTTGCAACTAGTGCTTGAAGCGCGAAGTTCACACTGAGGAGAAGCAGGACATTCAGAAATCAAAGTGAGAAGCACAATGCAAGAACCTACACAGAATGCAACCTCATGGTCAAGGGGAAAGAGACATTTGAAAAGGGAGACAAGGACAATGGAAAGAAAGAAACAGAAAAACGGTAGAAGAGAAAAGGAAGACTGAAGATTAATGAAGATAAAGCAAGGATCAGGAACCAAATGGGTAGTTAAAACAAAAGATCCAACACAAATAAGAAAAGCATGTTTTCTCACTAATGGCCAACACATCACATCATCAGAAAATCACCCCTAGATAGGTGCCCCATAATAGGGAAGAACAGCTGAAACGCAGGACCTAGAGCGACGCCAGTGAGGGTAGGTTATTCTACGATTGGATCGTGTCCCACTGTGCACCCCAAAGCATTATTGCCTTATAAAACTACATATGCATGTTCAACATCTTGAACTCAGGCACACGGTTGAGTACTGATTATTAATGAAGAAACAGTCTCAATACTGACTCCTGGATACCTACTCCAAGAAAAATATACCAGGAGGGGTCTGCATAAACACCATAAAAGACAGGCAATTCAGAGATAAGTTTTCATCTCTCTCCTGGACACTCCCTTTCTTGTTTAGGTACGAGATTTCAGATCCAAGACTAATTTTAGATGCTTCCACATATGCATAAAGTGGGTTGAGAAGCACCTAGGCTCAAACTAGCTGGTCCTACAGCACTTTTGTCATGTTTTATTTCTAGTACTGTATGGTCTGTATGGTCTATAGTGTGAGAGAGGAAATCCAAGTATTGGACCTCTCTGAAAAGTCCCTGGGGCATGTGAAATCTTTTGTGTTTGAGACAAGCTTCTACATATTTACATGGATGAAAAATCTAGTTAGATACTCCACACAAAACTTCTAACTAGCACTATCATGTCACTAATTGGTCAAGGCAACATAAGCCTTCCACTGTGCATTTCAGAGGATGATTCTCATGGGAGAAAGGGAAGAAAGGGAAGGAAGAGACTATTCAGAGACATTTATCAAACCTGAAAAGCCAGACAGCAGATGGTAGATGGCAAACAGAAAGATTTTGTGAAAAACTAGAACAGTATAAAAACAGTGAGAAAAAGGAAAGCATTATGACAGCAGAAAATACTGAAGTATAAAGATATACAAGGAAATACATTTACACTGTCTGTTGTTCCATTAATAGATAAAAATGGAGCAATAGAATAAACACAAGGGAAACAAAAAAGCAAGAGTAGTCTATCACTAACAAGTTTATGCACCAACAAGCAGCTTGAGTCCAGGTCTCGAAATACTGTATTAGA
Organism: Chionis minor; assembly: GCA_013398295.1. Classification (NCBI taxonomy): domain Eukaryota; kingdom Metazoa; phylum Chordata; class Aves; order Charadriiformes; family Chionidae; genus Chionis; species Chionis minor. Next base: position 689,942 of record VZSF01010786.1, on the reverse strand, counting down.
CCATAATGTTTTCAAATTTCTTCTGAGCGCTGGAGAAATGGGGTATACTGTTAACTTCTCACAAGACTCCAGTACTTTTTATTAAGAAGCTGCTGTCATGGTAAAAAGCAGATGAAGTCTTAAACAAGAAAATTTCCTCTGGTTCACAAAGCCAATGAGTTGTAAATCATGGAAAGTTGATAGGGTACACCAGGAAATTCAAATTGTATACTTCTACCATTCTCATGCTCTTACTTGTTGTCAGGTGGTCCACTGCTATTGGACACCAGGAACGGACTAGATGGGCAAGATATATCTTTGGTCTGATACATTTGTTTTTATGGCTTGCTTTATGATTTTTTTTGCTAAGAAATCACATGTCAAGGAGATGGAAGAGAATTTATTAATGTCGCTATATTTGACAGCCACTATATTGGACTAAAAAGATACTGGCTGAAGCCAAGGACAATGTAGGTTGATACCTAACTTGTCACTCCACACTCCAAATGCACATACTTCAGTGACATACTTCCAGGCTCAGACCTCCTCACATGTCCATTTGCAATAGTCCTTACTATTTCCCATCAGGACCCTTCTTGAATAATACTTATTGTATTGTCCAGAAATTTTGCTGATTGTGTAACTGCATACAAATTGAAATGCCATAAGAAAATAGATTTTTTTCTTCTTTTGTGGTCAAAATAATATTCTAGATTCAGAGCTACATGATGAACTTACCGCTCTCAGTTACAGTCTCACCTATTTTTTTTTTCATTCCTTGTGCAACACTGCCAGTGCAACTACCACCTCACTTGCAGTATGCCTCTGGGTTTCAGTACCAGTGTAACCACACTTTGATGTACTCTAGAAGGATATTTATACCACCTAGCTCTTATGAACTAAGTAGGTCATAGTTATTAACCAGTTAGTTACTGCGAGCTCCCTTTTTAGTCCACAGGGAAAGATCAGATCCTTCAGTCTCCTTCAGAGCAAGTATATTACCATAACCTGCAACTCTTGCTACTCAAGCTATGAGATTTTTATACGCAGAAGCTCCTAGCAGCACTGAATTCCACACCACACTACCAAACTGATTTTAGTGTTTACCAAAGTTAACTTGGGTTTAAGCCTTTAAACACAATCCACTCTCCTCTGCTACAAAGGTGCTGTCCTACAAGCATCATAAGAAATGAGCTCATCTTCACGAAAACCATATATAGCCCTTTAAGACCACACAATTTTTCATAGGTGAAACCCTGTGTGTGTGAATAAATTACTAACACTTACAATAGTTTGGTTTCCTGTAGCAAGGTTCAGTTTACAAATAACTTAACACAGGCTTAACTTCTGTCAGCACCAACTAAACGAACTAAGTGAGCAAGCACTTGATATCTAGGCATGAACAAAGTTTGAGCAACGTCAAAGTAATTTTTCTCCACCGCAACTATGTTAAAAAGCAGCTTACAGCTAAATCTTTAGTCTCATTTTTAATATGCGATTAATATCTGTAAAACGCATCTTACCTTGATCTTCTGAAGAGACCGGTGACCTGGAATAAAACAACAAAGTCCAGTCAATCTTTGGTATGGAAAGGCCACAAATAAGGTTCAGCGTCACTGTGGGGAATAAAGCACAGAGGAATTGGAAGGCTTTATTCTTGCATTAGCTTAGAAGGGAGGGCTGGAAGGCATCTGACAAGAAAAGAAGAGAAAAGGGCAGAGACAGAGAGCAGGTTCTGCAGACCAGAGTGGCTGTATGGAGTCATGTCCATAAGGCAGCTGGCAGCTGCACTGTTAAGCACTCATGCCAAGAGTTTCTGTAGGTACTTGGCAAGGAACTTATCTACTACTGTTACTGTTGGAAATAGCTGATGTTATTGTCCTGATCCTTCAGAGTTTATTGAAGGGATCATAATTAAGTGTGGCCCAGGAGGAAACCTCACAGCTAGGGATCGTTGAGAAAATTATAGCTTCAGAGGAACTTGCAGTCATTAAGGTGGCCATTTTTCTTACCACGAGTCAATGTGGTGGAGAGCACAAAAGCAATGTAAACAGACAAAAAAAATATTAGGAAAAAAGGTCTGGACAGATGTAAGTACAGTAAAAAGCAACATAACAGGAGCAACACAAGAGTTACACGGTACCCTAACCAGTGGCATAAGTCTCTGATAATACTCCAAGAGAATGAGGGGTTATAAAAGATGAGGGACCTCTCAGTGCCCCCACTGATCAACAGAAGGTCCCCAATGAATTCGAGAGATTTGTGTCACAGCCCCCTTCACTCAGGATCACACTCATCATTTTGGTCAGCACCCACAACAAAGGAATATAAAGAGGTGTGGAGCATTTGCCCTCCATTTTTCCCTTTGCTGCAGTAGCTTGGCTTAGCAAAACTGGGGCTAACTGTACAGCCAAATCTGAGATGTGCCTCAGTTATTTAGACCAGATTGACAGCACAGAGTGGATTGGACCATTGCCTCAGCACTTCCGCAAAAAAGATTTTCAGCTGCATGTATAGCCTTCCCACCCAGGTTACAAGGACTTTGTTCCTGCAGTGAATGGGACAAGCGATGCTTCCTTCCAAGATATATTTAATTTTGCACCAAGGTACAAAAAATAACAAATTACTAAGGATTTAAAAATGTTAGTGTTGCCAGCAAACAGATCAAAGCTGACATAAGAAAAGCAGCCACAGAGGGGTGAAGGGAAAATAAGGAACAAAGAGCAAAACAGCACATGTATATTAAACTGAGTCAGCAGGGGCTGGGGACTGGAGGGGTGGAGAAGAAGGTTTAGAAACCCTGGATTTAGAGAAATAAAGGAGCTGAGGAAGGAGTCATGAACGCATTCTATAACAGGAGTCTGAAAATGAAGGTTGAGGAATTATAGGACATCAGAAGCAGATATGCAAATATGTAGATGCAAACAGGAAAGATGGAAAGAAAAGAAGGAAGCTTTCCTAATGAGGTATGCAAATTTTTATTTTTAAAAAAAGAGAGATTTGCAAAGAAAGAGAGGAAAGAGTTACAGCACAGCTGGAGCAATGGTCACTGTGAAAGGAAAAAATGTGATTGCCTAATTAAGATTCTGACTGTGCAAGAAGCCAATGTGTCTGTATGGATCAGAATTAATTAATCCTTTACTCCCATTAAATCCTCTGATTGCTGCTGAACATCCTATGCATGTATCCTGCTCTGCTGCCAACCAGGCCAGCTCTGCCCTTGCACTTCAGCCATGTCTGTGGAAATACAGTAGGAATGCAGGTGACCCAGAGGATTAGGAGGCATCACTAGGACCGTGTCCCACTGCTTTGACCAGTTAGTTACAGGCGTTCCTCCACAACCCCTAGCAGAAACCCTTCTGAAGGTCAAAACTCAACACACAGTGTTTCCTACAAGGTTAAACAGTGCAGAATGGGTCATATCAAGAGGTGCAAATTTCTAGGTACTTAAAAATATTTTTATATGTAGGAGTCATGCCAGGTTCCTTAGCTCACGTATCCTGACTCTCCACCCATTGTTAATGCAGTATCCCGCAGCATCAGTAGAATTTATTCCTTTGTTTTGTTTCTTAATTGCACAGTTTTGTCACCTTTCAGATCTTTATTTGAAACAATAAAATAAACAGTATAGATTATCCTATAATTTGGCTCTTCTTTATGCTTGGCAAAACAGATGCCGTTAGTTCCTTAAAGCATCAACAACAGGAGAGACACTATAAAAATACCACTGCCCTCTTGATTAAAACATTGAAGGGAGCAATGAAAAATATGTTTGTGCATATTTAGTTTGCCAAAAATTAGTACGTATTTTTCAAAGTACTACTGCCATGTACCTTTGTCGCCTGCCTTGAACACAGTGGTTGAACAGTAAGAAATCTAACAGGTCCTACTGTTGCTACTAGCAGTGTTTTCATTTGAAAGGCTTCATCAAGCATCTTTTGGAACTGTGTAGTCTGGTATCCTGAGAAAATAAGGTTTATATAATCACAGCATCTTGATATGCACGTATACCTCTCTGCCTCACTCTAGTAAAGTTTGAGCTTGTTGGCTCATTTCATCTGTTGTTAACAGAGGGGTTGGAGATCCAATGCCTGCTTTCACACAGAGAAGAAATAGCATAAGCTCAAACATTCTGATGTAGCTGTGAAGCCATAAAGAGAGGTTTTGAATATCTTAGCCACAGGAAAGCCTCAATGAGAACGTCCACCATTGAAGATACCAAAGGTTCAACCAAAATAAACTACGCTTCCTTTGTTCCACTACTGACATAAAGTGTTTTGGCAAAGAGTGGAGAGGAGTTTCAACATTACCCTACAACTTCAGGACATATGTTTTAGCAGGTGGAAAGATTTTCCAAACCATTTAAGTACTGGCCTAGCTACACCAAAGGGAGGCTCGCTTGTAACTATAATGTAAGGAAGCGAGGCTGCTGAAAAGTCTGCACTAATAGTGTTGGGCATTTTATGCATTGTCTGGTCTACCCCATGCTTACAACAGGCTCTAAGGGAGGAAAGAAAGAAAGTCTAATGACCTGCTGTAAACCACATACACTCACTCCAGAGCCACCGGGGACTTTCCTGACAGCAAAAAAATCCAGTGGATGCTCATATTTCCGGTCACACATCTTTCTCTCAGGTCTGTAAGAAGTGCGAGGGATATACTGTGGCAGCACCGGTCACCAGACGAGCGTCCTGAGAAGGGAAGATTCTCAGCTGCTAACATCCACACGGTAACCATCTATCTGGTGCCTGTCAGCTGCCCGCAGAGTGTGATTCTAGCTGTGTGTTTGTCATAAAGAAGCAAGTTATCATTCCCACAACCTCTGTGCCTTAAACAAGAGGCAAGTCAGGGATACTTCAGAATAACTAACATGCTGTCAAGATCTGTAGTCCCACCTAGGACAAAATACTTTGCCAAATTAAATTTTGAAGAGACTTTAATTTGGTTAAATGAAACAAAACAAATCAAACTCTGAGAACCTTCAGAAAAAGGTTCGGGCACTGCAATATCCTGTTCTTGGCCATTTCAGAATGGAATTGCTTATTTTTCGGACTAACTGTCACTTGTTTCTGGTTTTACCTTAATGTAAAATTGTGGAAAGAAAGGCTCATCACCTACTCTCACCCCACTCCAAGAGAGTAAAGACAAGCCAGTTTGTCTATGACTGGCTACGTTTCCAGACTCATAAGATCAAATTAGCTCTTCTACCAACAAGGCTCTTTTCCCATGCATAAGTGTGAAAGGGAAGCCCAATTTCAAATATTTCCACCAAAGGCATTCATCTGACTTTTTGCTTGCGCTGGTTGGACAGATGCATCATGAAGAGCTATTGCTGCAGTGAGTGGTTAAAGGAGGACAAATATTACTATAAAGTTAGGGAAGGGGATCAGAAGGGAGGAGAAGGGGAAGTATGTTACCACCTCTGCGTGCTTTCCACGTTGTTTGTACGCCTCCCTTTGCTATAGATCCTGCAGTAGTGTTCTCCTCCTGTTGCAGAGTGGCAAGCTCTACTCAGGAGAGATAACGACACTTGCAAGCCTCAGTCTGCAAGGGGAGGCTGCACATTGCCTGTTCCACCTCAAGCAAAGCAGTACCTTTTGTGTTTAACACAAAACGCCCAAGGATCTCCCAGGAAATGAAGTACACGTATTTAGAAATGCATAAAATAGCCTGAATAATAATGTAAAAAGTCCCCACTCATCCATTCACTACATGCTTCCAGCAAACTGGAAAACTTAGGATACTGAAGGCATGAGACATGCTCACCTAGAAAAGCACTGTGCCTCAGAGTTAATGGCCTGATCCAAAGCTCACTGCTATTTTTTCACTCACTCTTAGAGGCTTGGGATCAATTGCTGGCAAAAATCTAACCCCCAGTATAGCCAAGACAGCCTTCAGTATCATACAAGCCTTCCCCAAACAGCCAAACACTCACAGCTGTTTCCAAGTGCACTCTCCAATGTGCACGCACTGGATTTATTCAGCAGTAGAGGGGTGGAAGAGAGAATATTCATTTCTAAGGAGTCAAGGGCAGGGACTGTCACAATTTTGAGCCTAGTCAACTGAGGCTTAGGAATCTCAAGAAATACAGCCAGCCTGCAGCAGATGAATTCTAACAAAATTTCAGCAAATGGGTACATTATTCATGAAGACAAAAGCCTCTGGAGAAACAAACCCGGAGCTGATGTAAAGCAGCTATTTTAATCAATAAACCTGTAGCAGAAGCCATCTGCACCAGGCCTATTTAAAACCAGCCATTTACAATTTAAAGGCCAAATAGCAATCTGTGTGCAGCAATTCTGCTGGTTTTTATGACCATTCCCCTTTTTTCCTGCTTAAGCAATGTATTTCTGCAAACTTTCTAACTCAGTGTGACAAGAGCTGCCTGTGATGAGGGGAGGGAAAGAGCTTTCAGATTAAGCCCATTCCTTCTCACTTTGTGTGTACATCTCTTCAGAACTGAAAGTGGCATCCCTATTGGGATTTATTCATATATTCTCTGACTGTAATTGAAGAAATTTTTTAGCACATAAAGTATTTTTAAAATAAAGGTGAGTAAACCCCCGCATTCAGCAATCTACATCAACAGCTCCGGGACCGGTGAGTCCCCTGCAGCCCCAGCTGCAGAGAGTGCCTCATGTCTTACTGTCAGAAAGACAGAACTGCTTGCTTTCCTGATCCCTCAGCATCTCCTGCTTGGAGATGCCCATTAAGTGTTAAAGATCATGCACAGCACAGTCATCACCATTTTCTGCCATGGCACTTGATGAAAAATATAAGCCTAAGAATTACCACGAGCTTCCCCACACTTCCACTTTGACCTTAAACATGCCCAATTCAATGACCTTGACAGGCTGGAGAAGTGGGGCTACCAGCAACCTAGCAAGTTCAACATAGGCAAACACGAAGTCCTGCACCTCAGGAGGAATAAACCCATGCAACAAGACAGGCTGGTCGCCTAACAGCTGGAAAACAGCTCTGCAGAAAAGGATGCAGGGTGTTAGCAGAGCTCAAGTTGAATGTCAGTCAGCAGAGTTCCCTGCGACAGCAGAGGCCAATGACATACTGGACTGTATTTGCAAAAACACGGTCATAATGTAGATCAAAGTGGTTTTTTACTCTCTACTCAGTACTTGTGAGACTTGAGAACAAGACAGACATTGACAAATTGGACTGAGTGCCACAAAGGGCCATGGACATGGTAAGGACATATGAGGAGAGAGACTGAGGGATCTGGGTTTGTTCAGTAAGAAGAGAAGGCTCAAGGAAAATCTTACTGCTGTCTTCAGCTACCTAATGGGAAGTTATAAAGATGATGGAACCAGAGTCTCCTTGAAGAAAGAAGAAGGAGAAGCAACAGTCACAAGCTAGGGTTGAGAAATTTGGATTGGATATTAGGAAAAGCTTTTTCACGGTGTGGATGACCAAACAGGGGAACAGGTTGTACAGAGAGATTATTGAATCTCCAGTTTTGCAGATATTCAAGTCATCTGGACAAGGCTCTGAACAAATTCATCTAACTGGACCTGTTTTGAACGGAGTTTTGGATTAGATGACCTTCAGAGGTCCTCCCCAACCTAAATTCTTCTGCAATTCTATGAGTCCGTCTACAAAGCTTTCTGCTTTTACTATCCCAGCTTTCCTGTCATTCTTTTCCCTCAAATATTTCTCATAGACAATGGCCATACTGTCTCACACACGTGGGAAAATGTTGACCAGCAATGCTCCTTGAATCTAAAAAATTCCATTCACGTTATTTATTATTTTGCAGAAATCCATTCGGACATGTCCTGTTAATTTGCAATGACAATCTTGAGAGCCTCATTTTTTCTAAGTCTGCTAAAGGCAAAGATTGGTACTTTTTTTAGCATGTCTGTAACCTCCTTCTGCAGCCTCAGTCTCTACCTGCACATAAACCATTGCCGCAGGCTGTTCACAAGCAGTCCAACATACAGGAATGTAGCTTGGGGCTCCTTAGGAAAACAAGGGCAGCTCAGATGTATTCCCTGCTGTGTCTCAGGTACATCTGTGTCCCTTATATTGTTCCACATCTTTTCTCATTACTGTCTAACTTTTTATCTTTGACCATTTCTCTGTCCACTGTAGAATGCTTTGAATGACGGCTTGAACACCACAATGCAGCTATGCCTGAAGTTGTACTGACACCCAGAGGAGTTATCTGGGAATTGCTGCTTAACAAGGGAATAAAAGATTTTATTGCAAAATTTGATGTAAACCCAAACTTGCTTAATCTTAATTTAAAAGAAGAAGAAGAAGAAGAGAGAGATGTTCTATCATGTTCATCTTGAAAAAGATAGTTCTACCCTAGAATCAAGGTCAAAACATGACCTAACAAACCTGGCTTGTTATTTCCTTGAAAAAGAAGGCATTTCCAAATGACCAGCAGGAACACTGTAGGGTCATCGTGGGTTGTTTGTTGGGGTTTTTTTTAATACTTTGCCCCTCTTTATCTTATCAGCACATGACACCAAAGTATCCCAGGGGAACATAAGACATTCATTTTGAAAGGGGTCTGATCCAAGCTTCTTTGAAATGCTATTCTTCCATTTCCAGATTTGAATTAAATCTTCAAAATCCTCACTGACCTACTTGTCAATTTCTTGACAAATATGGGGGGCAAAAGGCAAAGGAAAGGCAGTAGGTGATGTGGTCTAACCATAAAAGAAAGCAAGATCTAGCCACACCATGTAATACTTTGGCAAACAACAGACTGGATGTCCAAGGACTGGATGCTGTTTGAAACAGCTCTATATTAAAAAGACCCGGGACAGGCACTAAAGGGGCTGGGTGTATACACTGCCTTAACAGCCTACATGAAATGCAAAAAAAGATGCTAGATGCAGTAAGGTAACAAAACATCTGTCCTCTTTCCTCAGCAATGGATCTGTGTATTTTTACTTTTTCCAGAAAAAGATTAACCCAGAGATCACTTTGCTATGACTTTAACTTTTTATTTAACCTAAGAAAGGAATTATTTTGGTAACCGCAAAGCCATGACAGCCATACTACAAGCACAGCAGGTATACTCTGATTCAGAAGTCACATCCCCACTTAGCCCTCAGATGAGATGGAGATGAAGCATAACAGCTGCTTGGTATCTCGGTATCTTGAGACACCACCCAAATAATCTTAGGCCAGTTTGGGTTTCTAAACAATCTAGAAGTTACCCTAAATGGTGTATTTGTTACCACAAAGCAAACCAGTGACTCGTGATATATAGCCTTCAGTGGCTTTGGGAGAAAAGGGAGTGAAACACAGGAATCCCTCAGAAACAGATTCTTGCAATTATGTTCATAAATACGTGGCCTGATTTTCACAAGTGCTAAGCACTAAACAACCCTCACTTGCTTGCCATCTTTAAAAAAATACTGTTCAAAAAAATACCTCAGTCAATGTGTATAACACACAGGTCCTAGGCAGAGCAGAATTGCTGAGCCCTTCACACTCCTGCTGTAGAGTAATTAATGGAGAATAAAACTTGTAAGGGGAGTTTCAGATACGGTTTTGTGTGGCGCCTTTAGACACCTAGCAAAGAAACTAGAATCTAGGAACCAGGGTTACACTGGCTCTAGGCCACCTCTGGCTCTCTGATTTCACCTCTTGGTATAATTTAGCCAGGTCCACCTGTCCCTGCTTGCCCATGGGCATGAACATTGCGCCAGGAACCTCAGCAAGGCTATGTGTTACATCCCCACTCATGTATTTTCCTCCCATGTACACACCTCTGTGCCAGAACTGCTTAATGCTTACTCAGTCTCAGCTGCCGAGACAAACCTGTGGGGTTTAGTGCTCCTTTCCCAGCGCAGAGGAGCAGCAGGCAGCCAGGGACAACCTTTCTCCCTCCCCATTTGGATGCTTTTAAGCTTTCAAAAGTTCCTTCTCTTACCTGAGAAATCCTTTGGCAGGCATTTTAAGAAGAGACAGTACCTTCTACAGCCTGACATATAAGCCCGCAGGCAGGGGACTAGGACACACATCCTAGATGTAGAAGGGCAAGGGCAGCTCCCTACAGATCAGCCATGCCAAGATGCACAACCTGGGGAACATGCTCACTCTCCCTCAGCAGGTCCCAGGTAAACTGGAAAATTTCTCCCTGGCCCAAGCACACTAAACCCAGCCCATGTTTCCATCTACTTTCTCTTTCAAGTAACCTTTTCCAGAAGAAATAAACCTCTGTCTTGCACGCTTCCACCAAGAAAAAAAACAGCTCAACAATATATTTTTCAAGCAGCCCTAGTGAAAAACCTTAACCTCACATTTCGTTACAGGAGTTAAGCGAAGGCTTATGTCAGAATATTGCTCCCAGGCTTATCCAAACACTCTGAACTCTGTGGGTCTAAAATACTAAATGGCAAACCTCAAACGATGACCTATTTTCACATGACTATGCTTGGCCTCTAGCTTTTTGTTGCGTGATATTTTGGCAATTTCCAGTTTCCAGCCACAGCTGAAATCTGAACACGTGGATATCTGAAGAATGAAAGTTAGCAAAGGTTTGACTTTTTGGAGTTTAACACTGACAACTCAGGCAAAGTATTACTTCTGTGTCATTGTCTAGAGGGATTATTTTACCAAACTACATTTCTATTTTCTGTGTAAGTCTGTGAAATAGAATATGAATGGGGTATCAATAAATACAGTCTAAATGCATATTATGAGATGTCCTAGCGTGAAAGCTTGGATACACTGTGTATTCCAATGTGTGTGTTACATATGTACAAGAATGTGTTTCGTACCCATGCCCTGAAGCTTATTATCTTTGGCTTTCATAAGACAGCTTGGTACTGAGTGAGAGCACATTAAGAACCAGTCTCCTCTACGAGCAGATGGCGGCTCCTTATGGCAGGGACAGAGCACATGGACACAGGCTTGCTACGCCTGTGCTATGCTTGGAAAACCAGAAGCAGGAGGGTTGGGGTTTTTTTGTCTTACTTCGACTCTTAAAAATAAGTAACAAATACACACAAATAAAGACATACATATTACCTAAAACTACAAGCTTCACTTCTTTTCCAACCTTTATTAGACTGGAAGCCTGCGTGCTGGAGGGTATTCACCCTATATTTATAACTGTGCTTAAAGCAAGCCTAGAAGAATACAGGCTGTCAGTCATCCTATATCACACTAATAAACCCAGCTAGGCCCTCTTCCAGAGCCTTTAATGTCACTGGGGGCCGTGGGTCTGCTACTTCCACTCCATAAAGCTGAAGAGAGGAATATTCACATTCTACCGTGGCATCGTCAGCTCCACTCTCTACCAGGCGCAGTTACCACATGCCTGACGCTTGCAGGAAAGCAGTAGGCCCTAAAGATCAAATTATCAAATGTCATTTTCTTTTACCCAGCCAAACGGAAAACAAAGGTACAAGAAGTGACTGTCTTATATGTTCCTCTGCCGCCTTTGCTGCAGAGCTGCTTTACTTAGCGCAGAGTCTGCTTCTCAATCCAGTGACTAAACTAAGCAAGCAGGGATGGAAGTAAATTGGGGGGGGGGGGGGGGGAGGAAAATGAAAGAGTTGTAATAAGAAAATAAAAAAGAAAGAACTCCATCACTTGTACCTTGGCTATCAGCCAGAGAGTGGAAAGCAGATTTATAGCTGTTACGGTAAACAACTTAAAGAAAAGCAAGGTGCTCAGCTATCTGTACTCTGTCAACATCAATTTCATCCTTCAAACACACTGCAACTAAAAAAGCCCCTTGCATTCCACTTGGAAAACTCTTTTTCATCTCCTTATCTACTGGAACTATTCAGAAAGCATTTTCAAGCTGTAGTAGTTGACTTTTTCCAGCATCTGGGCAGGTGAGTCCCTTTGTCAAGCACGTGCATATTCTGTTGCTCAAAATCACCCCAAGGAACAGAGGAGAGCTGGACGGCTTGCATTTCCCTTTTGGAAAGCAGGATGCCAGTCAAGAAGCAAGATCTCTCTAAAGAAGCCAATTTGTAATCTCATGGTGTGTGGGAGTGTTTTGCATGTCACTGTCTGCCAAAATAATTTGTCAGCAGGGTGAATTTCCTCAGCTGTGCATCAGGTGTTGAGATGCTACAAAAATCATTAAAAGCCCTCCTTTTGAGGGCTCAGGGGCAGGTGGGTGGGAAAAGAGGAAGCTAAAATCCCACCCAATCCACTCCAGGGAGCTACATTCTGAATAATAAAATTACTTGGTAATAAGTACTGATGAGAAAAAAAACCATCTTACAAGATGCAGTACAGGATGTACACTATTTCTGCCACATACTGAAGGGGCAAAAACACAAACGCACCTCATCAGATGTGCCTACTGTTGTTAAAACCCCTTAGCAATTCAGCACCTCAACAGCAACGGCTGGAGAATTAATTCTGGAAGAAAACAAACACTATTTGCATTGCACTCACATACACCAATAAGACCATACATATGCAAATCTAAATCAAATTCAGATTTCTTCCTTTTCCAATTACAGTTAACAAGAGCAGAAGCAAAAGATGATGTCTTACAGCTCAGTATTACTGGGGAAGGGATTGCCAGAAGGATCTGTAAGTAGGAAATACTACTGACTGTTGCAGAAATTTTAATAAGTAAAAAACATGATTTTTCTACTCTCTAGTTCTCTGTACAGCAGGCCAGACTTTGGCAGTGGAGACATAAAAATTCTACTAATTAACAGGGGAAGAGACGATTAAATAAGGTTTTCCATGTATTCAGTCACTTGAAGGCAACACCAGAAGTTGCTGAAAGTTTGTGTTAAACAGTTTCCAGAACCAACTGATCCTCCCTGTTTGCAAAGATCCCTCAGGTCTGGTGGATGCAATCACCGTAAAGCCACGGCTCACCCTCTGATGTAGCAGGGACTGTATGTGGTAACACTTCCCCTAGTCCTGCGTCTGTATCTTTAGACATCAGAGCAAAATGCCAGGATCTTCCCGTGTCCAGAACCATCCCTAAGATGGTACCAACATGGCTGAAGTAACTTAAAGCTTCTTGAATCCTGAGTCGAGAGTGTCTGTTCTTGTGTTTACCTCACCTACAGAGTCTGTATGTGATACACTCAGGATATACTGAAAACATACGTCATGTGGGCCAGCCTTCGAAAAGATATTTTGGTGCCAAAATTCCTCTCCATCCCCTGTGGTTTTAGCATTGTTTTACTCTCTAAACTGTATTCCTTTTTTCTGCAGTTGAGTCAAGGTGTATCTACTAATCAGACATGTCCAGGAGTCCCTTCTCCTGGCTATGACAGGGATGAGCATCACTAGAACTAGAGACATTGCTTGGGGAAAGTGGACATGGTCTAAGTGACAATGTGGGAGAGGCTCAGAATTAACTTGTGAATTAACATTTGTCCAGCTACAAGTCTTATTTCCAGTTTCATGACAAACCATTTGACAAATTCTTATATATTCTGTATCTACATCTGGATTTGAGGTTGCTGTACAAAAAGCTCCAGAAGGAAAAAAAAAAAAAACTTTCAGAAAAATCGTAAGAGCTGGACTCTCAAAATAGCTTCCAGACAGTACCAGATACCAGCAACAGTAGCTGTCCTTAAAAAAACTTTTGAAAACCCACAGGCTGTAAAGCAGCACAGGGCACTAAAGATTTTTCCTTGCTGTCAGTCTGGGAAGACTATGAATTTCACTGGGAAGTATTTCTGTCTGCAGTGCTACAGTCTCCAGATTGTTCTTATATTCAATGATTGTACTGCAAAATAAACTATCCTGGTTTTGAGTATCTATGTACTGAACTGACTATACTGAGAAAATAAGAGATTCAAACTATTTCTTGAAGTGTTTGGTTTTAAAAAATTAGGGATCTCACAAAGAAAACACTTTTTTTCTTTGTCAGCCAAGTTCCACCATTTTTAAGAGTGTTGCTATTGTTTGTCTGGCTGATTTTTTTTTTTCTGGATGGCAAGAAATGAAGTTTCAAGACAAATTATTCCAGCAATGCCCAAATTCTTCTAGTTTCATTGTTACATTGTAAGTTTTTAAGGGAACAGAAAGGGCAGAAATATATCTTTTCAGAACCGCAGGCACATATCTTCAAGGTAGAATTCCAAAGGAAACCAATAATTCTTCCTTTTTCCCCACTGAAAATCTCAAAAAGTAGTGAAGGCAGCTAAAATCTTGATGTATATGGAGAGAATTAATATTCACAACAGGAGCATCAAGTACATGAAATTCACTATTTACCATGTCTGGTAACAGAGTGTAAACAAAAATAACAGGTGCCCTCTTTTGTCAAGGAAGTCTCCAGAAATGGTGGTAGTGAAAAACATATAGCCACAACTGAAGAAAAGATTTCCTAATGGTGGATAAATTGTAGCTTTCATCTGGAATGTGCACAAGATTTTACATATTGTGACTGCATCACATTGACAATAGTGAGAGTTTTCAAAGTACAGGACCAGACCCCACACTGAGATGCGTCACTTTTCCCTTCTCTGTCTCACTCAGGAAACTTGCTTTCCCTTGAAGAATTTCTTATCCATTTGCTATATTCTTATATTTTATTTTAATTTTTGCTTTCTTAAATATGCTTTCCCTATTTAACTCATGTTTATCTTTCCCTGAACCATTCTCAGTTCTCTTTACATCACTTCCTCTTCTTTGAGCCCTCATCTTTCACTAACACCGCCTCTTTTTTAATATCACTTTCCTAACAAGTGGTGCTTCAGCCAAACCTTTCTCATGCTCCACTTTAAGGTAGTAAGAGTGGTGCCTTACAAGCTATTTGTAAAAACATCTAAGACAACAGAAGAGATGGAAAAGGGAGAGCTAAGCATAAAGACACTGCATTTTGTTATGCTCTAATTCTATTATGAGAACTATACAGGAGTGTACAGTGAAGGTGAGATGGTGATTCATGGTTTCACTCAAATAAGATTTGTTTGAAAGCGATCAGTACTCGTGGAGCCTCATTTGGGATTTTAAACAATGGAAAGTAATTTGTACAGGTGTACAAATAGCTACTGAAAACTTACGCACATCACTCTTGTGACTTAATCCCATAAATGCAGCTTAAACAAAATTTAAACTAGAAAACTAATTCAGATTTTACTATCAAAAAACACACCAGGGCAGACTACTCTGCATATTTAAGAGCTGCTGCTGAGTTTTCCAATGCAAAAGTTTTGGGGATACACTTGAATTTTTCAAGTCTTCACCGACCTAGCCTAGCACGTTCAAATCCTAAGAGTGACCTCTCTATATTTTCTTAACTTTCCCTAGATGAGCATTCCTTCTTTCTACATGCAACCTTGCATCCCTTATGCTCTTCTCACCTGGTATCAAACAAAGATTTCTCTTTAAAAAAAACAAACCCAAACCACCTTGTAACACCTGTACCATAACACTGATTTCCTGGGAAACGATCTGGTTCTTGTGTTAAAACCCTTGGCATTCATCCTTTTTCTTCTTCACACTCAGGAACTACGGTATTATGGCCTCATAAAGCAGTGCCTGGGTGGTATTACTAGCTAATTAATGTCTATTTAGTGTAAAGGGCTGCAGCCACCTTCCAGCCCTCACAGGCGTTTTTTCTTCCTCTCCCTGACAGGACCAGATGGCATCCTGGCCAACCTTCACCCACCCTTCACGCGCCATGCACACAATTCAGACAGTGCATATAGCAGCTTTGGAAACACATTGCCTCCCTAGCTGGACAGATGCTAGAAGAGTGGTTGTTACTGTCCCAAACAATGGGAAAATTAATGACTTCAATTAAAAGATGTAGAGTGAACCTCTACCAAGGTATAGTCACCTTTTCATTTTTGTATGCTGTTGAGGTATTTTATTTTATTCTACTTTATTTTATTTTCCAGCTCTCATCACATAACAGGGTGACAAACACGTAAATAAGAAGAGAAATACATGGCCAGCAATTAATGCTTATAGCAGGGGATAACGGAGTGGTCATCCCCATCTCACTGCACCATTTGATCATAGGATAAATCAGGATGAGGAACCCATTCATGTTTAACAGAAGAGTCCAATTACATGTTTCAGTGGAGTCAGCCCAGAATACTTAGCTTTTTTTTCAAGATTAAGCACATTTAGTTTAAGTAATTGTCTTCCGGTTGTTTTTTTGTATGCACCTTTCACACTAATTTGATGTTCCTATTAACCTACGATCTGCCCCACCTCCTGGTTACTGCATCAAGATGCTGTTTCATGTCCTCTCCAGTCTACACATCAGTCACACATCAAAGAGCCGTCAGAAAGGGAGCAAAACATGAAATACCATTAATCAAAAGCCATCTGAAAATTAACTAACACGAAGCTCACTTAATTACAAACAAAAGCGTAAATTCTCTCAGCAAGACCCCTGCCTCAAAACCATTTCATTCAAATTACTCTTTACCCCAACAGCTTGTGATCAAAAGCAACACCAAATATCATAATTATTTTTAGGTCACATATTCTCTTCTCTGCTTTCATTGATTGAAGTAATTTAAGGGACCTCTCTATTTGAATACTTTGTCTTTTTGGCTACACTCACTTCTCAGAAATAATTATTTCATCTTAAAGAGGTTATAAATATATGTATACACGCATATATATATGTATATATACATATACAGTGATGCCAGAGACACTCTAAGCAGCCTGCAGCCATACTATGACCACCTGTGGTCCAACCTGCTCCTAAGATCTGAGGAGGGTCATGCAAACCCCTGTTTTAGAGAAACATGGCCATTGAAGAAACAGCCACAGTGGATCAACTAATGACACTTTCTCTCACAGCAGGTCCCGTGTCACTTGTCCCAGTGATAGGCTATAGGACATAATTGAGCTGGACAGCATTTTGGACTAGATGCAGAAGTCTGAACACTGATGCCTCTTAAAAGATCCACAAGAACTCCATGTACAGGAGGAATTGTCCCCTCTATACTCTGACATATTCCTTTTTGGGAATTTTGCTAAAATCCTTTCCACAAGTTTTATTTTAAAAATAATTTCTGAAGGGACCAACCTATGTGAAGAACCTTTGAGCTACTTCAGCTGACAAAACATAATAGTGCTTTTTCTTCAAAGTGCCAGATTAGAAAGACTTTTTAGGTTGCAAAGTCAAGCACCCAAAGCTTGGAAATACCAGAGCTATGCCATCTGAGCATCATACTCCAGCTCTGTTGCACTCAAGCATTTTGACAGCCTTTCATCGCATTGCTACCTGCTACTTTCTTCTACTGAACTCTTGACTCAGTGTTTAAGTACAGACCTGCTTGATATCCTTTTGTATTTTGTATATGCAGTGCACAGCCTCAAGATTTATTTATTCCACACCACCAAAACTGTGTACAGAATGTAAAATGACTAATTTTCTCCTAAGCATCTCTGACAGAGTCTCCCCATAGTATCCAAGTTTGTTGTGACCATGAAATTTACCCTCACTGTGCTCCTCTAAGGTGAGGTTGCAATGTTATCTGTATTCTGCAGCTGGGCAAATGAGAACCAGAAGGAAGGCAGGCACAAACTTTCCATTAATTTTAGTAATACAACCTGAGGCACACAGAAAGCCTATTTCTCAGTTTCTGACCCTTCACACTCTTTCAAAGTCTCCTTGTAATGGCCTCACAGGACCCATCCTACCTCAGAGTGGACATGCATAGAATGAGGAGCCCATTGTTACTAGCCATCTGTGGAAAGTTCGTTGTAAATCTGTATCACTCAGAAATTCTGTCAGGAAAACTGAGGGGAGAAGCCAGTCCTCCAGAGCGGCATTCAACTGCCTTAACTGTAATAGTATCTCACTTTCTCCACTGCAACCCCCCGCCTCATTTACTATACACTTTCCTCCTCCTTTTCGTTATTCCCATTCTGATTTCCTAGACATCTGCATGTCTCCTGTGCTCCTAATAGCCAGCTCCCATCCTCTAACCCTGCTCCCCAAGTTCCTGCACACACTCCTTCAATTCTACTCCTTCGGCTCTTGCAACCTCATTTCCCTGTTCCTCCATACACCTTTCCTCACACATCTCCATGTAACCATGACTGCTGCTTCCCTTTTCTCCTTGCTACTGGAGATCAGCTGGTGAGCATCACAGCCCCAACCCCTTCCTTCAGCCCAGTGAGCAGGCCTGCAACCAGGATTAAGTAAAGAGGGGCATGCCTCCTCTGTGAGCATGTGCAGAGAGAAACTTTTGAAAGCGAAGGTCTTGAACCTGAGATGTCTCCAACATGCATGAAAAACCTCAGCACTAGAGCAAACTCAGGGGTGCTTGTCTGAAGACAGCAAAAGGCATCTTCCCTGTATTATGGTGACGCTTTATTGAATGCCAATCCTCCATAACTTCATTCCAATGAGTTCATTCCACTACCAGCACTAAAATGCCTCAGGAAACAACTGCCTAATTTATTTATTTTGAAGAAGGTAATATAAAGCAACCCATTTCCTACAGATCTTGTCTTCAGAAACAACTGACTTTTTTATTAAAGTTTTAACTAAAAGAAAAAGAATTTGTCAAAGACTGAGTCTTACCATGAAACGTTTCCGGCAAAACAATTAAAGTTTAGATAAGCTATAAAGGAAACAGTTCCTTATAGCAGGCAGTGACAAGTACACTTTACTCTGGGAAGTGCTGCTGACTTTGCTTGTAATTAATAAATCTACCAGACAAACATAATTGTTCCAGCTAAGCAAACATTTCCAGTCACACTGATGTAAGCAAAATCATTCCTCTTATCAATTAGAAGTTAGTCCACATGTTACCATCTCCCCATACTGCCTCAAATTGTCTAAGCATCTCCCAACTTCGCAAGCTCCAAATTTCAGGCTCTGCCATGCCAGTCTGCGGGAAACTGCACCGCAATCCACCATCCTTTGCGTTGCAAAGAGCACAAAAACAAGAACCTATCCAGAATCCCTCAGGGTAATGGGGAGAAAAACAGGTGAACGCTTCCTGGCAGTGCTACCCAGATTACTCTTTCTTACCATGACATGTCCTCCTCACATCAGCAGCTTCCAGTTTGATGGAAAGCTTCTAGTTTGTAGCCACATCTCATCCACACCGCATCTGCCCTGGAGCTGTACTCAGCAGGCACCTTGCAGCCCCGTTCCACACATATCCAAGACAGAAAGACAAAGTGAAACAAGGACCACACAGTCGCTATTTCTGATTTTTCTATACTAAGTTTTAAAATCCATCCATAGGGATCCAGATACAGTAGAACTAGAAACAAAAAGGCAAAGTGATGTACCCAATTATATATTATGTACTTGGGGGGAAGAGGGGAGGAAATTACTCTGAAACACTAGAATTTTCCAAAACCAGCAACAGACTTCTGGTAGGTGCCTCCCATCTAAACTTCGGTAGCAATTAGGGATCTACTGCTGGTTTTGAAAATCTAAAGTGAAAGGACCAAACAGCTGAGAACTACTTCTAAAATAGGCAAGAACAATAAGAGATGTTCTTACACAAATCTGAACGCAGCAAAAAGGATTGCAGTGGTAGAAGTCTCTTACATGAGGAGACTATCAGCAACATAACCCCTGTTTAGTCATCCTACACTGACAATGCTATCTCTGGTTCAAGATTATATGAAAACTATTACCTGCATCTTTGACAGTAAGCAGCAATTGTAGATGTTTGTCACATGGCATCAGAGCTACCTGAAGGGTGAGCGATTTGGTCTTTGTCACAACCAGTCGCAGTGAAGGTTCCCTTAGCTGGAACTTCAGGCATCCAAAATAATGTATTTACTTTTGGAAACTCGGATCTAAGTTTATCAAGAGTGCAGGGTGCCACAGAGAAAAAAACAAAGGCAAGAACATATAATAATGGAGAAAGAGGAAGAAATGGAAAGGAAGAGCAAAAGAGAAGCAGCGAAAGGACTTCTGTGATTTCAGCACGTCAGCACAATTCAATAAGCTTAAAGGAGCCACTAAGAGTTGCTTGTGGTGATGGTGACAGCGCATCATCAAGCAGAGAAATGCAGAGGGCTCTTACTGCAGCATATGTGTCTGGCTGGCGTCCTTTTGTTTGTCAGGTACCTCGTAGTGTGGGGAAATCTTGCCAAGGCCACTGTCGCTCAGCATCCTCTTTCGAACCGCAGGGTTCCACCGATCTGATATTCTAGGGAAGGAAGAAGGAAGAGAAAGGCATTCACCCCTCAGAAATTACCTCACACGCTTCACTTTGAAGCTTTCTTAGGCTTACTGGTTCCCAGTATTTTTCTGCCCATAGTAAGCTAAAATAGCTTAATTCACTATGAGTACAATACTGTTCCTATAGATGAATAGGAGTATTTCTGGTCTGCCCAGGGGCTAAGAAGAAACAGAAACACTTCACCATCATTCTTAGGCACAAAGGACTTCAGAGCCTTATACAGTGGTATCAGAGCCCTGACCATGCAAAGAATGGGTTTGTAACTTGATCGATACAGATTTGTGGCAGGACAGATCCACTCAGAGGGTGTGAGGAGGTTGAAAGCTTTAAAACCCACTAGTCCTGCTGTGTGCTCCAGGATGCCTAACGGAGTAGATATCATTTCACTGTCCTCCTGTCATTTCCATGGCTGCATCTGCTCCTGTCCTCAGCCACCCACCTAAGATCTGCCCTCCCACATCTCCCAGCCTTTCAGAAATGGGAACCAGAAAAGAGATGCCCAACTCTAATACGGCTGCTGAAGGCCAGGTCCCAGCACCACTCACCCAGAGGCCTGCTCCACTACCAGATCAGGCATTCCTGGTGGCGTCCCCACCTGCTGTGACATTACCAGCTCTGGGTCCAGAATAAAAATCTCGTCCTGCGAAATTTCCGTCACAAAGTGCAAATGTTCCTGTTGGAGTGACACAAGGAACGAATAATGAACCTGCAGCTTCACTGGTCTCTCAGAGCACCAGCTGGCTGTAGCAAAGCTGAGGGCACATCAGGGTCTCTGAATAGCATTCATGGGATTCTGTCTGTGTATTTAAGTGCAAACACATACACACACTA
This sequence comes from Chionis minor, assembly GCA_013398295.1. Classification (NCBI taxonomy): domain Eukaryota; kingdom Metazoa; phylum Chordata; class Aves; order Charadriiformes; family Chionidae; genus Chionis; species Chionis minor. The sequence continues at coordinate 669,027 of VZSF01010786.1, read as the reverse complement.
TACCAAATACTACTGAAGTCAGCAATAAATACTTCACTGATTTCAAGCCAAACAAGATTCCCAACCAGCAAACTTCACGCTCACAGCGATGTTGAGAAGGCTGCTACTCAGTGACTCTATGTCATTCAGCTGAAAACTGGAGGTCTAAAAGCCGAGGTCTGCCTTTCAAAATTATGACCAACACCCAAAGTCTTCTCCCCACTGATGGTTGACAGAATTTTCATTGTCTGGGGATACTCTCCCAGACCTCCATTTCTTGTACATCCAGGTTTTGCATCTCCATTGCCAAAGCTGTCTTTCTCAGTCCCTCTTTTTTTTTTTCTTACTGACACAAAAGGCTCATTGTCCCTCAAAAAACACCTACATAGGTGAATGGGCAGGAAACTTCCTATGGTTTGTGGGCTGGGACCATCACACAGTGTTGATCTTTTCCCCACAGAAACACAGTCCAAAAGAGTAGGAGGGAAAGATGACTATTTGGACAGAGTCATGTATTAAAGAAATGCAGAATAAGCCAAACAGAGTTACATTGTCCAGCTTAACCTGTAGCAGCATCTTCTTCACCCTTGCTTTCCAAATGTTAAAGTACAACTCCATCAAAGTGTTTATATGACTGTGTGCAAAGAAGTCCCGCAGTGGCTACATGCAGACACTGAACCTGGGACCTATGAACCAAAGGCACGGCTCCTTCTGCTGGAACTAAACCACCAGCTGCTTTTGCTAGGAAACAGTCATATGATCCTGTGATTCAGAAACAGCTTACACAGTTCTCAGGGGGACCAGATACAAATGACCACTGTGTGAAATCAACAGTTTGCACTTAATGCCAAGCCACTAATTGGCCTGTTCTGGCTACAAATCAGAAACACCAAAAGGCCTGTAAGATTTTCAGAGTGTCTTTTAGAAAATATATTCAGATTGTCAAATCTGTACCACAGGTTTGAATCCAACGGAGATACACGTTGTTTTGGGGTTCCTCAGGAATACTTGATGCAGCTCTGGTCATAATTCTCAACTCGTAATGTCACCTTAATTTCCATAGTTATTCCATGTCACACACACAGGATCAGGACCTCTGGTGACTAAAAGCATCAGTGAAAAAATATACCCAGATACTCTGGTGTCACACAGATGCCCTTAGTAAGACTTGATAAGGGTGGCAAATGTAGAAAATTCTGATCTGTACATCAGATTGGTAGCAAACAGAAGGGCAGATGGTCAGCAGATATAAAACTTCAGTGAAATGACGGAAATTACATCAACTGAAAAATGGCCCAGAATGTTTTCTCTACTTTTCATGAGAGAGCAGTAGCATTTTAGAATACACAGGAGGAGTGGCAGATAATTCATTTTAAGCTGCATTTGACATAGCTTTAAAAAAAAACTATAGAAACAGTAACCAAATAAAGATGTACCTGAGATCTGTCAATGCGGTAAAAACGATCAGCAGAAGTTGCTGCAAGACAGAGAAACAACAGAGCCGCAGTGAAGAAACTGGTCTGAGCAGAGCTGCATGGACAAGATGGGCTGAGCTAAAATTGCCACCACATAAGACAACCTCTGTGTCAGTGAAGTCACAGCGGTTTCACAAGAACATAATTTGATTAATTCATTATGCCCATATTCCTATCCCATTAAATGGTGAATTTAAAGGTGAGGCTTAACAAAACAATATTCACTGAAAATATTAACTTGAAATAAATATTTTAAAAACATATAAAATGGATTTCAGGTTTATAAGAAGAATTGATTACATTAAAAATGTGACAAAAAAAGCTGCATTGTTCCGATGAGAGTATAGCAAGCATATAATGAAATTGATGGATCTAATAGGATTAATTCAAATTTTGAATCTAAAGAACAATAACATGCTTGGGAGCTCTTTGTAAATCAAATGCATGGCCACAGATTTTCACCCTGAATTACCAATATGCTCAAGGAAAATCGATGCTACTCATGAAAAACACATGAAAATAGGGGAGATTCACTAAATGAACAACCTAATACGAATCATGTCACTGCCACATAATTTATATCACTAATCCCAGAAGTATTGCATCACCTACAATGTGCTTAATCAGATGGGATTTTTTTTTTGTTTCTGCTTTGCATTTAGTTTGGCCAGTGAAATCAGATTCATTCATTCTGGAGTTTTGACACAAAAGCACAGTATGTAGCATTGTAGTTTTTAGCACTGCAAGGGACAAAAACTGAATGCATCTACCCATCAAAACCCAAGCAGATTCTCAATATGTTTTTTATCAGTTTCCCTCATGAGAGACAAGGACGAGTGATTAGAAATTGTCAAGGAGAAATTGTTTTTGTTTAGAGCAATAAAAATTTCAGTCCCCACATGCAGAAGCTTTTGCAAAAGTATATGCCATCCATCTTAGTTGCTAATTCCAGTGCTCTGGAGCCTGATGTAAAGCCCAGATAAGCCGCCTGCTTTGACACAGCCTGGGTCAAACACAAGTGCAGCTCTCCAGGGAGTTATATGAAGTCTCGTCTTACAGGGAAAGGGAGGTACATTTCTGTCACCTCAACACTACAATACTTAAAGAGAAACCTGATTGAAGAACCCAGCCTTACCAGCAGCAGCATGTTGCCACGACCAGCTGCACTCTGACTCCAGGCACTGCCATGCAATAAGTGCTGCTCATCACAGCAGAGATACTAAAAAAACAAATCTCTAACCACCCTTAGAAGAACATGCCTCCTTGGAGTGACAACAGACATTTTCATTGTGAGATGAAGGGCCCATTTCTTTTTTCAGAGGGGAAAGGGGGGCACCCAGCTCGTTTCTAAACCATTCAGTGTAACAAGAAGGAACAGTTACCCCTCCATAGTAATACCCTCAGATGCACTATCCTTCACGTGCACAGCAGAAGCAAGCAGCATGCTAGGCACCAGAGACGGGATATGCACTTACCGTCTAGGAAGCACCATCTAGGAGAGAGCCTCTGAACAGAAAGTACTCTGGGGAAAGAGATTTCTTGGTCCTGGATAGGGCAGGGAAATGACATTAAAAAAATAGCAATTTTTTTTCTCTGAAAAGGACTATTTTCCAGTCTCTGCTTTTTTCATTTTGCTCTGCTGACATTGCACAATATGCAGACCTGTGTAGCTCAAACCCACTGGATTTGGTCCTCACCGACATCAGGGTTTGACTGTGATATAGAAGAGAGTAAACTGACTGGTTAGCTTCAGCCAAATCCTCAGCAATCCTCTTCTCTTCAGCCCAGCAGTATCAAAAAGCTTTGCATGAAAACCAGCTTTCTCAGCTGTCTACAGCCCCCCCTTATTTGTGGGGATACAGGAACAGAGAGAGGCGAAAGAGGTAAAAAAGATACACATCAGTTTCAGTACACAACAGCCACAAACTCTAATTATTATCTTTGTTTCTTGTGTGCCTGTCACCTTCCTTTATTCTAGCTCAGTATTTTCATACTCTTTCCCACCTGTACTGATCTGCCACTCAAAGCAATTGCCCACTTCGCCTGTCCCTGGTGTGCCCCAAATGCACATCAGCGTAAGAGAAGTGTTATTCTCTGCACCCAGAATACAGAGAGCGCAGACCTGGGAACCACCACTGCTGGCTAAGCAAACACGCATCCTACATCAACATTTTCCCGTTCTGGCTAAACAGACGAGCTCCCTTGGAAGCCGATGGACATTATTTCAGGAACCAAACCAAGTGATTGGGGAAGAATTAAAGTCTTCTTCCTGACCCGTACTCACCAAGGAGTTAAATGGGCTCCTTCTTGCTTTTTCAGTTCTCACTGAGCTGGAGAGGCAAAAGGGGTCTCAGAAAGCAGAGGATGGTCATGGCTCTGCTCCATGCTGCCAGTGCATGGCCAGCCAACTTCCTAAAGCTGCTGGAACGTAACTTTTAAATCCAAATAGATTTGCACTCGGCAAAACACAACAGCATGGATCTCAGGCACACACTCAAAATTCGTATAGAGCCAGATTCTATCCTTATTTACATCTTAAGCAGTAAAATCAGCACATCTGCAAATGGTGTAAATTCCAGTACGTAATGGCTCAAGATTAAACTTTACTCCTCCTCTAGCCAACAGACTACAGAGTGGTGTACCAAATCACAAGGCAAGAAAAGAAAAAGTAGAAGTAATGGGGAGGAAAGGTACCTTTGAGAAAAGTATTGCTGTGCACAGAAAGCACAGAATGTGAATAATGTATATATACATATATTCATAACATGGGCATAGACTGGTGAAAACAGACTAGGATACAATGATGTCTCACTGGGACTTCTCAGAATATCACACAGGAGCCCAGCACCTCTCCTGACATTAGGGTGCAGGAAAAATTATTTTCAAATTATTTTTTTATTGGGAATTGTACAGCTATATCAGGCGAGTAGTTGTTTGAAGGTCCAACACCAGAAAGTAAAGGCTGGATGAAAGAGTGAGCTCCAAAAAGAGATTTCAAACAATCATGTTTTTTCAGCCAGAAGGGACAACAGAGCTGTGAATGTTTAACCCCTAGCACAACACACCACTCCAGCCTGAGCTACAGCAGACCTTTTAGAAAGGCATGCAGCCTAAGCGAGAAACTCCAAGTGACACAAAACCCACCATTCCCTCAGGCAGCTGGCACCACGAACATGGTTTGAAGGAGCAAAATGAGGCTGCTTTGCATACAAGAAGAGGGAAAGTGCACAAACACCAACACAGCATTAAAATGAAAGTTTATGGTGTATCAAACACATCCAACACATCTGGAACATTCATACAGATTCTTTAAGGTTCAGAGTTTCCTATATATTTTCTTCTGCTTTTATGGACTAGCGTTTATATCATTAAGAAAACCTAAAAATCATATATATTTCTCAGCAATTTATCTTACCATTTTGCAAATCTGATGTATTTCTAAAATACTTCTTAGGTGAGTAGCCATGTATGAGAAAAAGTTAAGAAAAAAAATAAATAATACATCGACAGAGAAATGGGAGTTTCATCATTTCAATTCCCACAACTACACAGACACGAGTCAGTAAGACCATGGGAAAGAAGCAGTTTGCTTTCTTCAACCTTGGGAAAATTTCAAAGAATGCCGAAGGAAGTTGTCATTTCTATCTGACTGGGTAAAACGATTTCCAAATCGATTACAGACCAAGTAATTCCCTCACAAGTTAGAGGCAGACTTTGGTCTTTGATTTACATAAAGGTATCTGACATTTTTTCAGACACCTGAGAAAAAATGAGGTCACACTGATGTTGTACAGATCCACACAAGTTCTTGGCTTCCGCAGCTTCCTGGTCAGCAGGGTGCCTGCACACACTTTGTGTTGTTTTCAAGCAGCTGTGATGATAATTAGCATTTTGATGGACACTCATTTCTCAGCCAGGTGAATGCGTATCAGTGCCTGGCATGATGCTGCTACAAAATGTTATTAATTTCATTTGGTATCATGTCAGCTTTTGCAAAGATTCATCTTATTAGCTTCTGCCTCTGGGATTGACTGGAACCATCTATTATTGCCTTTCCTTTCTGTTTATCCAGGACAGAAAAGCAGAGATGGCTCCAGACAACTCATCTGTTGTCTTCTCAGTACCGTAGCGTTTGGCCATAGTCCTGGCAACAGATCTTGTCTGAAATGTTGCTGCAGCAACCTACAGACTCTGCTTGACTAAAAAAATACGTATGCATATATAGCTTCTGATGCATGATGTCTGCATCTATAGACACCTTGACAAAAACAAAGCAGCCTCAATTCTCTCCCATATTCAGACTCAAGGATTTTACTTGATCCTATAAACCTTGGCCTCATGTACAGGTTTTTGTCCCCAACATCTGTGCATTACAGGACAGATGAAGATAACATTCCATACAGTGAACTATGTCTGCGCAAGGGGACCAAATGACGTATTTCAGTGGCTTAAGCATCAGATTTAGAATACATCTATGTCTTTCTCTAACATGGGCTTATGGAGTTGTGGGATGCTTAGGTTTGCTTGCATCCAACTGAGGTGTATACGGGAGAGTAAAGGACTTTTTGAAATCCACTAGGTTTGCTCATGTCTATGTATCTACATGCACAAAGCTATATGTATCTTGATATTTAGCCCACTATTTGCAGAAAGGTGAGGACTGGGATACAAAGGACAAAAGGAAGAAAACATCCAAAGACAACAGTGCATACTAAAAAGGTCGATGGTACAAAGAGGAGACATGAGTAAAAATTCATAGACCTGGCAGAGTACATAATGCTGGCAAAATAAAGATAGGGATAATGCTGGTAAATGTAAATTCAAGTCACCAATTGCATATTTTGATATGCTCTTTCCAAGGCCTCATTACAATTCAACAGCAGAACTAGCTTGGGAAGTCTCAGGCCCATAAGAATGGTATTTTATACACACTGATCTCATTAGAGAAATGAAAGAGACTGCAAAACAACTCTAGTTTAATTTCTCTTATTTGCACTTAGGCTTGCTGATGTAGTTTCTGCTGACTCCCCATGTTTTGAGCTGCAAAGAAATCATGCAAGAGAACTACATTTATGAGACCTAAAAGTACCCATGACACCTTATTAGTGAGGTAAGAAGACAGTTTCATCATCTCAGATACCTTATTCATGCCCTTTATCCCCTGCTTTTTCCGCTTTCTGTAATATGTAGAGGGATACCAACAAACATGGAACAAACCTCAAATTAACCTAACAAGACAGTTTGTAGAAATGACCCACTGAGAATAAACCAGTGTTTGAAGAATCCAGGATAAACAAGTACTGAAGACAAAACACAGAGGGGGGCACATTCAAAATGTAGCATCATAAAAAATTGATAGCATGTTAGGGATTTCACACTGATGTGCACTGGAGGAGATGGCTAGGCAATTAATTTATATACTGCTATAACTGCAGAGGTTAGAGCCAAATATGGAGCTGATTTCCGACATTTCATACTCTCTTTTGGCCCTCGCCATACACACAGATTTAGTTCTTCATTTTACCTCAGGCAGTTTCCTACACATGGAGCAGTCAGCAGCCACTTAGGTTAATTTATAGTGAGTGGAACAGAATAATACATGCTGTTTTATTAGCCAACTCGCGTGACACTAGCACTGCTCTAAAACTCGGTTCCAGGACAATGATTGATACAAATGTCAAAAATATGAGGTTGAAATTGGACAGGGAAATACAGAAGCAAACCATGAACTGGTATGAAGAAGGCAACTCCAGGAAAACATGTCAAATTGCATTTTATCATAGTCTCTTCCTGCATTCAGTGCATGTACAGGCATTCTGGCCAAACTGGAATTCTGTATCACCCAAGTAATCATTGGGCCCCAAGAAATTATCTACAATTTCCCCGCAATGGGTTCCTGTCAGCTGGATCTCTGTATGCTTTCACAGTGAACTCGTTCCTGCTGATCCCAGCGAGACTTGCATTATTACATCTAGGAAAAGGCTATCAACAGCATCCAAACTTGTCTTGTGATCCTAGGTGCTGTGTCAATTGGCCACTGGCTTGAATCAAGTCTCTGCACTGAGGTCAGATCAGCTCAGGAGTCAGTAGAGTTAGTCTCAGTTATTCGCTCCCAATTTAAGCACTGTACACCACAATGTTTTATTGAGAGAAATACGCGTTCTTGAACAATACTTCCAACTGTAAAGCCAAGTTCTGTATTGCATAAATTGTACAATGAATTTGTAAAATACACAAAGACACCAATTTTAAAAACAGGCCTCCTATAACTAGAACCTGCTTGCCACATGCAAAAGACACATTTGGGCCCAGAACAGATAAAAAAACCCCTTTGCTGAAGATTATGTTGAACTAAAGGTAGATGACTGCTGCACAGAATTATTAAGAGCTTAGGCCTGCTAGCACACCATTTTTCTCAGTGATAGACTTTATTACTACAGCTATGCAATATAACATGTTATTGTTCAGTTTCTCAGACAGAGAAACAATTTTACTTTTGTCATTTGTCCTACAGGACACATTCTCTCATTCACTTCAAGGTACAAGGCACTGCTATTGCAATATCACCCACATCATCATGCTATGCTAATTTTAAAGATCATTCCATAAGGTTTGCAAGGATTGACCCAGGGAAAGAAGAATGAACCTCCACCATTTGAGGGCGAATGATAATCAGAAATTCATCTAACATACAGGTATCAAAAAAAAGAGAAAACCCGCATTCAAATGCAAAGAGTGCAGTCCACATTGTTAAGCTTGTCTTTGTTCTGATAGTGAAAGGAAAGTTTATCTTACCTGGTAATGAACTCTCTGTGTAGTAGAAGTTACCGACTGTAGGTCCTAGGAGGAAGATGAAAGACATACCAATGATGAAAAAAATTAAAGCAACGAAAGCTGTTTGCAGTTCCACTATCCGAAGTGGTTGGTCAAACAAAAATAACTTTGCAAGTATTTCTCCCTGAAACAAACGCCACAGAATAGTCATGGAAAGCTCACTTAAAGTTTAGATTTGCATGCATTTGGTAAAAAAAAAGGTTTTAAAAATACAGAGATTATGTTAATGGATCTTCACCTTATCACAGACCTATTTGTTCCATGAAAACTATCTAAATTTGTGATATCAGCAACAACATGAAAGAAAAGATGCTAAAATCCATCAAACTTCTTTGCAACTATTTCTGAGTAATTAATGCACTAAAGAAAACCACTGGCAGTTCCCCATTTTTAAGACAACCTCACATCAGGGAGGCCACGTCAGAACAACCATGATATTTAGCAGGTTCAGGAATCTAATTTAATTTAATAGAGATTTTGTCAAATAGTTTTACCTAACATAGCCTACCAAAAAGCCCGGCCTACAGACAATAGCTCCTCATTTGGCATGCAAGTTGGCAGAGGACAGAAAGCCTTGGCACATCCATTCCCAGCAAATGAGTCTGAGCCAAATCAAGCATACACAAAAAAGTTGTACAAGCCCTGCAACAGGTTGGAGAAACACAGTTCCTCCACAACCACTACGGGTAGTTCAACCAGAACTTCTAGCTGTGCTTCCTCCAGCGCTATACAACTATTTGCCACCCAGTACTGGTGATATTAAGTTGCCTGAGCTCAGTAAGACATCACATTTGTAAACTGCTAGGAATATGATCACAATTATTTAATTGTCATTTTCCACTACTGGATACCTCAAATACGCATCACCTTAAAATATGATTTTATGTCTGATAATAATAGCCACACCTCAGGTCTGAATGTTCAGAAATGCATTTGATGAAGGGAATCCTAGCTGAAACGCAAAAAAAGTGAAAGCCTGTAGTGAGATACTGAGGCCCATATTTATGCTACAAGTGCAAAGTTTCAAAACCACAGAGAAGTCAGTGGCTCATGAAGAGTTCAGCGGGAGGGGTGAGGTTCATAGCTCCTGTGTAAACTGGACCACCTATTTAGAAACCTATGTAATGTCCTCACATTTGCAAACATTGTTGAAAGATATCAATAAAAATTAAAACGTCAGAGACAATATATTAATGAAAATCCATTAGTTTTATCACTAAATGCCTACACACTTAAAAATTACCCAGGTAACGGGGAATTTGGAGTCTCTGTTTCCCAGACTGTATTATGGAATGAACTCTTGTGAGGCAAGGTATTCAAGACAATAAAAGTGACATTATTATTATTATTAGCTGCATGAGCATATATTTCTGTGTATTTCAAAATATCTAGTTGATATTTGTTGTGTTTATTGGTTTCTCAGATTACTCCATGATAGCATTAGAGAATAACATTTGCATAATTAGACCCAAACATCAAATATCACAATGTTTATCCTTACATAACACACTTTCTAGTCACCAATTTGTGTAATTTCAGCAAGATACGTGGAGAGTCCTGGTATTCCATTCCAATTCAAGGAGAAGTAAACACATCCATCCATGTCAATTCTGTTATCATTTAAAAAGAGTCAGTATGACTTTTCATTTCCTGTTAGAAAATAATTTCAGTGCTACCCCTGCTTTTAATATCATATCATAACCCTAAAGTTTTGGTTTCAGTGGTAGGCAATCTGCAGTACTCTTAATATATGATTGTTGCAACTATTAGACCTCTGCACTCAACTGAAAAGCATAACAGAGATTAATATGACACCTGAATTCATAAAAACCTCACCTCTTGTAGACGGTCAATGTACATACGACAGGTTTCCAAGTCACAATCTCCTCGTACCACTATAATTCCTAGAGGAATGGCTGGAAAATCAAAAACAAAGGCAAATCTCTTTAATGGAAATCTCTTGAATGTTAAAAGATTTGCAATATGCTTAATTTTTTTTTCTTTTTAATTTCCTCACAAAAGCTTTCTGCTATCTAAATCTTAATAGTCATTTAAAAGGAGGAACATATCATCATTAGTTCCACCCATTTATAATTATCAGACTCCAGTTTTCACCTGTCTTTCATACTGAAGAAACTAAAACAGATTCAGTTAAATTGTGTACTTCATTGTCTGATGTCAATATCAATTATTAACTGCAAAGAAAGGAACATACCACAGAACAAGAATTTAGGGAGGTGCTCTCATGCATTGAAATAAAAAGGGTGATATTTTATTTTCAGAACTCTTAAGAGTCTACAAAAATGATTTAATGTAATGAAAGTCACAGCCTGAAGTCACAACCTGATTTCAGAGAAAACTATCCAGCACCATTTTATTTTGATCTAAGGCTGCTTTCAAAGCAAAACAGACGTTATTCCATCTACACGCAAAATTGACACAGGATCTCCATATTTTCTCAGAGAAAAAAAAGAGAATTGGCAAAAATAGAGCAAATAATTCAGCTGAGGGCAGCATTTTTAATAACAGGGGATTTAGGTTTCCACTGCCATTCTGCTCTTGCAGCCAAAGAAAACTCCAAAACCACAAAAGCCACAAACCACCAAACCAAAAAAACCCACAACACAAAAAGAACAAAAGCAGAAAAAATGATGTATGAGTCCACAAGGAAGGTACCAAGAGAGCTACCTACTAGTATCTCATTAATAAAAAGAAATAAGTGAAAACTCTTGAGTACCTGATTTCTAAAACTGAATCACTGAATGAAGTTCTTTTTTCTCCCTGGAGAGTCTTTAATCAAACAATGTCCTAAAAGAAAGTAGGGTAGCAGCAGGAAAGAGATTTAAATCCTCATCTGAAGTATTCCAGGAGGAGAGCAGGATATCAACACATAAACAATTCTGGTAACCAGATAACAAGAAGCAACTTAATGTCACTGACAGTTCTGGGATAAATAGAAAAAAACAACTGTGCTGCATCCCCTCCTGCCGTTCAAAAGAAGTTGATTAAGTGGGAGATTTATCTACCGAGATACTCTCCATTCCGATAAGAGAACAAGACAGCACTAAAGATAATGGGGAATGTGGCTTATATTTTTGTGGTCCAACACAGCCAGAAACACAAAGAGAAGCTCAGTGGTCTCAGGGAGGAGCGTAGGGGAGCACCTACGGCAGTTGAGGTCATTATGGGCCTCCGAGGCCAGCACAGGGCTCTTGGGACACATCGATAATGCTGCCAGCATCAGGTTTAGAAAGCAATTTGAACAGCAGAACAGCTCTGAACCCAGGAAAACCAGAAGCAGGGGTGAAAAAAGCTGGAGAGAGAAACAAGAAAATAAAGAAAGGACAGGGAGGAAGACTAGGGAAGAACTTGGACTTCTCATGTAGAAACACTGACATCTGATAGTGATGCTAATCCACCTGCTCATTTTCAGAAAGGCCAGAAGGGAACGATGTTCGTTGCGACCTCCCAGACTTTTTCATTACAGAACAGAGACTGAGAGACAAACGAGTGGAACGAGCGTCAGTCGCGGGTTTGCTTTATACGCCCCGACACTCTGGGTGACAGACTGATTCTCTTTGCTTAGTGTTTATAATTGCTTAACCTGCTCTGACAGGAGATCCTTAAGCTCTTGGTAGAGAGTACTTAATGGCTATCTAGTTTCAATTCAGCAGATCCCTCTGCAGCCCTTACTGAAAGAAGCATTTGTTAAATTCATTTATAGCACTAAAAAAGTGAATTGCAGAAGACACGACTACACCTCCAATAGCTACAGAGCACTGGGGAGCTACACCACTGGCTCAGAAACTGTCACCACTGATTTGGTCTCTTTTCTATTGAATTCCTTCCCCCGTGGAGGAGTATACACATTTAATGGGGACCAGAGCTTTGACCTGTCGAAACAATGCAGCTAACACAAAACTGAAATCCTTTACCATCACCATTCCTGACAGCCCATAGCAGAAGGACCTTACGAACATTTGGAATTCTAAAGAAATCCACCAAAATGTCCAAGAAGAAAACACTAATATGCAATAGATAGTTTAGCAGTGACATTTATGGGCCTCATCTACGCAGGTGAAGAAGAAAGTCATGATTCACAGGTTTACTTAAATTATGTCCCATTTATTCTTGGTGGTCATAGAACACTTCTGGAATCCTGGGCTGAGTGACTGTGTTCTTAAAGAGATGTGCAACTTTTACTGCCTGGAAAGCCTGAATCAGCACGACCTATGGCTTTATGGCCAAGGGCTAGCTAAGGGATAAGGTGTGTGAGGTGGGTCTCAAATGGTTCCTCCATTTGGTTCATGCTCATTTGAAAAATCTTTTAAGTCATTACTGGATAACACTACAGTATAGGCTAAAATGTGGTGTGCCAAAGGTTTTGTTTGGTTTTGTGGTGGGTTGTTTTGGTTTGGTTTTTTGCAAGACCCATTTGGCTTTCACCAAGAAAAATGTTCCCAGGTCTCATTTTTATCATAAACCATAGCAAGTATGCACAATGCATACTTCGAAGTGCTTCACAATAGCTGATGTTTGAAAACAAAAGTAAATCCTTAATGATTGATAATGGGATGGAAACTATGGGAATGTTGCTCATTCTAAATATAGGGCAATGCTGTGCAACAGGGGCAAAATGAGGTAAGTTATGATGAATCAGTTACAGTTAACAGGCATGGCATTCAATGTCATTGTGGGCAGTTCCATTCAGCAATAAATGAACTTCTGCGTTTTCTAAATAGCCCTGTGTGTATGAGTATGCGGACAGTACACAACAGTGCTGTGGGACACACTGATTACTAGGTATCCCAGGTGAGAGATGAGAGGACAAAGTTTTACACTAAGAGCACAGGCACTGCAGTGCAACTTTCCCATATACCCATACACTGCCCACTCCTATGAATATATGGATATATCCAGACATGTGAATATGCCAGCAATAAGGGATAGTCTCAGGTCATGAGCCAAGCCACAGCATTCAAGTGCCATATATTTTTTCCCCTTGGCACCTACTCTTCTGGCCCCATGCATCCAGCTCCCAGTTTCTTTGTGCTCCCTGAATGGTGAAAAGGACTTTCTCCAGGGAGCTGTGGATACAGACTCTACCGCTGCAGTGATGAGCTGCAGTGCAGGAACCCCAGGAGATGAGACAGGCAGACAGTTGCTTCATATTCTGAACCAGTACAATGGAAAGCTTTTTGTTCCCAGCAGCACTAACCAAAATCAAATATCAGCAGGAGGAGAGTTGGGTAGGTGCAGCAGTATGGCTAGCATGATGCTCTAATTGACTGCAAGATAGTAGCAATTTCTTAAGTCCTCATGAAATTAGCTATGGAATTTATAAACAAAGAAGAAATCTTCCACCTATTAATCGCCCATTATGCTGAATACCTAAAGCTAGGGAACTCTTTAATAGTACTGAGAACACAAACGGAAGAAGCCTGAATATACTGCGTATGACACCCTGAAGAAAAAATAAAATTCAATTAACTTCCCCATTTATTGTTATGAAAGGATTCAATTTGTGATTTAAACACCATAATTAACCAACTCAAATCCCAAACAAAACAGCCTCAAGACAGATCATTAAGGTAGATGTGAATGCCAGGAAAACTCATTCCGAGTCTGACATACCTCAGGGGACTGGGGAGATTAGACACATTGTGTTGTAAATGTTTAATGTAGCAAATAAAGGATCCTCACTACTGAAGATGTTATAAAAACGTCATTTTCCTGAGGGGTTTCCACTGACATTAGAAATGTGAAGGACTAAGTAAATTCTTGGGAGAGAATTCGAAAATATTCAGACATTTATATCATGAGGTTTAGCTTTACCAGTATGGTTTTAATACAACTGAGTTTGTACAAAAGGATTTTCTTACCACACTAATCTAAGTCATGTGTCTCTTCAGACCCCTTTTGTTTATTATACTGACAAAAAATAAGCCACCTTAGGTTCGTTGGTTGCTAGTTGTCTTGGCGCTAGTGGTCCAGTTTTAAAATCTTCACGCGAGGAGGTAAAATACAATGGACGTTATCAGACTAAAACACACCACCTATGAGAAGGCGGTCATCCCCTCCAGGCTCTCAGTGACTTCCCCAACACCCTGCCACAAAAAGGAAGAAGATGCCCTAGTCAAATGAAGAGAGAACTTGTCCCAAACACCACATAGAAGGAAAAAGGTTAAAGAAAGAAAGCTATGAAAAGCTGGGAATTGAAACTCGCAGGGAATGGATATCGGGACTAAGAGCTAAAAGAAGAGTTCTGGCTGAAAAAGGAGTAAAGGTACAGGATTAAGAAAAGGAACAGAAGCCTGAGCTGTGAGATCTGCAGAAACAGACTAAGACAAGCAGGAAGGATGTGCGTGGGATGGGATAGCCAAAGGGGACAGCCAGGACTGAAAAGGTAAGAGGAAATCAAATCAGAAAAGCAATAGGAAAGGAAACGAAAGAAGTAGAATATGCACAGAAAAATCTCACAGAAAAAGTTATACCAGAAAGACAAACTATAGCACGATTTCCTGGAAAGTCTGAAATGGAACTTAATAACTTAATATTCTTGTATTTCCCCACTCTTCCAGATAAATATATATTTACATCTATTTGTATTACTGTCCGTCTCTTCTAGTTGAAAGGAGATGGCAAACTTACAGGTGACAGTTTCCCCACTAGTTCAAAAGGCAGAGGACTGTGTTGAATGTAGATATGCCCCAGGTGGAGTCAAAAGAAGGTAGATTTAGATTAGATATCAGGAAGAAATTCTTTACAATAAAGGTGGTGAGACACTGGAACAGGTTGCCCAGGCAAGTTGTGGATGCTCCATCCCTGCAAGTGTTCAAGGCCAGGTTGGACGGGGCTTTGAATAACCTGGCCTAGGGAAAGGTGTCCCTGCCCATAGTCAGGGCATTGGAACTAGATGATCTTTGAAAGTCCCTTCCAAGCCAAACCATTCTATGAGTCTCTAACTCAGTGATATAAGATGAGATTTCAATACTTTGGATTTACTCCTTCCTCCCAACCCAGGCAATGACATACCTTATTAAACAAATGTTTACTATGAGTACAAGATCAGGAGCTCAAAGTTAGAAAAAGCCAAGACTGAAGTTGCCTGTTTCAGCATCTGTGTATATATTCATGGTGCTGCTCCCTTTAATTATCTGATCACATCCCACTTTTTCTGCTGTTGTACTCCTGTGTCTTTCTGATCTTTGAATGTGTGCACGTGTGTGCACGTATGCGGGTCAGTCAAAGTGAGAAATGTAATTCACTGTGCTGTCTGGAAAAAGCCCACACGGTTTCATCCATCAAAAGGCAAAAAGAGATATCTTCTTTGACACAAACAATGCCTTTGGCAAGTTCCTCTTTGTTTTTGTCATTTCTGTTTCAGTTACAAACATTTATCAGTGGTCTGCATCTGTATGTACCAGCATGAGAATCGGGAACTCAGTGGCAGCAGAGTTGCCAATATTTAACTCACTGCTAGCTTCTTACCCTCTTGGTTTCATCTTGCTGGGTGACTTTAAGCAACCCATCCAACCCTCTACATTTCAGATCCTATTAAATCACTGTGACAGAGAAATGCATGAATTAGCTAATGTTTACACAACATATGTTGAGAAAACAAAGTGGTTTAGAGTGCCTTAGAGCAAGGTGGTGACTTTTCTGCAGACTGAAATTTAGTAGACAGTCTGTAGGTAATGCTGCCTTTTACAGAGCATCCTTATCCATAAGGATAAGCCACCTTGTCCTCTACGAGACCTCCTGCAAATACTTGACCATTAGCACTTCCTTTACAGGATGGAAGAGGAGATTTGTAGCCACACAACCTACCTCCCCTAAATCCACCTTGATCAAAGTTGCTTCCCGATATAAGCATATTTCCTTCAGTGGCTAATTGCCCCTGTCCTGACTCCATCTGTTAATTCAGGCTTCCCTCACTGCAGTAGCCACCTAGCAAGAGGTCCTCCGCTCCTCTGTGCCCTTTACATTATGAATATTCAGCTTGTAAATACAAAGTCCTCAGTGTTGACCTCTTCTTACTTAACTAGTTGTTCACAATCACATGGAATAGTCTCCAAATGAACTTCATCTGAGCCTTAAAGTATCAGAATGTATTTCACAGATCAGTGACTCTGAAACTGCGGTAAGTGTATCACTGGTATGAGGAAGCTACAGTATCTCTGTACCTGTACACTTCCCAAATGACTCACAAGCTTGTCACTCCATTAAGAACTCCTAGGATGACCTCAAAACCCTCAGATAACCTACAGAAATTAGAGGCAGGAACATATGCAATATAGACATCTAGCTAGATGTAATCAGAGAGAGACAAGAATTTGAGGTTACCATCACACCATGTTACACCATCCCCCACTGCCACACATGCAAAACAAGGAGGCTGCAGAGGAAAGGATTGTTATATTGCAGATAGTTCAATTGTTATACACATGGAACTAATTTTTTTTCAAAAATTGCTTTTTAATTTAGTGCGCCATTTTTTTCAAGAGCAGATAAGGAACAGCTGCCTCTGTGTAAAAGGCAGTGTGGGAGACCTGGAGCTGTTACGGAGCTGAGAGTTATTTCTGAATACAGTATATTTCTGATACTGCGGTCAGATATTATTCCTCCTTAATCATAGTGGTATTGAGCAAACTAAGGTTGGTTCTCCATGGCTAGAGCATACAAAACAACAAGGTAAAAGCAGTAAGAATTGACATATCCTATTTAAAAAAAAAAAAAAAAAAACCAAAAAACAACTGTGCAGCTTCTGCTGATGGTGAGCTATTTCACAGCTCCATCTTCATGGTGCACATCTACAATAGTATTGGCAGGAAGGACTAAGAAGTGTTGGAGACCACTTGATCACTAACTAGTTTATGGTCAGTTCATCTGTTGTTGTTTTGTGGGGTTTTTAAATATAATTAGCTTCTGCATATTGTCATTGTCTCCATTGTCAGGAATTTCTTAGTAACATCGGAAAGGGTGTCATAAACAGAAAGATTTTGCTATTTCAAAAATAACTCAATTGTTTCCCCACAATGCTGCTTTGGATCACACTTTCCTGCAATGACAGGAAGTCAGAAAGAGTACACAGAAGATAATGCAGGCAAGAGAGACAGAATTAAGTTCTATCCATCTAGAAACATCAATCCAGCTTACTTTTTGAATATCATAGTCTTGGTTATGGTTATGTAATGTACAGCTATTCTACTGGGCAGAGGGTGGTGAAGCTGGTGATTAGGGTGACAAGTGCTTGGGGCATATATAGGGAAGCTTTAGAGAAGTCAACTGTATTTGCAGCAAAGAACATTACAACATAATTAAGTGCCAGCATATATCCCTTTCTTAAAGGACTGCATGGAAGCATTCACCTCTCCTCGCTGAAGGATCAATAAGCATCCTCTGTACCATCATCAATCATCCCACAGACAATACTGAGATGTTGACAGAAGAAAGAATGAAGGAGAAAAGAAGCAGCATGGGGAAGGAAGAAAGGGACAATTCAGAAATGGCATCTTGGTTAAATGCCAGCTGCAGTGACAAGAAAAGTAGAAATCAACATAAGGAGAATGGGCTAAGAATGGTCATGCCCTTCAGAGGACAAAATGACAGTCTTTAATTGCTCAGGAGCTTTTCAAAATGAGGCATCTACCTCCAGCAATGTGAAGATTAATCTTCATGGAACAGGTTGTATGACGAGTTGTTATATGTTGGGAAGTGCAATTTTAGGTGAAGTATTTGATAGAATTAAATCAGTATTTCAAGCAAACAAGGAGAATGAAATGTATTTACTGTGACTTAAAATGATCCAGATTATCACACTGATGTCAGAGCTTTCAGAACTCTATTATAGAGACATGTAACAGGCAAAAAACCACAATAGCTTCTTCACTATTTTTCCTTCAGGCATAATAGCATGACTAGTTATTAACTGGCTTCCTTTTCCCGTTCAGAATGCTGTGAGATTCTGGTTTGGTTTTCAGATGATTTAGGGAGGTAAAAGTGCTTTTAATCCTTGTGGGCAGGGAATGGACAGTAAATATAGTATTCTGAAATTAAGGTGTATGTATTCTGGCAAAGCTTGGACTGATATGTAAATTGAATCTCTTGCAAGCATCTAATGAGACATACATGCATCTGAGAGCTACAGTCATGCTGAAGGAAGCTAACCCACTGACTTGTAAAAACACAATTGTAGAAACAGGGCCCAATACAAAGTGTTCTTGTATTTTGCTAGTGCACACATATTACCTGCATTTAATTTTTTAATTCGGACTGAGAAAATTTCAGTTGTTCACCTGCCATAGAAATTTATTTATTTATTTCCACTCCCCTCCCTCCGTAATCACCTTCTTTGGAGATGAAGAGTCGCTTCTCCTTCAGCACTCCCCCCTCCTCCCCCTTTAGCCAAGTAACTTTTAGGGGCTATGCTCCATGAAATGGTTTGCTGATGAGGACATACTCAGCACACTTATTTCGTGTAAGTATTTAGCATATGATAGAGCCAGGCAAGCAGCAGTCCATTGACCTGCCACCAGAAAACCATTTAAAATGTATCCAATTAGCTATGTCAGAAATGCAATTAAAATGGCTATCTGCTTTTCTTAAAAGGAAGATTTATGTGATTTTCCAGCTTCCTTCCTCATGAAAACTTAAGTCCTCTAGTGTAACCATGCAGCTTGATGACTGGCTATGCCTCAATTTCCAAAAGAGATGCAAGCACTGTGCAGTAAAAGTCACAGGAAAACTGGCACACTAAATCCATGCTCCATAAACCACAGCGATTCCCTATTTTTTACTTCATGGAATTCAAGGAGCTGGCTAGAATATTTAAAACAGTTTGGTTTCTGACTGTTTAGAGAGCACTTCTTTTCGCATACATAATTTCCTTCAGTTGTAATTAGCATCACCCAGAAGTCCCCAAAAAAAGATCAGCCTCCTGAAAATTAAAGGTTGGATAATTCTGATAGGAGACACTTATGTCTCCTAAGCTACATGTCCAGAGAAGTAGGCTCATGACCATTAGTGTATGCTGTAAGTCATATGTTCTCACACAGGACATTCCTAATAACTGAAAAAGGGTATGGCGAGGTATCTTTTCTGATTTATTTTAGATTGATGGGGATATTATTTGCTTTCTTGTATTTTAATCTAAGAACAGTAATGACAAGCATCACTGAGACAGCTAAAGGAGGATAGAGAGGAAAAACAACTTCATGAAAAACACTCCAGTCCAGCTATGTTCTATTATCAAGCTGGCCATGCAGCAACTTGAGAGACAAAAAAGTCTTACTGCAAATGGTCTGCCAATGTCTGAAAGCAATCATTTTAACTCTTCATGGAAACCTGCTTTTTGAATGAAAACCTCTTAAGCACACACTCAGCAAGTGATCAAATGCGTATGTAACCTAAAACCAAATCTCAGAGGCTCTAGATCATCCTCCGGTATCTTTTTATACTGTTACCATTATGGGTTTTTGCAGGTGACAAATAACATAAATCCTCATTTAAAATGCAGTGACAAGAGTTTAAACAGCTGTATATTTTGTGTCAGAACACATAAATGGCTTTTAAGGACTACATAGTATATACTAAATACACACATACAAAATTTACGTCCATAGCGAGGATGTATGAGGATAGTTCTCCTCAGATGGGAAACTGTAAGATGAAACATCAAATGAACCCGATTGTTTCTGACAGGGTTGGATATACTTGGGTTCAATATGGCCTACTTAAGGTCCATTCAAGGTCAAACTCCCAATTTAAACTTGAAGCAAATTCCTCTCCAGTGAGCCATAATCCTCATCCTGTTAAAATTCTTCTCAGTCCAGTGATGAAGGCTTTGAATGCTTTAATTGTGACCAAAATCCCCTAACAGAAACTTCAGAAATGGCTGTCAAGGACCTATAGTAAAATTTAAGCCATTTCAGTTCTTTTGTTGAAAGGAGAGCCGGTGAACTGGGAGAATAAGGACTGGTGGCACGAGAGGAGTGAAAGTGAAACAGTTTAACTATCTTTCAACAGTAAGAGATAAGCAAACCAATTAAAAGGATTGTCATGCTGTAATTACCAGAGAGCTCTGTATTAGAGAGGGAGCTGAAGCTGTGTTGCACAACAAACAGTCATGCTTGTAATTTAATATGAATAATGAGCCAGATGCATGAACAAGACTATTAAATTGTTATCACAACCAGCCATGTCCCTCATTGATTAATGGCTCTGTGTGTCACCAAGGAAAGGAACTCCATTTTTAAGTATGGATCATCATCATCAATGTTGCCAAAGCAACCGGCTGTCTGCTTTTGACTTACCCCTTAATGTGGCAATTAAACCATTATATGAGGAAACAAAACAGTGATTATTCTCTTATGTGAAAAACTGAAGCCTGTTAAAGAATAAGGGACTGGGGAAGCCAGATTTGTTTCCCAGGATAAACGCACCTGTGCAAGAACCACATTCAAGGTCAGAGCACATTCTCAGTATGAAATTAATCATGGTCTCCCCACTCAGTTTCAAATTTGATGCTAATCATAAAATCTTGAATAGTTTAACACATTAGTAGAAACCCAGCAGAATTAACAGAAAGACATGAATAAAAAATCAAGGTGTGAAAACCACTTATTTTACAGTAAATAAAATCAACTTGCAGAAGGCATAGTTTAAGAAAATAAGTGAATTCTCTATATATGCTTTTTACACAGAGAGTATTTATACAGAGAGAATATGTATGTGCATATATACACAGACAGATGAATATAGACTCATCCAAACATGTATGTTTGACCTTGTGTTGGGGGGTTTTTTGGTTGTTGTTGTTTTGGGGTTTTTTTTGTTACCGTAACATTTATACAGAGTGTTGTACCAAAAGCAGCTACAACCTGGCTTCTTCCAACTTACAAGCTTCCCGGAGTTTTTCCTTGTCGTAATGTAGTCCCTCATATTCTTGTAAATTAATCCGGTTCACTCTGATCCGGAGGCGATCTGGGATGGAATGAGGACTGCAAGGAAAAAAGAAAGCTTCTTAGACAAAGAGCAAAATCAAAATAGGATATGAAGTGATTTTTAGTCTTCTCTGAAAGAAGAAAAAGAGTGGGCCTCGTCAAAACTGGGGCAATGCCTCACAGGCCCATCACTACATTTAAAATTATGACTACCCACTGCACAACAACATGGCCATTAGACTAAATGACAAACAATATCAAGAAGACCATCTGCTGGCTGTGCGGTCTGGAATTACAGAGGTTTTTCCGAGTTCTCTAATCTCTGTAGAGCTACCCCTCCCCTCTGCAGTTTGCCTTTTTGTACATCCCTAAGGCCCTATCACAGCCAGTAGATCTGCCAAACTGTGTTTCAGGACACAGATGCTTTCTTGGGAAGTCTCTCAGGACAACCATTCCTCTGCCCATGAGAGCATCCACTCTCATATCCCTGGAGGATCCTCATTCAGCATTTCTGTTCTGGAAAACAGAAAACAAATGTGGCTAAGAAATGGATTTCCCCAGTAGCGAGCCCAATACAAAGAACCTAAGAGGACTTTCAAAAGCAAGTAGCAGCACAGGAATCTCATTTCCACACATTTCAGCTAGATTGAGATGCCTCAACCGCCTATATAATTTTGAAACACTCAGTGGGTCCTTAGCTATAAATTTAAGTGTCCATATATTGATAGAAAGTTGTCCTGAAAAGCTTTGTTTTGATTTCACGCTGGCTTCCACCTTACTGTAACCTATTATTTGATTTTGTAAGTTTCGCTGAATGCTATGTAAATTAACTCAGCTACATTTGCATTTTCCACTTTTAAAGAAAGATAAGCTGTGTATTATAATGCATATATCATATGTCTATCCTGTAAGAACTGGCCCCTGGCTCAGTTAAAAGTAGATTCTTCATCCTGTGCTTCCACTGAAAGACTGTCTATTTTCTGTTTTAATCTAGTTAGTAACAGAACTCTGCCAGTGGTATGACCATCAAATACATACACTGCCTTTTAAAAATTGCAATACTATGCACTGTCATAAATATACAGGGTTACTCTTCTTTGTCTCAATTTGAAGATATTTGACCCAAAGCCTTTGCACTGCTAGTTTAAATGCCAATCAGGACAAGCCATATTTCAAAACTGTCTTTTCTTTCTTTTTAAATGAGCAAGTAATTTTTCTGACTTGAAAATATCTCAGACCTGATAAAAGACATGGTTTGTGGCCATCTCTTGGTAGAGCCACTGGGATGGGAATTGGCAATTATTTCAGCATTAGTTTATTGCATTCTTTCTCTCTGTTGGTATAAACAGTCCTGTCACATCTGGGCAGATGAAAATAAAGATTGAAAATCAAGTCCCAGTTAAAAAAACTCTATTGGCACAAGTACTCTGCCTAAAAAGTGATAAAGAATAATGAATTGAGGGTGCCTCCAAAACTGGAGTGGAAGACAACACACTAGAAGGAGGTGCACTGAAGAAATTCACATTCTGAACAGGAGTTTCCATATTAATGATGAAAATAAACCTAAGATACATGAAGAATAGCTCAGAAGAAATCACATATGCTTAACAGTGGCAGCAAGACTGACACACTTGGAAACATACAGCCTGCCCAATGTTTTTCCTGTGCTGATTGACAAGGACTACCGCGTCAAAGTGCCCTGACGTATAAGCAAACTGTCCATATTTAAGATAAGCTTTTGCAGTTTAATAACAGACACCTGGGATGACAACTTCCAGCGCAGCTTTCTAACTCAGGTGCCCTTACGTCATCCTACAGAACTGCACTCTCCACCTGCAGGCTCTACAGCTGGTTCAGCAACCTGGAGAAGATGAGCTCATGCAAATGGAGGGGAAAGGTGCATAGATGGAACAACGACATAATTGCAGTGAGTTTGACACTTTTGTTCTTTCTTTCTTTTTAAGACAAGTTTAAATGTCACCTTGCTGGCTGAGAAATTAATGTCGTCTGAGGAACTACGCTCCCAAATTCTATCAAATGCAAGTTCAAAACCAAAAAAATCATAGGAGATTTTATTTTTAGCCAAGAAAAGATAAGAAAATGTTTACGTCAGAAAAAATAGGAATTTAAATGTATAATCTTTGTCTGAGGGGAGAAAAGAAATAATTCACTGCATATAGTAGGGTTCATCAAAATGACAGAGTGACAGCTCTGAAAAGTGAAGTCTTTTATGCACTGGTACAATACAGGAAGATGCTACGTTGCTTTTCCCATAATGTTCTGCCACCACAAGCGATGAAGGTAGGTTGTTGGTAGGTGTGGCGAAGTGACTGCCTAAAGGTAGAATTACCTCTACTTCTTTGACTTCATCTGGCAAGAAAAAGAGTGAGGAGAGAGAATTCAGCAGCTTATTTCTGCTGTGACACTTGACTATGCTACAAAAAGAGCCATCCTTGCTATGTGCTGAATTAAGCCAAGTTTAAACCCAACCCAAAAACACCATCTCAAACTCTTGTTTCTCCTGAAACCAGAACCAAATCTGTACTTTTGTTTTGAAATCTTTGAGCAACCCAAGCTGGAACTCTATTAAAAAAAAAAAAAAAAAAGCTTTCCAATCCCCAGTTCAAAGTAAACACTTGACCAAAAGCTAATACTCCTGTGCAGGAATTACTCAGTCCAGCAGAGGGAATGTGTGCCCTGCAAACCAGAACCACACCATAGCTGCCCCCCTACTTGCCTGATTGGCAAGGATGGTTATGTTGAGCCTCTATTCAGTGCTCAAGAAGACCTGCAAAAAGGGGAGGGATGTTAAGCCTCATGCCAACGTCTGCCAATCCTTAAGTTAATTACCATCTGTCTCCTTGCAGCCTCCCTGGGAGGACAGGATAGTGTTTGGATGTCAACAGGAGGGAAAGGCAACACTGAATTCTGTAGCTATGCTGACTTACTACCTAATGCCACATAAGAAAGGAAAATGTGCACTTTCTCTTTACAAATGTTGTTTCCTGGCTCAAAGCTGCTGGCAACCTATTGCATCTCCAGCGTTACCTTCTTGAGTCAAATTAGTCATTTCCTCTGAAAAGTGAGCAAGCCCTTTTTATTTGCTTGGAACTGGAGGAGGAAAAAGATCTAAAATCAACAGCAAGTTTAAAATATTTTTGTTGCTCCGGGAGCTGCATACACTCTCCAAAAGCACCTTTTAACTAGAAAATACTTAAAATTCTGTAAAAATTTTGTAAAAATTACAAAAGAGAAAAGAAGACTGACGGGGTCTCATCAATGTTTATAAATATCTAAAGCGCGGGTCAAGATGGGGCCAGATGCTTTTCAGTGCTGCCCAGCAACAGGACAAGAGGAAACAGGCACAAACGGGAGCACAGGAAATTCCATCTCAACCTGAGGAAAAACTTCTTTATTTTCAGAATGACAGAGTGCTGGAATAGGCTGCCCAGAGAGATTGTGGAGTCTCCGACTCTGGAGACATTCAAAACCCTGTGCAACCTGCTGTAGGTGGACCTGCTCTGGCAGTGGGGTTGGACCAGATGATCTCCAGAGGTCCCTTCCAACCTCTGCCATTCTGTGATCATTTTCTGATACATCTGTGCACTGTGTATCACCGATTTTGCTTCTATGGAAAAAACAAGCACACCATCTTAAACATAATGTATTACCTGAGGAGAAATAGTTCCTTTCCAGCTCAAGTATGGGAGGGTAATCCACTAGCAAGCATCAGAGCTTCCTGTTCTCCTGTTTCTGCTTCTGTTCACTCCCTTTTTATAAAGACATGGAACTACTACTACATAAGCAAGTTGTGTATGCTAAAACATAACATCTGGAGAGAAACAGGACTCACCATTTTGCCCATTTGAAAAGTTCAGCTATCTTAGTCGTAATAATGTAGCCTTGGAAATATCCACTTTCTACAGAAAATAAACTATTATCAGAAATATGAATGTTAAGAGGTCCTTTCTACAAGGTATATATACTTAGCTAAGTCCAGTCACAGATGATACATTCCTAACTCATACATATGTGAACAGACACACCTATAAAAATGTACATATATACACATACATAAATAAACCTGTTTATTCAGTGACTGAAATCCGATGGTTTTGTTCATGATTTATTTGCGAATACTCTTTGCTCTGTCAGACTATGGTTGTTGGCTGACATTACATTTTATTACCTATGCAATATAGCTTTGGCTCTAAAATTCACTATGTGAATATTCACTCTTTGTGCTATCAGACTGCCAGTTGACACCACGGAATATCATCCTCATCATGCATCTAATTAACTCATTCACTCACAGAACTCATGAGCTCAATACAGAGCTCTGTTTAATGCAGCTGAGGAAAATACTTCCACCATCAATACTTCTGTAGTCTTCACGCATACTGATAATAACCCATATTATTATACAAATTGCACAATTTATCTTGTTCAGACAAACATAGCATATTCAGAAACCACAAAGCTTAAGTACATAAGCATGTCCATGTAAAAGCTAATAATAGGGTGATGAATGCCACTGAAAGCAAACATTAATACAGTATTAATAGAAATGTACGTTTCTAAATACTGTATAAAACAACTTGCTCAGCTGTAAAGAGAGGAAAGAAGCTTTCCAGATACAGCAGTAGACAATTTATAAATAAATTTGGGGGGATGGCTGCACTGCAATTCAACCTAAAATATTTAAATTTCTTACACCTATTATTCTTCTAAATGGTGTATTACATAGTCAATGAAAAGTAAAGTACAGATGAATGAATTCCATTACCTCCTAAATAATCTAATTAAGAACCTCATTCCCCAAACACACCAATCTACAGAATTACATCCTACAGGTCATATGCCCCATGGGACCATAAATACAGATTCAGGTCAAGTGAAACATTCTGTTCATTCATGTTGATTAGGTGTAATGATTTCATTTAAACACAAACCTAAATAGCATATATAGGAGCACAGATAGGTTAGTTTACCATATTGAATTTTAGCTGATGGACTTTTGATTAGCATGGACCAGAAATGTACATTCAGAGCATTATTTAATAACAATCCCAATGAGCCTTGTAGAAAAGCTATGCACACTATTTAGTTGGAACAAACTATGAAAGATTCTACAGAGATGTTATGAGGTCGTCTCAAAATTACTCTGCTCACATCAAAAGATATGCAATTTCAGTAACAGAGAATTATTTTCTTTCCTTTTTTAGCTGCAAAATGGCTGAACAGTACAAGGAAATTCTATTACTTCCTCTCAGACAAATAGCATTTCACTTTTCCATGAGAATACAGAAGATCGCGTAGATACTGAATAATTCCTATTAGGAAAAGGGCATGCTTTATGAAAATTCTTAAACCTGTAGAGATTCACTAACATAAATAGTTAATTTAATTTTTATGGTTTTTAAGTCTACCCTTCTCTGAGAAGGTATCCATCCCGTGGTACACCAGGTTACACATCAGAATCAGAACTGCTCTTTTTACAGGTATACATCTTAGAAAGTCAACATCATGCTAGATATAAACAGTTTATAAGTCATTTTTAACACCACCTACCCCACTGCTGGAAGTTGCTTACCAAAGGAAAAGTATGCATTTGTTTCCCTGTTATGCCTGAACTATAGCATTTTTGGGATTCTAGAAGTGTTAACATCATCACCATCATCTTCCTTCCTGCCAAAAAAAAAGAACCTCCAAAAAAACCAAAACAACAACCAACCCACCACACCAAAACCTAAAAACACAGAGCTTGACAGGAAAAAATGAGATGGGCTTATTTTTTTAAAAATCCCTTTCATTCCAGCACTTGTTGAAACCCACAGAAGCAAAGCCACCCATATCTATTCTGAGACTACCAGTGAACCTGACCTATTTCAATTCACATTCAGCTTTTGATGAAGCTGTAACTTCCTCCTCTCACCCCTAGTAATCATCCTGCAACTGGTTAAGGGATGCCAGCCAACTCTCTTGGAGCACAGCTGGTTTTTTCTAAGAAACATGCTCTTGCCTCCAGTCAGTCACCCAGGAAAGAAAACAGGCAGAGCAAGCTTGGGTCCTGCCCTTGGCACTTCTGCACAGCAACCTGGTAACACTTCTGCCATGCCACCAGGTTGATTGAACTGGGAAGACAGACTTCTACATTATATATGCCCTATTTCCTATATCATTTATTTATGATCCCTGTGAACCATTTCTTATGCCTTGTGTCTGCATAGAGAAAGGAAATAACAATAATAAACAGTCCAACAACTCCACAGAATCCAGGGTCAAATTTCTGATTTATCTTCCAGAATACAGTCCACACCAGCCTACACACATATAGATCTTAACATGATTCAGCAAACAGAAACGGAAAAGGAATCTACTGCCCCTCCTTTGCAAAAAATAAACTTTAGGGAAAAAAAAAAAAAAAATCACACTCCTCTGGGGCATGTTTGTAGTGACAGATTAATGAATTACCTATCTCTGAGAGAAGAAATAAACATGCAAAATTAATTAAATGTTCCAGTGTTTAGAACAACTGGAAAAAGGAAAGCAGCAACCAGAGAAAAAGAAATTAACCTTACTTTTGAGATCTCATTGGCAGAGCTTGGAAATGATACATTAAGAATAAGTGGTTTTCACAGCATTTATCTACTTAAAACATAAGAACTGCCACAACAAAGAAGAATCATCCAGCCACTTCTGATGGGCAAATTTCAGTGTTTCACAGAAGTCCACTGCTATTTTAAGGCAAAGCTCTCGCTAAGCTCTTTACCTAAAAAGATACCCCTAAAAATATAAGCTCCATCATATTTTTTTTCTTCCGTTTCATGAGTGTTATCCCAGATAAGCCAGGTTAACCGCACTGTACTAAAATCTTTTGCACTTTCTTTCCTCACACTTGCTTCAGCAAGCACTTGAGTGTTTTCCTGTAGAAAGGGTAGACCCACACATACACTTAACCATGGTGCCAAAGTGCCAGGTAGAATCCTGGTCTTCCTTTTCTTTCTCTTGCACCTTATACTTCCAAGCACAGTGGATTGTCTGATTGTAATGATCCCACTAAACAGAAGTCCACATGCTAAACAGGAAAAATTGACGAGGAATGATGAGACTCGATTCCCTATAATTCAGTTAACGGCAAAAAGGGAGAATATATATATATGCATTTTCATCTTTAACTATGCATTTGGAGAATAGCTCACTAACACTTTTTCCCTTATGCCTTGGCTCCTACTATTCTTTATTAGACTCTCCTCCTATAGAAAACACCCATATTCAACCTAACCCACAAAGCTGATTGTGTTTGGCATTTGGATCTCTAAAAGAAAAAAATATTTCCTATTACTCCTTTGCTATTCAAACAGGTTTTATATGCATACCTTGCTGCAATCATTACTCTGTAAACTCTATAAAAGAATATAAACTCATGAGGTGATACTTGTATTTTAATTTATGCAAATTTTGCAATAAATTAAAAAAAAAACCCACAATCACAGCATCTCCACAGCGCTTATTTCACTTGTAAAAGGATGGTAAGAGCTATGTAAGTCAATTATGTGTTATTTTTCAAATACTAATTTTTTTTCATAACTCCTTTGCATCTACCACACAATGCAAATTTACTCTCACGTGTACCTCCTTCTCAACTGAACATCCAGCTGGAAAATGCAAGTCTTTACTTCCCTTTTAAAAGAGCCTCAAGTAAAGACACAACACTTGTGTTTACTTTTGCACCCTGTATAAACATTTGAAATGGATCATACTGCAGTTCTGCTGTCTGCAACAAAGACCATATGAGCCTAATAATTTTGGCTGCTCTAAATTTCCATGCATATCCTGCTGCAGAAAACCTGAAATTTATCTAAGACAGGCTGTACCCATCATGAGGTCTCGGCAGAATCTGCCCTGCTGTTCAGTACTAACTGGAAGTGAAGCTGTTTCTATGTTGCTCAACCAAAAAAAAAAAAAAAAAAAAAAAAAAAAAAGAAAAAAGAACATTTGAATCTCAAAGCCATCACAATCCAAATCAAATTTCCCTAATACCTCATGGGTTCTTATTTTAATTTACCAGACACATTAATTGGCAGACACAGTACAGCAGCATGTTTAATCTATTTTTACAGATTTTAAGATACAGAACATCTTTGACTTCCAAATTAGTTTGGGGCTCATGAGCCTCTCTCTCCCTGCCTTATCCTGACAGCTGATATCAAATGAGACATTTAAATGAACTATTAAAACTTGGAAGTCATTTTCCAAGGGATATCCCTCAACTTGGAAGCAATACCCATTCTCCCAGACCCACAGCTCACTTATTGTTCTGTGTAAGCAATAAGGCTTATCTCAACTTTTTTTCTAGAGGCTTGCTTAGATACTGAATCAGTGAGACAAGTTATTTGTATTACTTTCTGTTCCTCAGCCAAGTACAGCAAATATGATCCAGGGATAAGGCACACTGAATTGGAAATCTTTCCTTGTTTGCAAAATAATAATGCAGAACTTGCAGCTTTCTGAAATTTCACAAAATCACAGAATGGTTGAGGTTGGAAAAGACCCCCTGGAGGCCACCTGGTCCAACTCCCTGCTCAAGCAGGGGCCACCTACAGCAGGCTGCCCAGGATGTGTCCAGGCAGCTTTTGAGTATCTCCAAGGATGGAGACTCCACAACCTCTCTGGGCAACCTGTGCCAGTGCTCAGCCATCCTTAGAGTAAAAACATTTTTCCCAATGTTCAGAGAGAATCTCCTGTGTTTCAGTTTGTACCCATTGCCTTGTCTTGTCACTGGGCACCACTGAAAAGAGCCTGGTTCAGTCTTCTTTAGACCCTTCCTTGAGATACCTATAGACATGGATGAAATCAGACCTGAGCCTTATCTTCCCCAGGCTAAATAGACCCAGCTCTCTCTGCCTTTCCTCATAGGAGGAATGCTCCTTAGTAATCTTCATCGCCCTTCACTGGACTCTCTCCAGTAGCTCCTTATGTCTCGGACCGCAGAGCCCAGAACTGCACGCAGCACTCCAGGTGTAGCGGCACCAGTGCTTAGCAGAGAATAAGGATCCCCTCCCTTGACCTGCTGGCAATACTCCTAATGCAGCCCAGGATACCCTTAGCCTTCTTTACCACAAGTGCACATTGCTGGCTCACGGTCAACTGGGTGTCCACCGGGACCCCAGGCCCTTTTCTACAAAGCTGAAATTTGCTTTTAAAATTATTCAGACAGTTTCCCCAAATAACTCTTGGTTTGTTGAACATTTTATAAGCCATTTATGGCATGTACTCAGTCTTTAGAACAAGGAAGTGTTGGTGGGTTTTCTTTTAGCATATACCATTGACTTTCTTCTATAATATAATAAGAATAATTCTTGGAATCACGTTTCTGCTCCGAAAACCTGGATTTATAGCTCTGAAATTTGTTATTTTTCAACATATACTTCAAATTTATTTCTTTGATAGTCCTAACCTGTTTGAAAAGTCATCCATTGTAAAAGTGGCAAAGCAAGAACACAAAAGGGATGTCAACACAAAGGAAAACATATCTTTTTTGACTGAATAGTAAAAAGCATTTCTGAAGAAAAATGACACTGCCTGAGTTGACATATTATATTAACATGGGGTTTGGTTTTTTGGGCTGTGGGAGTTTTTTGGCTAGGTTGGTTTGTTTGTTTTAATTGTGGACACACACACAGGTTTTCATAATATGGCATGTTTCCATAAACGGCATGAATTAGAAGATAACAACATATCAAGTAGAAGCATTTTTAAGTGCCAATTCACCACATTTTAAAAAAAGACACAAAGCTTTTGAATAATTTAGCTACTATCTAGCAAGTTAGTACAGTGGAGTTGCTGACAATCAAGATATTGACAAGGTGGAAGAGGGGGGTGTGTGTGTCTTCATCTTCAATGCAGCTGCAGCCAATGTCACACCACTCCTCCGGGGGACTAGTTTCCTGTTTTGGTAAGCTCTACCTGGAGATACGGCTGCGAGATCAGTTCTATCTGGCTATATGGCTTATGTCTGAGTTTGTTCACAGTATGTTTTTGATCAAAACCAAAGGATGGAAAGCCCTCATATCGCAACTGTTTCCAGGGACGGTGCCTGGCACTTAACTTCAGGCCTGCCTGTTGCTATGGATTTTTCTGGTAACCTGGACTCTTGGCTGAGCCTGGTTACCATCATGAAACATACCCTGCTCACCTTACTTGGGTAACGTGGAACCATGCCTTCACTGGTGAGGCCGCTACCCAATGCCTGCCATGCTGTCACCTGAGCTCCTGCTTCCTATTTATCACTGGATTTTACTGCCTCGTCTCCCAGTTGAATGACACACAGGGTAACAGCAAGAAGACAACTATGGAACTTTGAAAGTAGAAAAAATGCCAAATACTCACACAGTGAAGGAATCAGGGGGAGCTGAGACTCTCCTCAGGTCAGCAGACTGCACTTTATGGATACTACAGGCAGCAGGAAATGAGTGGCCAGGAGAAAGGCAGCACACAGCGTGGACAGACAAGAAAAAAGGCAGGGGAGGGGGGGAGAGAGAGAGAGAGAGAGAGAAAGAGTGGAAGAGAAGAAAGAAAGAGAAAGACATACAACATTTAAACAGAAACAAAAGGAATGTGTCACATAAAAGTTGAATGAAGAGACATGCAGAGCTCCAAGTCCACACTAGGAAGCCAAGAGCAACAGAAGACATGCAAATGGAAAAAAAAAATCACTGCTACATGGCACACGGGAGCTTTCTAAAGACATGAGTGAGGAGGACCGATGACAAGCTAGGCACACAGCTATACAAAGAAGACGAGGAGCCCCAGGACTTGTTCCACAGGCACTGAAAAATTTCAAGGCAGCAGTCTTTGGAAGCAGGTCCAGAAATGCAAACAAACATCAAAGCAAAGATCTGAATGGATGGAATTGTCTCCAAAGGTTGGCCATCTTTAGTTAACGTTTAAGAAAAAAAATACCCTTACTGGAGATTTTGTATCCACAATGACAAATTGCTGTCTCCATTCTTCTTTCATGTACCTTAGGGAAACATGCATTTTATATATAGTGACTCCCAAGACTGATTCTCTTTTAGTGTTTATACTCAGATGGTCCCTTTGTTTCTCTAATGGAATATATCTATAAGCTCTTCCTTCTTCTTTCTCTTCCATCATGCAGGACATCCTTCCTCAACCCAAACTAAAAGCCAGTTTTGAGGTTGTGAAAGTGATCGTTAACTGAAACTTACTGAGCATCACACTAAACTGTAGTTTCTAATCAGAAAATGACTCCTGGAAAACTGAACCGCAGCTTCTCATCTTATTCCATACACGTTTTGCTTAAAGCTCACAAGAACCACATTCTTGGCTTGATCACACAAAACCAAGCTATATGTTGTCTCTTTCATGTGTTACCTTGACCAATAGTGAAGAATAGGAATGAGAACTTATCTAGCAAGTCTTTTAAGGGAAGCAGAATAAGAACATAATTCACTCTGCAGAAAAACTGAGCCTGCTGATCTTGCTGCAACAAAAATTTGCTTTTGCTGGTGCAAACAGAAAAGACATATGAGAAGAAAAGAAACCCACCTTTTTTTCCCCACAACCCCACTATCCACCTTGTTTCAATCCATAACTAAGGGTGAACAGCATCACCTTATCCTGTATATTCCTTGCACCTAAAAAGTTGGTTCTGGCTTGAAACACTTTACTGGATTGTTATTTATCTTCATTGTAGAGCAATGCATTGTAGGATGAGGAAGAGACTATGCCTGTCTTTTATATTTGGGCAGCCTCCATTAGAAACAAATTAGCAGCACTGTAACTGTATTCACCAAGTAGCAACTTTTATCCACTATGTTTCAACTCAAAATTTTAAAGTTATGAGAAGAGTAAAAACCATAAACAGGTCATCCTCACCTACTCATGCAATCTGTATGTCATATCAAAACAGCTTCATCTTCCAAAAGGAAATATGAAAAAAAAGTATGCTTGATGAACAGCAAGGAGAAAGATCACTAGTTGCAGCAACTAGTCCATGAATAGTTCAGGAAAATTAATATACTGAGAAATTTGTTTGTAGGCAATTCAGCAATGAAAGATGAAATAACTGAGTAAAACATTAATTGCCAGTAATTCGCCCAGCTATGACAAAATGCAGCACATTATATTTACTTGTTCTTTAACAGCTTGGATGAAGTTCTTTATGCTGCTGCTATGAACAGGGAAGGGAGACTCCTTCAGTTGAAATACTCCCACAGAAGCACTAGATTTTTATTCCTTCATTTGATTCCACGGCCAGCCTTTCGGGGTTTTGTTTGTTTGGGTTTTTTTGTTTTGGTTTTCTTAAGACTAGAGAAGACTAGAAACATACACTGTCAAAAGTGCTGCTGAATTTTCCCCCACACCTTGAAAAAGGCAAATTATTCAGTAACAAATAGAACAAGGACTCTTAACATACAGGGGTTTCAGCATTGAAGGTCTGCGTAGAACCGCAAGAGGCAGTTTCTGGTACTATTAGAATGTGCTGGAAGAACAACAGTGGGAAAATGAAAGGAAAAACAGGTCAAACCAGGTCAGATCCCTTTTTCTCATATACAAGTGTCCTCTCAGAGCATCTACAAGTTTTGAAGAACAGTTGCAACCAGGTAGACGGGCAACTCTTACAAGTCAGAAGAGAATCATGTTTCTAAAGCTCTTCTGCTCCCAAGTGAGAAGCACAAAATCTCTGTTCTTCTCACTCAGCTACATTACCTATGGGCTCTTCAATTTTGAAATATTATTATTCCCTGGAAACTCAAGTGCATCCACAAGCCAAACAACAAACTTACTATCGTCTCTGAACCACCTCTCTAAAACCTCCTGAACAAAGGAAAACAGAGTAAGAAAACAGAAACACAGTGTCACACTTCTTCAGATTAAGTCTTTTTCTATTTACGACACTGGATTAGCTAAAACTCCAAAGAGCATTCCTACTGCTCTCCTTATCTAGCAATAACATCAAAGCTGACAATAATAGCAATTCTGTGTTACTGTGATGTGAGATAATTTTTTAATCACTTTCCTGCCAAGGAGCTCAAGAACAGCTGTCTAACAATTAGTGGGATAGCTTCAGACCCATTTACTTATCCCACACATCTAACATTCAGATGACAGTTGTAAGAGAACAATCTATAGTGGTCAATGAAATATAAGGCTTTCTGGGAGATTTCAACGGAATAGGGAGATATATACAGATATCAAGTTAAGAAATACAGATAAACATATTTAATTGAAAATTTTCTCTCCTGTGAAATATCGCACATCAGCATCATATTGAATGAATTTCTTACAATACTAAATGCTTCCTAGAGTTTAACATTCAACGTACCATTTACTTTTTATCGCCCCAGGAAATTCAACTCCTCTCTCTCTTCCCCTTCAACACTTGAGAGCAAAGTACATACACACAGATATATAGGTATAGATGTAGATGTAAATATATACACACACCATTTTTGATAGGTGAGGCTGAGACTAGAGTCACTGACAGATCATATCTGTTTTCCCAAGACACAGGTCTGCAGGCAAATATCTCAGCCAAATCAACAGACCGACAGCAATGTAATCTACCATAGTACATTGAAATCAAGATAACCCACAAACAAGAGCCTCTTGACAACTGGTATATATTATGAATCTGTATTTCTCTACCACAGTTTAAATAAAGATTTCAAAATCTAAGCCTAATCATGCTAATTATCAGATCAAAATACCAGGAATTTTCATTTTACATTTTCATTAGTCTCCCTCTGTGTAGAAAAAGATGCCCCAAGATTGCTCTCTGCTCAATTCTAGCTTTTGCAAACAAAAAAGTTGTGGTTGGATGAAATCGGGCACCACTGCCTACAGGCAAGAGTCTGCTATTCTTCACTGCTCAAGAGACATGAGCATACCTTATGTATTTTCCAGGCAAATAGGAATTGCACATTACAGATATGGGCTTCTACTGAAGCTTAAAGCACTCGTCTCAGTAAGAGAACACAGCGTGCTAAATTGAACAGGAAGATGTTGAAAGTAACCAGGGAGGCTTTGATTACATGAACAGATTGACAACCAGCGGATGACAAGAAGCTCTAAAGGGCTGGAGTCAAAGTTTGAAGTGAAGCAATATCTTCCACTAGATGATACAGTTGAAAGACACAGACAACCCTTCATGCATGTGAAGAAAAAAAGGCGTGCCTGAGACCTTGTCTGTTTTTTCCAGTTATGCGAGTTTCTAATGAAAGATACTACATCTCTTCATAAACCTTGCCTCACCATTACAGCTGCAACAGCAAAATCCCCCACCCACTTCCCCAGAAAAATTAAATCCTCAGTCCATGGATGTTTGAGTGAAATGTGGATCCTTGATAACTTCAGGCTTTTAGCTCAGTATCTTTGTAGAAGGGACAGACTGGTTTGCTTCACTTTAAGAATACTTGATGAAAAACAGCAAAGGCACTTACTATGTCACTCATTTTAGCAGCAATGAAGGCCTTCTATATGAGAAGTACAATAATCAGCTTAATAAAATAATCTAAATTATTTTATTGGATGGACATTTTCACAGGTCAAAATTTCATGCTTTTTTGGTGTTAAAATATTGCTGTACTGGTTACAATAAAGGTTTAATTATGAAAAGGAATGTTAGTTTTGTCTTTTCTTTGCATGTTCCTGGTTTCCAGTTATATTAGCCTTTCTCTATTTGTCTTTAGACTACCTACCCATTTCTCTTTTGGTTTTTATACCCATTTTTCTTTTTGGCTTTTGGAGCAGGATTCCCTAAAAAGTGCAAACAGCCCTTCCTGGACCTCCAGGTCCTTCTCCATAAACAGTCCCAGGCAGCATGCTCCCACAACGGAGACTACAAGATGTCCCGAGTAATTCTTGATTATGGCAATTTGTTATAGGATCTCTAAGGGAGCTTAAAAAGCAGATCAATAAAGTTGAGAAAATGAATCAAAAGAACTTCAAAGGCAAAAGGCATACATATGCAGAACGGTCAGAAGCCAAGAGACACCACGCACTGCTGAGCCTGCACAAGCCCCTCTAAATAACTGAAAGACACCACACCTTTCTAAAAGCAAGACAGAGGGTAACCCATAAGATACAAGAATAAAAGAAAGTCAGGTAAGTATTTACAATATAGTGGGGAAACGGAGTTCAGAAGGTGTGAATTTTTTTTTTTTTATTTTGGTTTTTTTTTGTCAACGCGCTGCAAGTCCAGTACATGCGAAATCTGTGACTGAATATGCTGCGCCAAACAGGCCTCCTGCCATTAGAACATGCACATATCCAACTCACTCATTCAGCAAAGGCATGGATGTTCTCCTCTTGCTCTTCTGCACCATGTTGGCTTGGTTCCTCAAGGAGATTCGAATGAGTGAGGGAGCCAGTCGACATGGTTCACCATCCACTTGCATGGGAATGGACTTGTATGTTAGAAGTGTCACCTCACGGCACTGATGCAACCTCTCTCCATGACCACCCACCTGGAGAGCAGCCTGGAGGGGGGAAAAAAAAAAAAAGAAAAACAAACCAGAAAACACCCACCAAACAAACACAAGAAAAAAAAAAAAAAGAAAAAAACCACCCCAAAGCAAACAGGAAAGACAAAGAAAAGACACCTCAGAACAGGCAGTTAAATCCAAAATGCAGTTTTGCTGACAGCATCCATTACACAGCACTCCATATGTAAGGCAGGTCACAATAAATGTATTTTCACTCCAAATTTCCAAAGCAGAACTTAAAATTTTGCAAGGAAAAGTGGTGGGCAACAAACAGATACCTAACTATATGCATTGCATGTCTCATCCCCTTGGTGTATGTCAAGCATATTACACACACACAAGTATGTATACACGTGTGCATACACAAATGAATACCTGTGTTTATTCTTAAAGTTTTCTATTTGTTTTGGTTGGTTTGTTTTTACACTAACAATAATGTTACTAATCATTTGGTCCTTAAAACAGCAACTCTAATTGGGTACATCTGCGAGACAAAAATTAATTCCCCTTCCTGAACAGGATACAGTCCTTAATGTGAATTAGATAAATCTAAAATCCTTATTATGAAAGTTTACACAGGAACTCAACCTCTAGATGACTAGACAGGCTGAAAAGAGCAAGCAGAAAGACCTTGTTAAAAACAATTAAATATCATGTTTTAGAATTCATTTCAAAGAAATGAAACAAGGAGGGCAACAAGCAGATCCTTCAAGTTCTAAGCAGACATGCTTAGGCATAAATGTATTTTTTAAATTTGTAGTGTGCCTATTAACTCTCATCTACCAGATGCAGAAAAAAATCCTATATTAATGCACAGAAAGCAGCCTAAATAGAAGTCAAGACCTTAATCCCGCTCTGTGCGCTTAATATTATGGATCAAATGATAAAATGGTCGATAATATTCATAACAGCACTTTTATAAAGTACTTCTCTTCCTTGGTCTCTCAGACCTTCTTGGGTATGACCAAGCACTTGTGGGAGACATATAGGGTGAGTTAGGGTCACATCAGCAGAGTCTGGGGTTACAGTGCTTCCTCAGCATCACAGCCAATGTTGACTTGGAGACCCTCAGTTCTGAACTAGGCTTCCTTTAAAAAGAAACAGCAGCTCAATGAGCGCTTCTACTTAAATTCAGTCCCCACTGAAATCGTTGGTAGCTTTGAGATCACTCTAGCTGCTGCGAGTGGCTAGAGACACATTAGCAGCAAACCCAAAAAAGATTCCAGCTGAAAATTGACAGTTGGTACATGCTAAATAGACCTTTGACAGCATTTTCAGAAACGTACCCTAAAATCTTCAGGGGTGAAGTACCAAATGTTCATTCCACAAGATCTACTAGGCTAACAGACTTCTGCTTACTTGTAGGTTATTTCCCTAATACACTAGATCCACCAAAAAAAAAAAAAAAAAAAAGAGACCAAAAAAGACCAAAAAAGAATCCTTAACCCAGACTTCTCAAGAACTGATTGCTGATCAAGGCCACCTTTTACTTTTGCTTTGAAGATTAGACTTGTTTGATTTTCTTTTGGAGGAAGCAAACAACATTATCCTGAGAAATTACTGAATGTGAGATGTGCTGAGGGCAGGTCATACAACAAACAAACGTGTGAGTTCAGTGAAAACAGGCTTATCCATGTTAGCTTTAACCTAGCCCACAGAGGACATGGCAGCAACAAAGGCCTAAGAGTATGGATTTAGGCATGACCTAAACAAACCTGTCGGAAAACCCTGATATGGGCCTTGTCTTGGTCACACCAAGTTCAAGCTGCAGTGCCTTATGTAGATTAACACTAGCACAGGGACAACTACCAACTCTCTGACTGCATTTAATCATCCTCTGAAGAGGATGTGTTTAACCGCTGCGATAGCAGGACAATAAGGTATTTACCGTCAGACTGCTTTTATAGTAACTCAGCTTAACTTCACTTTAAGGACAGCACTGCCAAATTAAAATTGTTCGGTGAATTTTCTTTCGCTAGCAGAACAAAAAGAGAGATAACACTTGTGCCAGAAATATTACTAAATTTTCCACAGCTATTACTAATTTTTCACATTTTTCGTGGGCATATGGGCATATCATTTTATATAATATTTTTATATATATAAAATGATATATTTTATATAATATTTCATATTGGTTTCCAGTAGCTGGTTTTACAAAAAAATTTGAACTTTTATGCCACAGATTGAAATATACAAAAGCTAAAAAGAAACAACAGTAATTATTTGACTATAGAACACTCCCGCAGTAAAAATACATGCATGCTGTTTTTACTGTAATAATCTTGCAAATTAGCCTATTTTGCAAAGAGTACATTTTCATTATTAAATAACGCTTCTTTTATTAGAAAACTACAATTTGTCCCCCTCATTTAAAACCTAATAGCAGAGCATGTTTTGGCCTTAGCTGACCGAATATGTGGAATCATGGTGGTTCTTCAGTAACAAGGACAACTTTGTACCCTCTAACGCCGCCCGCAGAATTCACCAAGTCTGGCAGCAGCCGCAATATACTCACCAATGAGGCCATGGTGAACCCAATGACTTCAATGTAGCCATCATCATGGCGCTGAGGCTCAAAGTCTCTGTGATCTCCAGGGTTTCCCCAGGGCATTGTGCCCGCACAATACCTACGGAAAGAGGTTTGGAAAGCAAGCTTTGAGAAAGCAGTTTGCCCTGATGGGTCCTAACTAGTGACCTGACTATTAGCCTGCTCTGCTGTCCTCCAGAAGTATCCAGATATCCACTCCAGGATTCAAATTCAGGACAATTAAAAGTTATGCTGGCAAGGACGGGACAAAAGGGAAAATCTGTCTCTTGTTGCCAAGTTGGCACACCATCCATAAAGGTAGCCATCATAATTTTTAGCAGGTTCCTTTGTGGAGAGGAAAATGGGGAAACACCAGGGAGCAGATAACAGAGCAGCAGCACTTTGCTCTCTCCACTTGCTTTGCTTTCTGCAGGTGAGCTGTTGAGCCAGGAGGCTGCTTAGCTCCTCTGCTGGGCAGGCACAGGGCTCCAGTGGCTACTCCAGCCTTGGAGCACCATTTCCTCTCTCCCTGCTGGCTCGGAGGCTCTAACAGCACAAGGAATGCAAAACCTTGAAGTAAGAAGCAGGAACAGATGCAGCTGTGGCATCTCTCTTTCCTGCAGTCACAGAATGGATGTAAAAAGTGATCTAAGGGTGATAGAAGGGGGAACTTTGGAGGGGCGGCGCCAAGTAGAACCTTGCAGTGAGGACTCAAAAGTGCAGGACTCAAAAGATCAAGTGCTTGGGACTGCATGTGGAGCAAAGTGGTAGGTTGTCTAAAGCAGTGGTCTCCTAAGTGCGGTGCGTGCACCACAGAGAGTGTGCAATAGAAATCCACAACTGACAAGACAATTAGGGTGTGTGAAGGAAATATTGGGTTTACTTTTAATAAATAAGAAACATTAAAATAGTGCTTGTTTCATCTTTATCACAATCTTTCTTAATTTCTAGTTTTGTGTATGTTTTATAATGTGTGTAATATATAAGTACAGTAGTACACGTATATAATTTATAAATAAATATACATATATTAGGTTCATCCTCAAAATTTTTTTTAATGATAGGGCTGCACAATCAAAAAAAGTTTGGAGACTACTGTTCTAGAGAGGAGGAGAGAGACAACTTTTCAGAATACAGCTATATTTCTATTTGGGACACCTTCTAAAATGTTAAAAAACAGCACTTCTTTCAATGGTTTGGTGTTCCTTTACTGGAAAAATATTGATCCTTCCCCACACACACTTTCCCACTCCCCTTTTTTCCCCCACACATTTCTACTACCTCTGTATCAGGATCTTCAACTTTTTAAAGGATGGTTTAGCTGCACTCTGAACTCGGACCCCATTCTGTATTACTAATTAACAGCATTATAAGCACCTAGCTCTCAAGAAGGCAGCACAGTGGCAATACTCTTAAACACATATCTAGGACAACTTGTAGCTATCTTTTTTTTTCTTTTTTTTTTTTTTTTCCTTTTTCTTTTATAACTACAAGCATCTGTCTTGAGCTTACCTGGGTATGTTTAAAAACACTATACACTGGAACTTCAGCTCCTGGATCTTTGGAGTCAGGTCTGTACCATCACACTACAAAGCCAAAGTGACAGAGCACAGAGAAATTGCTGAATGGAGCCACAGACAAGAGAAGTGTTGCTGCTTTGTAACAACTTTCCCAAGACTTTCCTTGGAATGTGTTGCAAATGTCATGCTCAAAACTGAAAAGTAACAGAGCCATTAAACTCTCACCTCGTTCTCTCTCCGTTCCCCCCTCTTCCCACAATACTATGACACAATTTCTTATACTTACCACAACTTTGACATGCTTGGATAAGTCTCTTGAGCTCCTCTGCAGAAAGTCTGTAAAGGCTGCCTGCAACAGAAATAAGTCCGGGAATTGTCACTGGTGCTTCCTCTCTGCTCTTTCCTCATTTCTTATCCCACCACAGAGCTAATTACCAAGATGCCATCCTTTTGTCAAACCTATTCTTTGTTGCTCTCGGGAGATACGATTTTATTCTTTTTAAATCATGATACTTCCTTTTCTCAAGGACCAAAGAAGGTCCTTGGGCATCCAAGGATTTACATGCAAATTCTTGCTCACATATATGTTTAAGGCACATGGGTCATTATCCGGACAGTGTAAGTCATGCACTACCAAATTAGTGTTTCTCTCTTAATAACTACAGTTTAGAATAAAGCATTGTCTATGTACCTCCTGGATACAGAAGTCTGTGATCTTATTTGCATATTCTCATATATGAAAATTAATTCCCCCATGATCCTACATTCAAGACTGCTCCTCAAAGCTACAAAGAAACAGGCTAACACTTGGGAAATTTCTCTAGGAAAGTCAATATCAATGTGCTGCCCAAACCCTGAAAGAAGCAGAGCAGTTTATTGAGAAGCTTATGAGCCAAAAGCAGAGGGAGCAAGACCTGACCAGTATTATGTCCAAAGGAGTAATGTTTCTCTCACCTGCTAAGCACTGTAAAAACAGCAGTGCTTCAGGCACTTTCCAACAGACACATGTCAGAAACAGTACCTGTGCACTTTAAATTGCAACAGGCAAAATGAACTGGCATGAATTCCTAATGCGAGAAAGTGAGGGGAAAAGTACTGAGGACAACATTAAAACAACTAACTTAGCATTATTTTGTAAGATGAATCACAACTCACCCCTGCATAAAACATTTTATTTCTAAATCGGCTGTTGAATTTCTCTGGATTTGCTTCTGTGAAAGGATAAAAAGGAAAAATATGAGCACCCTAATAAAACAAGTAGACTATTGTATCTTCACATTCCCTGACAGCATTATAGTGCTTTTAGCACACATCACTCAGTGAAAATATTAACATAAATATAGTTTTCTTGTGTGAAAGTCTCCCATCTGTGCCATTATCTGCTATCAGATTTCAAACATTGATATTGAATTCTTCCCCTGTCCTGTAGAGTGAAAATAGATGGAAACATGAGTAAAGGCGTAACAAGAATACAAGCAGTTAATTTAGCACCTCTCAGACTTCATCTTCTTATCCCTCAGTACCATTTGTGAGACTTTTATTTCTACCAACACAGAACAGACCTCTAAGAATTATTAGAAATCCATGAAACACTAGCCTATGCTTTGAAGCAAGAGTAAAACATTAGTAAAATATGAGATGAAACAGACACTTAAATTCTGATACGTTACAA
Organism: Chionis minor; assembly: GCA_013398295.1. Classification (NCBI taxonomy): domain Eukaryota; kingdom Metazoa; phylum Chordata; class Aves; order Charadriiformes; family Chionidae; genus Chionis; species Chionis minor. The sequence goes on along the minus strand of VZSF01010786.1, from coordinate 626,558 downwards.
AGAGGTACTGAGGAATAGACATCTCTACCCAAATATTCCTGCAGCAAAAAAATAAGTGGTTACTCTAAAAGCTATTTAGAGCTGTTTCATTTTGATTAGACTCTAAGAGATTGAGAATTTTAAAAGTCCTGTAGTACTGCACATCTAATGGTTAATTATTCTCACTGTTAAAATAAATGGGGGGGGGGGGGGGGGGTGTCCTATCTTTAACTTTTCAGACTTCAACTGCCAACTGCTAAATCTTATTATACTTCTCTGTCAGATTAAAGAGTCCACAACTATCAGATATCTTCTTCTTGAGTAAATACTTACAGACAGTGATTAAATTGCCTCTTAACCTTCTTTCTGATAAGCTAAATGGAGCTCCTTTAATCTCCCAGTACAAGGGATGCTTCCCAGAACACAGGTATTCCCATGCCTCCCTGGGAACTGCTTTTCTAGCCTGTGGCATCCAGAGATTTCAGAAGCAGCGCTTCTGACACTGCAATCAGTGGTAGTACCAACCACCTACCCTTGCTTAGTAATTCTTCAGTGAAAACATTGAAGCATCAAGATAGTCCTTCTTGGCTAAAGCATCACACTGCTGTGAACACTTCCAAATTGCTTCTTCCCAAATGACCACTTGAAAAAATGCTTCTAGTCACTTCATCTCACAATACAAGGCTCCATTTTGTAAGAATGAGCTACTTAGTGTTTCTTGTTTGGTTGTTTGCCCAGCTACTGTATCCTCCATTTGTTGTGTTGCAGGTGAGCCCGGAAAGCAGCCAGGACCACCTCTTCTTCAAATGATTAATTTAACTACACAAGTAAATCTCATCTCACTTACTGAGCTGACAGCTCTTTACAAAAAGTCTCAATATTCCATGCGAAGAAGCAGGAAGCTCCTGAAGGCTTGGTGCCTGTGCTGCACATTCTCTGGTGGGGCAACCCCCAATGGCTCCAGGCAGCATCCGTCAGAGCGCTGGCTTCTACATGGGTCTTACGACAAACACTGACCAGAACCAAAGCCCTAGTTGAGAACAGAAAAGGAGCCTTTCTGAGGTCAGGGACTCTGCAGTCCTTCAACACACTGAACTGCTCCTACTTCTGACATAGCAGATGAGCATGGGTAGGGAGGAAGGACTCTTTCTGCAATGTGGAATAGAGCCTGAAGTTGAATAGAGCCCAACTTTGATTGGAGAAGTAAGTCACTGACTGGATATCCAAGGCTCACCCCATCCTCGCCATTCTCATGCCATCAAGGGAGTAGGAAATGGAACATATTAGACTCAGTGTGTGTGTGTGTAGTGGGCAGGGTCCTGCAAATGAATAGCCCTGTAGAGCTGAGGCATCAAACAGCATGTCAGCAGGGATAAAGTAAATTGCATCCCCCCTGCTCCACCAGAGCAAAACAAGGGAGGAAACTGGAGAGTTGCTACCCAGAACACTTCCTGGAGAAGCAGAGCTAAATGCATTAGGCTTGGAGCCAGCCCTCAAGGCTCAATATGATTAGTGACAAGAAAAGTGCAGACATTGCCATGGAAAAAGCCGCATTCATGGACAGGTTCCTCTGAGACACTGCAATCACTGCTTATTCTAAACATATCAGTTGACCAATCTCTATTGCATAAAATGCCCTGATAGGCTGAGAGTTCTAATCAATCTTATTTTAATTTGACAGGAGAGTTAGAAGGGGGAGACGGGAGGGGAAGCATGGTGTGTGTTTGTTTTAATACTATAAGTGATTACAATAGCTCTACATAAGCAACTGCATACAACTACTTATCCTAATGGACCAAGTGTAACAGCCATGAAAGTGCTTTAAGTCTTGCTAAAGTTTTGCTAAGAGTTTCTCTGGATTGTCATCAACTGTAAATGAGATGCAAATCTGTTTTGTGCTGCTTAATTCTACATGAAATACACTAAAACCCACACAGCAGCAACACCTCCAAGGCTACAAGCATTTCTCTCCTAAAACACATCAGACTCATTTGTATATTTTAGCATTTGAGAGGGTAAAGAAGACACCATCAGTAATGACTTGTGAAAGCAGTCGCACTATGAAAAGCTCTCCTGCCACACATGCCCGCTAACAGACACACAGCTAGCTCTGCCAAGTATTATTTCACCCATGTAAATTTTTAAAATGCTGGCATCTCTAGAATAACATCCATTCTTTACAGGGCTCCATTGCTTCATTATTAAGTAATGCCTCCATTAAATGAGAAAGTAGCCATGCATTTCATCTATACAGTATATTCACAGTCACATTAGCAACGCATAGTGATATGCATTCATAAAAAAAAATAATGCATACAGCTGTCATCATTTCATTCCTGTGCCCTCTTGTGGCCCCTCATTATTATTCCTAAAGCTTGAAGCAGTCTTAAACATTGTTAAATATGCATTAGCTCATTCCATCATGTATCCTGATCTTTATTTAGTATGGCATTAGAGTGCTGTCTTTTCATCTTAAAATGACACTCTGATAGTGTGAAATGAAGATAAAGGAGCCTGTCATTCAGAAAAAATACCTGCATATGAAGCTGAAATGACCAAGAGCTGAACACAGACAACTGAACAAGGTTTGTTTATACAAGCATGCTTGGCTAAACCATATAAATAGAGCAGTTCACATCAGTCCAAAGCCCACCAGTTCAGCCACATTTGGATCTGTATTGGGTGGTATAACTGCCATCAGCAAGTGGAGAAGACGTTAAAACAGCTCAAATTCCTGACAGTTTTGTGGACTTCATTAAAGCATTCCTCTTGCATAGAGACACTCTGGGTCTGTACCAAGGCCAATGGCATTATGCTATATACATCCATAGGTAACGGCTGTTCAGTTTGAGAACACAATTATACTCCTGCTATCCTGCTACTTCCACAGCCTCGCAGCTTTTCTCCTTCCTCCACCTCGACACTGGAGGGAAAACTGCACCTGACTTACATTTGTTTTTCTTTCCACCCTTATTCTGACACTTCTGCATCAGCATAAACTTCCTTTATACCTGTACTTGGTGTCTCCTTTAGAAGATCAAAAAACTTCCAAAAGCTCCCTTTTTAGCCCTTTTCCTCAAATGAATGCCATTTTCTCTTGTAGTTTTTTAAAATTTTTAAATCACTTCCCCTTCCTACTTGTGTCTGTATCTTGGGTTTTTATGTTTCAGCTTTCCTTCTGAATTATAAGAATGGGATATTAGATCCAACTCCATTTGTAATTCATAAAATAACTGCCCAATCCCAAGGCTAAGGAAATAAAAAGTTCGTATTACCCCTAGATTCATGGAACTCCAGTGTAACATGTGCATCAAATCCAAGGCTGAAGTAATTATTGAAGACACTCAGTGGAAGCTGTAGTCAGATAATAAAAAGACATGGAAAAAATAACATGAATGAAACATTTGTCAACACACCAGGAATTAACCACTTTAAATCTGCCATCTCGTGAAAACCTAAGAACAAAGCAGAACATATTAAGGAAATGTATGCAGAAGGTTGCTCTGAAGGTTAGTAATGGCTTGTGGAAGATGATCAGATACAAAAGCCTAAAGAACACAAACATATCTATAGTGCTTTATGATCATATATGTAACTTTGTAAATACATCAAAGGGTTCTTTATGTTGTCATTGAGATTTCCCATAACGCTACTCCACTTAACATGTCAATACAAAGGTTTTCCTAGTTGCTGGCACTTCAAGCTCAGTATGGTGAATGAAACTCAAACTGTGTTCTTCCTGCTCCATGTATAACCAGGAGCAATCCAAGTCCCAGACAAGAAGCCCTAATTCTATTGAGGATGCACGAGGCAGGGAAGCACACATCTGGCCTCTTCATCATTACACATGCCCAGCATGTGGAGAGAGAACAGTAGCATCTGATAGGTAGAGATGGAAATTATAAACTGAGAAGAGGAAAAAGGTTCACAATAATTTTTTTTTTTTTTAATGATTGCAACACTTTCAATATCTCCAATCCTATGATATATTACTATAAATGTGATCCCCTCACAAAGATTTTCTCATTGTTCAACTATCAAGATCATATGGAGACCCACACACAAAGACATTAAACACAAAAATACACTACTCCTTGCTGTAAAGTAGAAAACAGTTGGTATCCATTAGCAGAAAATCCTGAGTTTATACTTATATCTCTAATATAGGAATGGATGGTGGTCACAAGGTTGCTTCTCCAGCTACCCCAGGCTAACTAGAGAAAAAAAACCAATGACCTTTCAGATAAGATGTCAGGGATTTTGCCAGGACTTAGTTCTTGAGACAAATTCTCAATGTCTGGGACTTACAAACAACAAGTAAATGGCTGAGATGGATTATGTTTCACACACCTCTGGAAGCATTGACATATGAAAAGAGCAAAAGAAGGAGATGCAACTAGAGAATTTAAAAGTTTCAGAGCTTCCCCACTCCTGCATCTGATGGTGTAACCCAAAGATGCTCTTAAGCATACTATAGTCTCCCTGGGAAAAAGAAGGCTCTAACCTTACGTGCCCCGTCCTCCAGCTCATCCTGTGGCAAATCAGGGTTGCGCTCAACCTGGAGATTCCAGCGGTCCAGCTGGACAATGGTCCCATCTTCTACATGGCACAGGATCTTGGACACCGGCTCATCTGTGTAACCCTGACAGCAGAGGAAGCACGACCAGCACATCAGCCATGGATAGTGAAAGCAGAACAAGTCACTCACCAATTACCTGGCAGACTTCCCTCCTTTCATAGAGGCCAGATCAAATGTTCCTACAAGCACCTCAAGACATTGCTAAATTTTGATATACCAAGCATTTAACAAGCTATTGCTGAGGTACACAAGTCTTGGGTAGGCAAAGTAAGACCATAAGGTGAGGAATTCAAAGTCTATTTGCCTTGCCTGGAGTAACACAAGTGGTGCAGCTAAAGATGAATACAGAGAAATAAAGTTTAAACTATGCTTAAGTTAGAAGCCTGCAGACCTGAAATACCAGACAGATACATCTATGTACACTTTTATTACAACAGCTACATCATTAGTAATGCAGGATCCCAGACTGGAGATTGAACCAAACCGTTGTGTCTCACTTAAGCAGACCTCGGACACAGGTCTGCTCGCTATTTTAGCCAAAATGACGTTTCACCCTACAACACAACTAAATCAGGCCAGCAAGTTGAGAGCCCACACGTAAGGGTACCCCAGCCAGTGCTTACCCCACCCCAGTTGAGGGTGCGGGCAAGGTCATTCCCAGTGCCAAGCGGAAGGACAGCCACAGGAGGTGGGGGGCTGAGCTGCAGCTCATCGAGGATGGAGAGGATCCAGCCCACCTATAAAACACGAAATGCAGAGAACTGTTAGCCAGGAAGATTAAAAGGGATGGAAAAAAGGAAAAAGTATTTTGATCATATTCCCCTTTTGCAGAGAAGATCAAGTAAAACAAAAGGGAGAAGGAAAAAATGAGGATATCTGAAATTTAACTCTACAACTGCCCCATCTGAGGTTTCACCTTTCAGAGAAATGGTACAGATGTTTTTATGAAGCTCCTGTGTAAGCAGAAGCAGTGGGATGTAAACACTGACTATGTTTTAGCAGCACACAGAGTTACTGAGGAAAGGGAGTACGTAAGTTTCTGTTCTTTAAGCAGGAAATGAAAATACAGAATTACAGCTGGCTAAGTTTGCCTAACTAATGCTCTGAAAAACACTGTATGTAAAAATGAGTGAATAATAATATGGCTAATTCAAGATAAATTTTTTACAGTGCCCTTATGCTAAAAGAAACCAAACCTTTGACAACTGTCGTGAAAGAAAATGTGAGAGACACTTTAAAACAGCACAGTATCTCAGAGCATGTCCTGGAACTGGAACAGAGGGTCCACATCAAGTCAAGCATGGACTTGCCCACAGGTCTCCCATTCCTCAGAAAAGAGACCTTACTGAGGAAAGTCTTTTATTTCCCTCATTGCAAAGCATAAAATATATATATTCTAGTCATACACACACACACACACACACACATATATATAAATAGAAGACTAAAAGACTAGAATAAAAGACAAATTCTAATATTCAGGTTGAAGACTTTGGGTTGGAACAATGAATCTGGCTCTTTTGTATCATAAATTATTGGTTATTTTAGAGAGCTGTTTCTCACTCCTGTCCTTATTCTAGACTACATAAAACTTTCATATAGAAATCTAGCTAGAAGGAACAAATTACTGCAAAATATTTTGTTTTCATTAAAGGGTAATTCCCAAGGGGGTAAGGAAGAGTTGCTGAAAATATTCTGAAAGTTTTTATGACTGAAGTTCTTGCTACAAGAAAATAGGACTATTTCTTAAACTATTTTTTACCTTTACCAAAAAAAGAATTAAAAACTGTAAAGAACCTGTGCTACACTTTTAAATAGAGAATTAAGTAAGAAATAAACATAAGATAAAATTTGATATTTTTTTTTTCCTGACACCAGAGTTCAAAGATGCAGTCTCTACTGGAAATGTGAGCTTTTAAATAAGACGTAAAACTGGAGTCCTGAGTGCAGCTGGACAGGATTTTTCCTCCCCCAACTACAGGAGGAGGAAAAATCCCCAAGTCCCCATTACTATGATTTCAATAGATTCTTACCCTAAAATGGGATGAAACTGGAGCTTCATGAAAGGTACACAGCATAACATGGGCATTGGGAACCATGGTTGGAATTTGAAGGACTGGAGAGGGGGTAGCCTGATATATATAACAACCTCATTTGACATTTTAGGACATGTCTTTCTCCAAGTCTCCTGAAGAAATTTAATTAAGTATAAACAGGCAGTTATTTATCATTATCAGTTGTACAATCATTAAAGCATTCATCTGGGATGTGAACCCACATTAGAGCTCATTGTCTGAAGACGGCCATCTGAACCACTTAAAACTCTCGTGAACTTGGATTGGATCACTGAAGGTACTTAGGTCTAACATAGGCATCATGGTAGGACTAAGTACAGTCGTTAAGAGATTTTCAGAGATACGTAACCCTCTAGCTTTCAAAAATCTATCCTTCAGTATTGATTACAGGAGTTAAAAAAGAGTCCTGATAACTTCACCAAGACCAGGACTTCTTAAAGAGTCTTTTGTCATTAGCCCTTTGTCACTGTCAATGATTTAATCCATACATCTCTGCCTCAACCTCTCACTGGTGCAGGTAGCATTACAATACCTACCACTTCTGTAAATGCTTTTAACAGAAACTGCAAATTACTAATTTATAAGTACAACATTGCTATTTAACTTGAGGTCATTTCTAAGCCTTGCACATTAGTTTTACAATCAAGGATGACAAAAACTATAATTTCCCTGTAAACAGAAAGCTCCTGACTGCTTTGAAAGCAAAGCTTTCCACTTACGCCCTGGAAAGAAACAGCAAGTAGCAATGATGGAAAAGTTACAATAAGTTCTGTTTCACCTCAATAATGAAAGGTAACGTCTGGCCTCATTGAATATTCACTAAGTCCATTTGAGCCAGATTTTTCATTTCTAGATGTAATGGCTTTGGGAATAACTAGACATTAATTTGTTTCAAACTGAGCAGCAGCAAAGTTAATAGCAGAGCGCTGCTCATACTGATGAGAAGGTGCTGCCACCTGTCGCTTGCACTGCTCAGCAAAGTGAAAACAAAGGATGATCAGACTCAAGTGTAGTTGCATTCATTTCTATTTTAATATTTTCAGAATTAAGATTCCCCCCCTCCCCCATTAAAATATTGGCTTCCTTAGATGGAGGCTGCAAAGACTTTCAGAAACAGATTGAAACTCCTTTTTGCAGCTATGTCTCCTGCTAAAGCAATGCCTTGCAGGTTTCTCAAGGAACATTCACAGTTCAGTAATATATAGCTTATTGCCCCAGGTACCAGCAAGAGAGTAGTCAAATCACATATTTTCTTCACTCTTGCAGAGGAAGCACTGGTATTAATAAGCCCTACAGCGAGTGTTTTAAAAGAACCCACAGAAGCTGAACAAAAATTTCCCCCAGAAATTCAGAGGGGGGCTGGTGGCTGGTTTAGCTCACTAAAAAAAAAAAAAAAAAAAAAAAAAAAAAAAAAAAAAAAAAAAAAAAAAAAAAAAAAAAAAAAAAAAAAAAAAAAAAAAAAAAAAAAAAAAAAAAAAAAAAAAAAAAAAAAAAAAAAAAAAAAAAAAAAAAAAAAAAAAAAAAAAAAAAAAAAAAAAAAAAAAAAAAAAAAAAAAAAAAAAAAAAAAAAAAAAAAAAAAAAAAAAAAAAAAAAAAAAAAAAAAAAAAAAAAAAAAAAAAAAAAAAAAAAAAAAAAAAAAAAAAAAAAAAAAAAAAAAAAAAAAAAAAAAAAAAAAAAAAAAAAAAAAAAAAAAAAAAAAAAAAAAAAAAAAAAAAAAAAAAAAAAAAAAAAAAAAAAAAAAAAAAAAAAAAAAAAAAAAAAAAAAAAAAAAAAAAAAAAAAAAAAAAAAAAAAAAAAAAAAAAAAAAAAAAAAAAAAAAAAAAAAAAAAAAAAAAAAAAAAAAAAAAAAAAAAAAAAAAAAAAAAAAAAAAAAAAAAAAAAAAAAAAAAAAAAAAAAAAAAAAAAAAAGAAAGAAAAGAAAAAAAAAAGAGCCTTCCTGTGCCTTAAATATCTGCATATACTTATCCTGGCCAGCAATATAATTTTGTTACTTATGGTTACTTACTTATGGTTACTAACTTACAGTTACAACTATTATCAAGAGCATTTTTAGGGAAATGATGTTCACAGGAATTGAAGGGCAGTTTTTTCAACTGTGTTTATGCACTCAGTGGCACAGACTGAGATTTACAACATTCTTACGTACTGGAAAGAGTAACGCAGTTGCAATGCCTCCATTGCAACTCTTGGCCTCCAGAGCCCAAACCACAGAGCAGCCTGTCTCCAAATGAAGGTGCCTAAATCCTTTAAAGATCTGACCCTTTTCATTTATCCAAGAACACAAAGAAAATCAGTAGCAAAGAAAATACTAGTCCTGGATCTCCAGATCCCAGGCTAGTAGTCTGACCAATGCAATCACCTTCCTTACAGATGCTTTGTAAAGAAAGTGGTGAAACTCACTTTCTTTAGGCACAGAGGTGACCCGATTTGTACTCAGACATCATGGAGGCAATAGCAGGAAGGAGCCGAAATTAAGATATAACAGCCCCCAGACATTGACTTAACCTACTAGACTCACAGACCTGTGTAAATAGTGAGAGGAGACCAGCAGAGTTAGTCTTTATTTTTATAAGCTCTACCTTATAGAAGCTTATAAGCTTTGGACCTTGGACATGAGGATCTGGCCCCATCACTACACAGGCCAGGCCACAGAGAAAATTTTTAAAAAGTAGATTTCACAAGTGTAAGGTACATTATCTGATTCTGCAGGCATCACAAGATGGGGAACCCACAACTGCGAGGACTCTGCTCTCTTGATGATGAGGACAGGGCTGCCAGGTGCCAGTCACCTACCGTCCCATCCCCGCCGCAGGCCAGGATCCGCAGGTTTGGCACTTTTCTGTACAGTTCCAGCCTGGCCAGGGGAGGGAAAGGGAGAAAATGGGAGGAGGGGGANGGGGGGGGGGGGGGGGGGGGGAAAGTCATCAGAACAATGATGCAGGCAATTTTTAAGCACTTTGATGAGTGACAGTTTAACCACCAGTTATTGCTTTTTCGAATATTCTTTGCTAAGGGTGTGGGTGGATGCAGAAAATTTTAGAAAAAGCAATTAAAACCCAGTGTTACTGAAAGCCTCAACAGTGAGGAGGCATCAGCCCTAGCAGCCACAAATGGCACCTGCCCCAACCAGACCTGAACCCTGCAGCTCACTTCACATCTTCATGCATACACACAAAACCACTAGGATGTGAAATGGGGCCTCTCTCCATGGCTAGGGCGGCAGCACCTCCTAAAAAGTATGTGATAAGTCATGCATGTTCCCATGTTAAATCCGAAAGGTCAGATTCTCATGTTCCCTCTAGACATGACAGAAATCTTCCATTTTTATCTTACCCCGAAGCAAACAAATATAAACACTGTGTTTTTAAAATAAAATTTAATATTCCTCATCTGGGGATTTGCTAAGCCACCATGTCTGAAGCATATAGGACATGACAGCTCCTTCAGCTGGTAACTATTTCTTTAACACCGCAGAAGGCAACAACATCTAACAGGGCTCTTTCTCTGGATATCTGATCTAAGATACCAATAGGAGAGCCAAAAAAAGTAGCCATTAAAGACTTGTTACTTCTGTTGCATGAAAGAGAGGCATAATGAAATACCTCCCAACAGAGGGGGTACATTCACACATAGAGAGATGAGTGACCAGAGGACCTAATCCTCCTTTTAACTCCATTACACAGCTCTGAAAACTGTATGCATACTTTAAAGGTTCTATATATCATAAAGGAAATAGCAGCTGAGGTGTTTCAGCAGGAAAAAAGGCTTGAGTGCCCTAGAAGTACAAATGGGAAATACGTGGACCATTCTTATATAGGTAAATATTTGATTTTTCATTATTACGGTATTTTTGTGCTGCCTAATTTCCGAAAGAACTGAACAAATGGTTGACTAAAGCAAGTACCCCTGTGTGAAATACCATATAAGGACAGTCTCTTAACCCTTAGCAGTGACAATCGTCCCTTTAAAGACCAAGTCCTCCATCTCCTGGAAGAGGCTCACAACTACTGCCTAAGGAAGCTGAGTTAGTTGCTGAGCAAGCAGAGGTACTTGCATGCTGCTGTCATTTATGGAAATCTGGAGGCAGCCTCACACCGTTGCAATGCCCAGCCGCTAGGGAATGGTCAGGCACTGTGGGATCTGCAGTGGGACCATCTGGGAGCCATCTGGAACTGGCTGTCTGACACAGGGGCAGCTCCTGATCTCTTCTCACAGAGCCACTACTGCAGTCTACCCCACCACCACTACCAAAACCTGGACACGTAAACCCAATACGCAACCTACTAATCTATCCAAGCTAGGCCTTTGACTGCTTTACTGATAAAAATAGAATTACAGTCCGTGGCACTGAAGACTCAAGAACTTACGCGTCTCTTGGCCCTTCCTGAGAGAGATCAAAGACCTGGCGTGGATTCAAATACCACATAAATGTTTGGAGAACCTTGGTGCCCTGGGAAAAGAAAAAAAAATCGAAGCAAATTATTAATAGCTTTATGATTATTAGAAATAACAGTGTTCAATATTTGCCATATTTGTAGTGCAGCAGCAATGCTATTCTCCACGCTCTATAGGCCTCTGTTATAACTTACATCAATCTTTTCAACTAGAAGGCCTTGCTTGTCAAAAGGCACTCAGATTATTTGATATTCAAAAAGTGGCAGAACTAATCTGCAAAACTTTCACTTGTGTAAGTTTTAATTCCAAGAACCCTAAGAAAGACATCTGCTGCATGACCATGTTAGTCACTGAAACTTGGTTCCCTATTGTGCAGTACAAGATCAAGATCAAGATCAAGTACAAGATGTTTTTAAATGCCATAGGAATGTGTCATTTCACATTCACTAATTTCACTAGGCTTTCCTAGTAAAATTAAATCACTTCCTGGATAAAAGAAAAATCTAAGACTTCATTGGCAATCTAATTCTTCTCTGCAAAGACAAAGTCTTCTGAAAATCTCCAAACTACCGTTCTAGATTCCATTCAAGAATCTGAAGCTAGGAATACAACTGCTCAAATACTCAAGTATCCATTCCACCCATCCAATTCTACTGAGGTGGAAAGGGCATTCAACAGCAGGGACCCCTTCTAATTCAGTTGCATAAAGTTCCTCCTATCTGACTCACCAAAAACTATTCTCGTTTGCAGTAAGACAGTTATTAAACTTTGTGACCTGGATCCAGATGATGTTCTCACCTGATTCCCTCCACTTTTTGGATTGACAAAAACCAGCAGCGGCTTCATGAGTGGAGAGGAGATAGGCTTTATCACAAATGGCCGACCTTTGTTATCCTGAGAAACAGAAGTAAGAAACAGCTTTAGTACAAGCTATGTATATTTCCCTAGTATAACACGTGCAGGAGACCCAACCCAGCTCTGACAAAACTACCTTGGGTACTGGAAACAGTACAGCCATGTTAGTGTGGTGCTCAGCTGGGACTAATTTATCCAGCTGACACAACTGAGTAAGAAGATTGGGGAGAGGAATCATTTCAGGCCAGCACAGAACTATTTTAAATTTTTAATCAATGTTATTTCTCAAAAAACAATTATTCACACAGCACTAATAATGTGTCAGATAAAGTGCTATTTCTAATAGGAACATTTTTCCAGTGGAAAAGAAAATGAGATAAACTACTTATTTAATGAATTCCATTTAGCAGACAAGTTGTATCAGCACTTGGTTGCAGATGATCTGCTCTTGAATTCTTGGCCTTCCCAGCCTTCCCACCTTTGAACAAATGTTACAGGTCAAACATGACACATCAACAACGAAGCCATCTACCTTGCTACTCCCTGTACTTGCAGGATGCCACTATCCCTCTGTGGCCCAATGGCAATTTTCACACAAATGGAGTATTTCCCTTATGAGACCTCCTAAGGGAGATACTCGCAAATCAGACCAGACCCTTGCTTCTGTACAGTCATGATGGATTTCACAACCCCAGTTTCACATCCCTGTTTTGCCTAGGGGAAACCGAGGGTCTGAGCTGAGTCTCTTACATCCCAAGGGAATGTTATTTCATCAGGCTGTTGATCCTTCTAGAGTCTGGTATGTTTTTTCTTTGAAAATCAACTCGGCAAATAAAACTTCTCATACAAGCTTTATCGAAACTGATTTCTTCAGTTCAACAAATTCAATGGAATTTTCGAGTGGAAAAAAAAAAAATTAAACACTGCAGTAAAAAAAATTAAACTTTAAAGTCTGCATTTAGACATTTAAACAAAAGGAGCCTGATATCCAAAGCACTTGAATACCTACTTCATTGCCTCTTTTGCTGGCTTTTCTTTTAAAAGACGTTCTCTTCTTTCTCCGTGTTGAAGTCTTTAATGAGTTCTACATCAAAAGAAAAAAGAATACATGAAAAGCAAAACAAAATTTAGAAGACAGGCCCAGACAGAGCCCCTTTACGAAGCTCTTCCATGCATGTCCACTTGGAGAATGATAAGAGTATCTGGCACATGCTCGAGATTTAAATTACATGCGTTGCATGCTTTACACTTCCACACCACCGTTTATGGAGAAAGCCACACACGGAGACCAGACTGGTGCTTTGGAACTGGAAACTTTCCCACGCTGTGAGGGGGGAAAAAGATCAGATGCTCCCATAGACTCACATAACACCACATGTTGTACCTGCCAACCCTCCCAATAGGGGTAGGAGACGCCCGTTTCCCCTTCGGGGCTCCAGTCTCCTGCCCAATCAGGCTCGTCTCCTGGTATGGAGACCACCTGCATAAAGATGTAATAAAAAAACATGATAAATGAGATATTTTTCATGTTTTTTTTAGGAAAGAAAACAACAAGTTTTAGCTCTGGCAACCATTATGACTCAACATAACGTAGGCCACCATGGCGTATGATGTTGGCACTGTGGAGTCAGTTCCAGCCTACCAAGAAACTTGTGTAATCATCTGCTACGGAACAAACTGAATTGTTAATATTTAAGGATTTGGGTGAGGGGGCTGCTTGTGGGGGTTTTGTTTTCTTTGTTTTTAAATAACAATATCACTTAACTACATAGAAAAAAACCCCAAAACATAAAACTGCTTGTAATTTTGCAGAACTTATTAAAATAGAACTTGCATCAAAGCTATCCTCGAGGCTGGCAATAGCCTGCTCAATGATATTGAATCACAAAGGTGTTCTGGTGTGATAAGAACAGTTCAAAAAGTGGTTTTATTTATTTTTTTAATTATTTTAATTCAGTAACTGAAGTCATAACTGCATGAAATCCTATCCCTTTCCATATGATTGAAATTTGGTATTATAAGAAATACTGTAAATATTTTCTCAGTATTTCAACTCTTTAGTCTAGCCATCACCAGGAAATAAAGTAACACAGGGAATTAGAAGAAATTTTATTGATTTTTTTTTTCTGGCTTCAAGAGGGGAACAAGATATGCTCAGTTCATCCAAAAGTTAATTTCTGTCTTGACGTTATTCAAAAGTGTACCACTAACGAAAAAAATCATCACATCTGTAAGCAGTGACATCTTAATGCTGCTTGTGAATTAACAAGAACAGCTACTAGATTCTGTTTAATACCTAACAACCACTTCCAGAATTTCAAGACTTCAGTACAACACACAAGATATGGAAGTTAATGTTTCTATATTCTGATGGAAAACTTATACTTGTATAGAACATTCCATATTCTAAGGAAAACTAACAGCTATCTAACTCAAATACCTAAAGACATTGTCCTTTTTCACCCAGACCAAGAGAAGCCTGCTGTACAGCACAAGGTCTCAAGCTTTTTGTCACCTCTCAACGCTCCTTGTAGACCAGGATATAGTCATGCCTTGTTGGTTACTGAAAATACTGACGACAAGATGGCTCTTCAGAGCAATTACAGGACATTTGCACTTTTAGGCTATATTTTGAAATATCTGTTCTGATACAGAGTGATCTTGCAAGCATGATAAATCACAAAGACTGCACTGACTACAGAAGTGCATTGGCAATAACATCTAATGGTCCTTTCACTGCCCTACCTCAGTAGTCAGATTGACTGTAGAAAACAGTCTTATGTCAATACAAAGGTACAGGACATTACTCTTAAAGTGGCCTCCCGTGGGGGCCTCAGCCTAGTCCCTCAGCCGTTCTCCGCTGAAAGATTCTCCCTGGAGTGAGAAAAAACACAGGACAGAGACGAAAGATCTAGTCTATCCACAGTCTTGCTAGTGGCCTGCTGAAAGGTCAGGGGCATAGCAAGCCTTTTGCCAGTGCTTCAGTCTTTCAAGGTGTAAAATTCAAAATACTTATCCTATTGCTAAAGTGCAGTGAATTCTGCTGGCAAATTGTAGTCTGTAATTCAAGTTAGGTGTTATATTAGGCAAGTACTTGACTGTACCTCTGGCAGAAGAGCAGTAATTTTTATTCTACCTCCAAAATGGATGGACCTAAGCCCAGTGGCTTCCTTTCTGGAAAGGGCAAAAACAGTTCAGTAAAATCCTAACTGATTTTAAAAGAATAATTTAAACAATGTTTAAATATAGTTGTCATTAAATCCCATTATAACACCTCTTCTTTCCTGCGGGCAGGGTGGAAACATAGCATACAACTATATCAAAGAAACAGTTTTACTCAAAGCCTCCATTCATGATTATAACTATTTTAATTTCCACACTCAAAAAGGCACTAAAATATGCTATGTCACAACCATGTCATTTTACCTTTTTTTTTTTTAAACATGCCTACACCTATAGTATTAAGATAACCTAAAGCTTTGCTACGATGATTGCAACTGCACATCCATAGCAGATGAAAGGCAAAAAAGCTTCTTAAACATATGCAGGTTCTCTTTGCAAACATGCAGAAGAATAACAGCCAAGAGTAATCATCAGTCTTCGCACACTGAACTGAAGAAATGGATGTGTACTACCTTGTCCACATAACAAGGTGATGAGTATTTTATAAACATATAATGTTATTCAGCGAAGTACCTGATAGCAAAGCATACCTTTAAATGGGCACCATATGCAAATCCTAATTTGCCTCTAGAGAGGAAACCTCTCCTTTGTGGATGTCAGTTTGGCCATCTTCAAAAAGAGATTTTTGGTATTATTGCATGGTCGCTATAGTTCTCAACAAGCTTAGCTAGATGAACAGAATTGGAGTCCTTCTTGTATGGTGTTGAGTGGTGTGAGGGCCACAGGCTATCTCACACAAATCCTCTCAACATTTTCCTTTGCAACATTTCAGACTTCATTTTCAAAGGTGTTTAGCATGCTGGGCTTCAAATTACTTAAATAATGAACAGCCTCTAGGAAGGTCAACCTTGACCGCCTTCTGGTTGTTCACAAACCACCATCAGAGAAGCCAGCTGCACTCAGAAATTGAGGAAATAAAGAAACAAACCTAGAAATATAAATATTCACTAGAATTTTTTCAAAGTCCTCAAAGGAGGAGAAGAAGAAAACACCATGTTTACTCACCTTGAACAGGAAAAAACTTGGAATTTTACAATTACTGCCTTTGTCTTCCCAAACAGAAGACAGACTAAATCAGTAAGTGCATCAGTCAGATCCTCCTGATTATCTACTTTTCTCCCACAATGTAACCATATAGCAAGTGCATTCCTAGAGCTAACACCACTTGGGCTACCAAACCTCACCTATAACAAAATACCACCAGTCAACAGGGGTGACCTGCTTTCACAAACTAGGAACTGATGGAATTGATTTGAACCCCAGGAAATCAGAGATGGTATCAAAGTGCTGCTAACACGGTACAGAAACACTGGAAATCAGTAAAGAGGTTACAGAAGTGGCTAACATTATGAATAACATGAAATAGGTATTGGGAGTTTTCAATTCATGTAAATGGGTCATTACATACAGGGCTACCACCAATCCCAAAGCTATTTAAGCCATTCTCAATATTCTTCATCTTGCAATCAATGGCTTGCAAGAAGCAAAAGCTCCCCATTTAGAATGTAGATTGTCAGCAGAGATTTGTCTGTAACCAATTACACCATGATGTTTCACTGCCACAACATCGCTGGTAATCAGAGGGGGAGTGTTCTCTTTATTCAAGTCAAATATTTGAAAGGTGGTGACCCACGTTGTACAAAATAAGCATGGAAAATCATTTTTGTAGCAATAAAATTAAAAATCAGGGCAAAGTTTTGCTACAAAAAGCCATCTTATTTGCTTAAAAGAAACAACCAACAAACAGGATGAAGGCACCACTAAAATAAATTTCATATGAGTAGGGAATTCAGTTCAGGAGTTGCCTGTGACCAATTTAAGTAGTTAATTAGAGCTGAGGAAATATTTTATAACAAAGAGGCTTCTGGCCAAATTTATTCTGATTGTGGAATATATGAAAAACAGATTGCTGGTTTCACATTTATTTACTATCTGAATTTACAAAAATTTGTGAACATTCTGTTTGTATTCTGCAGATTGAATGCCATGAGTATTTCATCGTGTTTACCAAACATGCATATAGGGTGAAGAGGGTCATAACACACAGAAGTAGAGCTGGCCAGAAACAGCAGGAGAGGAAAATATATTTTCTAAAAACAATAAATAAGAAAACAAGACTTCTGCTAAAAATCTGAAAGCATATCTAAAAGATGTATCAGTGTTTTCTACAGCAATAAGGACGCATTCCCCAGAACTAATGCTGCAATGGGTGCTGTTAAGAAGTTTCATGGAAATACGCCTGTTTGTGCTAAATATCATTTTGATCTATCTAATGCTTCAGTTACTCAAGTTTTTTGCATGCTACTGACCATGAATTTCAAGTACTCGAGATGGAAAGGGAATACTGGACTGAAATACTTCATCTCCACTCACGACTCAGGCACACAAAGCTAAGGTTTTTTTTAGTGTAACATTTTAAACCTTTACTAAAAGGCATTTTCCCCATGAATTATAATTAACTAGATCAGATTTATCTTTTTATTTGAACTTCTCTGAAAAAATAATGGAGAAGAAAGAAAATTCACTAAAAATATTCTAGGGAAGGTACCCTGCTTTGGCCAAATCAAATGAAAGTTACAAGTGACAATTTTTATTTTACTTTTTTTACTAAAAATTAAATTTAATAAAATTTTGAAAGATGTAAGAAAGGCTTCTTTTAGTAAGGTCAGGCATGGATACATCTATAAAGTACCAGACAGGTGCTAAAAATTAGCCAAGGAGTCCCTGCCAAGGACTCAAACAGATTCTTCCAGAGAGGAAGAAAAGATTTCTCTAAGGGAGGCTAGGGTAAAACTAGCACAGAAAGAAGAGTGGGGGAAAAATACAAATGCCAAGGAAACCTTTATTTCTCAGAGGGGAGGTGGCTAGGAATCTTGCCTACTCTCTCTCAACCTAAAGGAGAAATAGCAGTCTCTTCAGTTGACTTTTTGATTACTCTATACGTATCTTTCCCCTTCCCCTCTCCCCACCTCGTCTTCAATAACCACCTTGTTAGAAATGCTACTCATGCACAAATCCGATATTCATATCCCCCGACTAGAACTAAAAACAGAGCAGTGTCACAGCTTAGGCCTCTTTCCAGTTTCATGGGACTAATTTCGTCTTAGTGCTTTGCCTACAGCCTGAACTTCTCGGCTTCTTGTTGACAACCAGGACAAAGAGCCAGAAAGCTCCAGTTCATGTTCCAAGGATGGACACACCAATGTTAAGAACCACACATCACTACTCTAGCAAACCAGCATTCCTGAGAATGGAGGAAAATTACAAGAAAACATGAGTGGGAAGTTTCAATATCCCAGACACTATTCATTCCAGAAAAACAAACTTGTTTCAGTACTTCTGAAATAAAACTTCCACCACCGTTTCTGGCTTCTCATCAGTGTTTGTCTGTTTCCTTCAGTTCAATCTCAAGTGAAAACAGACTTTCAAAGAAAAACTATTTCTTGCAGGATGAGAATCCCCTTTTAATTTTTGGCCAGCTCTCCTTTGGTTACCTCTTCTCCCTATTGTGTTCACCAGTGAATTATCCTCTCCAAGACACATCACATCCATTACAAATGCTTTGAAGCCTAATGCTTATTACCTACAACTAAATGAGCACACGGGCTTACTGCTCACATTCAGCAAGCGCTGATATAAATAAGACATGATTGCTTAAATGTCCATTGATGACAAATTCAGAGGGATGCCAGTCCAGCCATAGCCAGTTCTTACTGCAGTTCAAGTGAATGTTTGTGAACAGTTTTTCCCTGTATTTGCTCAGCTCTATTTAATGAAACATGCTTGATTGCCTACAACACAGAGGATTTCTTGCAGTACGCTTGCTGAACTCACAGGAACAAATCTGAGCTGGATTTGCTCAGAACAGAAGTCATGTTTGTTGCTAATCATCCCAAACAGGGAATTCTACTGAAGGGCTGGATGGAGGGGCAGGAGGATACAGGTTGATAATCACCATGGATGTATGCTGGGTTTCAGGGATAGAGACAGGGTTGAACAAGCATGCCTTAGTGAAGGAATACCGAGCGGCGAAGCCAGGCTGGCCCTGCACAGCCATACAGCTTCAGAAACAGACATCAGCATGCAGTTACCTGAGGTTTCTTCACCTTAATGATCCAGGTGGGAGGCACAATGACAGCAGCGTGAGCCCCCAGGGAACACGGCTCCTCAATGTGATGTAGCATGAAACAGGTGACTTTATTATGAAACTGCAAGAGAGGAAAAGAGTCAATAAGGAGGCCAAAAAAAAAAAAAAAAAAAAAAAAAAAAAAGACAAAGGGGAAGCATGGAGAGGAGGAAGAAGAGGGTGATGGTATGAAAACCGGAGCAATGTTTCCATCTCCACCATCTTCAAGTCCTTCAAAAACATGGAGTTTTAGGAACACATAATTAAAGATCATTTTCCCTAGCCATACCTTCTTACAAAAAAAAAATAAAAAACAAAGCTAAAAACCCCAGACACCATGCCCACCACCCTCCCCCCAGAAAAACACTTACTTAAACATAGATTACGGACTGAAGACCACAACCTTGTTTGATGCAGGTGTATGTATTAAGAGCCCTTTGACTCCCTGAGCTAGCAGCAGCAGGACATTGATGGGAGGTAGCCAGTGACTACACTGTGCAGCAAGACCCTTCTCCTAGAGGACTTGTGTCAGCCAGGTGGAGTTACGGTGTCTTTGCACAAAAGGAACAGAACTGGCAAAACTGGGGGTGGTTCATAGAGAGGGAGCCCTGAGAGCCAGGAAAAATGAAACTGCTTGTAGTGTGGCCACTCAGGGAAGCTGCTCCCTGACTATTGTTCACTTACCGCCAGCTTGCACCAGGAACAACTGATGGCCACAATCTCTTTACTATGGAAGGAGAATTTCTGCTGAAAGCCCTAGAACAAGCAGGAAAAAAAAGATTAAATTCCTCCTGACCACAAGCAAATTTACACCTTCAACCCTTGCCAGGTGACTGTGCTAGGCTAAATCAGTTCACTGAAGTCAGATACACGGGTTCAGCCTCAAAGTTCTTTGACACCAAACAGATTTTTGAGGGATAAAAAGAATTACGTCATTCATAGAGAACATTCTTCAACTGGGGCATTTTCACACAGACTTTTAAATTAAAACACTTCTCCAAAATGTTATGCTTTTTTTTCATGATTTAGTAGTTAAAAACAAAGGGACAAGAAATCGAGAAGAAATGCTTATTTTAGTGGATTTCTACAGACCTAACAGATTCAGATTTTCTGTTGCACAAAACATTCTCTCATTGCAGTCGTATACCCTAAATATAAAAAAGAATTTGAATTTTCTTTTTTTTTTTTTTTTTAACACAGAGTGGAATCAACTACAATATCTGTATGGAAATGTTCTGATTAGGAAATTAAGTTTATTGTTTTATTGAGCTGACTCAGATTAAGATCATTTTCCAAAAAGTTCCAAAAAAACAAGACTGTCTGATTCAGATCAAACAGATAAAAGAAAATATTTCTTTATTGTTTTAAGGGGAAAAAAAGACCACTATTACCAGCAAATACAAGATTTTATCCTCACACAGAAGAGTTTCACTTTGTAGAATGCAATTTCAGCAGAGATATAACTTTTTGCTCTAAATTCTAAGGCTGGAAAAGACCATTGGGTCATATGCACCCTTCTTGCATATAACACAGGCAACAAATGGTACGTTACAGCCTAAAAATTTGTGTTCAGTTAAAGCTTATTTTAGCTAGAGAAAAAATTTATGTGGGTTAATGGCTGCAGAGATGGAAAGTCCAGAAATTCATTGAACAGTTTGTCATAGTTACCTTCAGTGCTTAGATTTCAGATTTGCAGTCATCTGGATCCTTTATTCATTGGCTTCTATCAAGCCTCTCTCTACTATGTTAAGAAGCCCATCACTACCCAGAATTTTCTAATTCAGTCTCTCTAACAAGTCATGAATTTGTGAGCCAGTTCTCTTTTCATAGAATCATAGAATGGCTTAGGTTGGAAGGCACCTTAAAGATCATCTAGTTCCAAATCCCCCCTGCCATGGGCAAGGACACCTCCCACTAGACCAGGTTGCTCAAAGCCTCGTCTAACCTGGACTTGAACACTGCCAGGGATAGGGCCTCTACAACTTCCCTGGACAACCTGTTCCAGTGCCTCACCACCTTCACAGTGGAAAATATCTTCCTATTATCTATTCTAAATCTACCCTCTTTCTGTTTAAAACTGTTACCCCTCATCCTGTCACTGCATGCCCTTGTAAAAAGTCCCTCTCCAGCTTTCTTGGAGGCTCCCTTCAGTTACTGGAAGGCTGCTCTAAGGTCTCCCCACAGCCTTCTCTTCTCCAGGCTGAACAACCCTAAGTCTCTCAACCTGTCTTCGTAGCAGATGTGCTCCAGCCCTCTGATCATCTTTGTGGCCCTCCTCTGGACTCAGTCCTTCTTATGTTGAGGGCTCCAGAGCTGGACACAGTATTCCAGGTGGGGTCTCAGAGGAGAGTGGAGTGGAGGGGCAGAATCACCTCCCTCGACCTGCTGGCCATACTTCTCTCAATGCAGCCCAGGGTGCAGTTGGCCTTCTGGGCTGTGAGTGCACTTTGCCAGCTCATGTTGAGCTTCTCATCCAGCAGCATCCCCAAATCCTTCTTGTTAGGTTTGCTCCCAATCCATTCTTGACCCAGCCTGTATTTGTGCTTGGGATTGTCCCAACTCATGTGCAAGACCTTGCACTGGCCTTGTTGAGCTTTCATGAGGTTGACACGAGCCCACCTCTCGAGCCTGTCCAGGTCCCTCTGGATCGTATCCCTTCCCTCCAGTGTGTTGATTGCTCCACACAGCTTGGTGTCATCAGCAAACTCGCTGAGGGTGCACACAATCCCAACATCCATGTTGCCAACAAATATGTTAAATAGTACCAGTCCCAGTACTGACCCCTGAGAAAACCCACTCATCACTGATCTCCACTCAGACATTTGACTGCAACTGTTTGAGTGTGGCCATCCAGCCAATTCCTTATTCACTGAGTGGTCCATCAGCCAAATCCATGTCTCGCCAATTTAGAGACCAGGATGCCATACAGGACAGTGTCAAATGCCTTGCACAAGTCCAGGCAGATGACATCTGTTGCTTTCGCCTTATTCTCCAATGCTGTAACCCCATCGTAGAAGGCCACAAAATTTTGTCAGGAACAATTTCCCCTTAGTGAAGCCATGTTGGCTGCCACCAATCACCTTTTCCATGTACCTTAGCATAGTTTCCAGGATGATCTGCTCCATGATCTTGCCGGGCAGAGGTGAGACTGACTGGCCTGTAGTTCTCCAGGTCTTCTTTTTTACCCTTTTTTAAAAAGGGGGTTATGTTTCCCTTTTTCTAGTCAGCAGGAACTTCACCGGACTGCCAAGACTTCTCAAATGTGATGGATAGTGGCTTAGCAACTTAATCTGCCAGTTCTCTCAGGACCCACAAATGAATCTCATCAAGTCCCATGGACTTGTGCATCTCCAGGTTCCTTAACTGGTCTCAGACCTGTTCTTCTTCTACAGCAGATGCTACCCCATTCTCCCAGTCCATGTCTTTACCTTCTGCAACTTGGGTGGTGTCATTAGAGCCTTTGCCAGTGAAGACTGAGGCAAAAACACTGTTGACTGCCTCTGCCTTCTCCATGTCCTGGGTGACCAGGTCCCCTGTTTCCTCCCTGAGTGGGCCCACATTTTCCCTAGTCTTCGTTTGGTTAATGGTATACCTATAAAAGGGTTTCTTGTTGCCCCTGAAGCCCTTGGCCATATTTAACTTTACCCGAGCTTTAGCTTTCCTAACCTGATCCCTGGGTGCCTGGAAAATTTCTCTGTATCCCTCCCAGGCCACCCATCTTTGCTTCCACCCTCTGTAGGCTTCCTTTTTCTGTTTGAGATTGTCCAGGATCTCCTTGTTCATCCAAGCAGACCTCCTGGCATTTTTGCCTGACTTCCTCTTTGCTGGGATGCATCGCTCTTGTGCTTGGCAGAGGTGATCCTTGAATATCAGCCAGCTTTCTTGGGCCCCTCTTCCCTCTAGGGCTTTATCCCACTGTACTCGATCCTTGAAGAGGCCAAAGTCTGCTCTCCTGAAGTGCAGGGTAGCAAGCTTACTGCATGCCCTCCTCACTGCCCTAAGGATCTCAAACTCTACCATCTCATGATCACTGCAGCCAAGGTTACCCTTGAGTATGACATTCCCCACCAGCCCTTCCTTGTTGGTGAGAACAAGGCCCAGCATGGCACCTCTCCTCATTGGCTCCTCTGTCACTTGAAGGAAGTTACTGTCGATGCATTCCAGGAACCTTCTGGGTTGCATACGGCCTGCTGTGTTGTCCTTTCAACAGATACCGGGGTTGTTGAAGTCCCCCATGAGGACCAGGGCTTGTGAATGTGAGGCTGCTTCTGTCTGGCTATCGAGGGCCTCATCCATTTGGTCTTCCTGGTCAGGTGGCCTGTAGCAGACCCCCACTGTAACATCACCTGTCCCTGCCCTCCCCTTAATCTTGACCCATACGCTCTCAGTTGGCCCCTCTATCCATCCCCAGACAGAGCTCCATTCACTCTGGCTGATCCTTGACATAGAGAGTGACACCCCCTCTCAACTTCCCTGCTTGTCCTTCCTGAAGAGTCTGTATCCATCCATTTCAACACTCCGGTCATAGGAGCCATCCTAACATGTCTCCACGATGACAATTAGATCATAGACTTGCAGACATGCACACATCTCTAACTCCTCTTGTTACGTCCATTTGCATACAGGCTTTTAATTTGGGCCCTCGACAAATGTAGCTCCCTGGCTGGAGTGGCTATTTTTCCTTTAAGCTGCACTCCAAGCATGCTCCTGCTGACCTGCAACTCATCGCCAGGTTTTGGGCCTCTACTACTGGTATCAGCATTGTATTGGTAGGACTGGGATGGATTCTGGTTCCCCTTCCCCCAGCAACTCTACTTTAAAGCCCTCTTCACAAGGTTGGCAAGACTGGGAGGATTGATGAAAATACAACCTGCACTCCAGAGTCCCTGACCGCTGCTCCCAGGGCTTTTTAATCTTTCTTGATGGTCTTCAAGCTGCTCCCAGCTGCATCCACTGCTGCTGTTCCATGTGGGCACCAGTGGATAATAGTCTGAGGACTGCACAAGGTTTGGTAGTCTCTCAGTTACATCCCCGATACGAGCCCCCGGCAAGCAGCAAACCTCTCTAGAGGTGCATCAGGCCGGCAAATAGGTGCCTCCGTACCTCTCGGAACAGAGTCACCTACAACTATCACCCGTTGCTTTTTCTTAGTTGCACTGGTTGTTCTACATGGAGCAGATCCAGTAGTCTTACTGAGCTCCAGTGCCTCTCCTGCTACAGTAGGAGAAGCAGTGCAGTGAAGCGTTTCCACAAGGGCACCTCAGTTTTTGGGGGAAGTCTCTTCCTTTTCAACAAGCTGAGTTTAACCTAAATCTCCTGCATGCTGGGCAACGCCCAAGACCCAGTGCAAAGAGTTATAATCTGATTTAGTAACACCTAACAGGATGTTGCGTCACTGCTTCTATAATTAAGGTCCTTCTTATCCTAGCTGCTGTGGAAAGGAACAGAAAGATGGACACCTGCAGGAAAAATGAGCTTATTGGTGCACAGTGCAATGACGCTGTCAAGCACACCAAGAAAGAGAATTAAATGAACAACCAAAAATCTACCCAGAGATGCAGTGGTCTTGTTAAGTGAGGGACTGAGCTACAGTCTGTTCATGCATGGCAGTTGAGGACAACCCTATCAATACTCTGAAGAGGAGGAGGCTCTCCCTGCCTGCCCACCATGCAGAAATGCACATTGCAGTTTTTTGTTCAGGTGTCTCCACAGCATGTATGCAAACCAACTTGCCAGATGAACCACATCACCAAGGCTTGTGTTACTTCTGCCTAGATATTTTACTCTTTTAATCCTTCCCCTAATGCCTTAGGTTTTACATTCAGAGAAAATAAAAAAGAGTAGATTCTTTGTAATGCTGGTGATTTGGCATATTCAAGTTCAGTAATGGAGTGTAGTCAAATGGCTTCACAAAGACCAGATGGCCAGCTGCTTCTGGCTGGGCAGATCTAGTCTGCCATTCAGTGTGGGCACAAGAACGGAGTGACAGTACATACAAGTGCTGGAAATGGAGGTCTGACACTGGACGAAACACTCCATTCTCATTCACTTATACTAGTGCTTCTTAATGTTTCTCACAAATCTCACTCCTTCTTGTCCTAGAGTGTATTAAAAAAAATTATTTCAGCCTCTTACGGGCATGAAATTTGTTTTGTTTTGTTCTGCTTTGTAACAACCAGGGGAGAAATTCTTCTTTACCAAAGCCTCCACTAATAAAACCTAAAATTCAGTACTTTAATTCCACAGCCCATCAGTGGTGTATGTTAAACATACGGGCTGAGCAGCTTGTCTGGTTCTAGATGGACCATTTTTCATTTATTCAGTAAGCCATTTGGCTTTTAGGGAGTCATTAGAGAAAATGATACAGCAATAAAAACATATTAATGATAAGTAGCAATAAAAACACCACTTTTCTTCCTCAAATTGCTTTGCAAATGTGAGCAAATTCTTCCTAAGGATACATGTTTGAGGTAAGATAGCAATTATTCGAAAGCTAGCTTTACTAATAAAGGAACTGATAAAATAAACTGATGCACTGCAGGTCACAGTGAGATATGATGGGGACTATTGGATTGAAACAGTGGAGCTCCCCATATTCCACCAGAAATCATCTCTTCTGCCTTCTGTCAGTGAGAAGAAAAACAAAAATTCAGGTAGCTTGTTCCTGGGTCATGCAAGGAGGTCTTCTGCACAGATTTTGGGATAGAAAATTAATTTCACCTTTGTGAGAATATCAGCCTAACAGCACCTGATTGGCCCTAATTCACCGGTACCCAATTCCTGTACCACACATGAAATCCCATGCTCTGAGCTGCTCCTGTAGAAATAAACAGTTGTGCCCACTAGAAGAATTATATTTGGAGGAGAAGAGCCCCTGAATCCCTAGCTTGTGTTGGTGATTACAATCTATCTAAATCTGGGTCAAAGTCCGCATTAATAGACTCCCATGCACACAAACAGAGCAAATAGGAAGTACTAGCTTCAATATGTTTTGGTTATGTTCTTAAGTGTATTTATCATTAAAGAGTATTTTCACATCAGTGTTAGGGCTACTAATAAATTTTTTTGCATGTATTTCCCTATGATATTTATTCCCTTTTTAATGCTCTCAGAGATATTCCAATGCAACATTACTGCAGGAGAGCCAGGTGTTATTACAACTTGAATAAAAACAGCAACAGAAGCACTTGGATGATTATCTTTGCTAAAATAAAAAAGAACTAGAATTGCCTTCCCACTAGTAGAAATTTCAATCCTACCACTATAATGCAGGGAAAACATACAGCTCTGCATCAATCCACAGGCCTTTACAGGGACAAGTAACAGCAAGAGAGTGACACCGTAGCTGCACACCGCATGTGTATAGCAGACACACTGCTTTCAACACCACAGAAAGTTTAAAAAAAAAGTGCCTGTTTAGCCTGATGGTCCAAAATGTATTTTCAGATACTTAGAAAATCCCTAAGCCGCTGGTAGCTGGAAGTATATGAAGACAAGATCACTTTGCATTCATCCTTAAGCTTCTATTACTGCATACAGTCATGAACTTGATGCTGGGCCGTACTATCTGAACATTCTTATGTTTTCTCTGATGATCCCAGGTAACAAACAGCTAATAACAGCGAAAAGCTACAAAACTATACCTTTTCCTGCCTGCAAGAGAAAGAAATGAGCTCTTAAACATCATGAATGGTGTAAAGGATGTGGTTTGAGAGTGTTTATTTGCAATCTCTTCCAATACAAGAGCTATGGAGCATCAGAAAAAGCTAGTAAGTGACAGGCTTGAAACAACCAAAATGTAGTTCTTTTCACAGGATGTAGTTAAGTTTGGGAATTCCTTGTTAAAGGATGTTGCAAATGCTACAACTTTACAGGGCCTCAAGGAGAGACTAGACAAGCTCACAGGAAAGAAAGTTATCATAGGCTGTTAAATATAAAGGCACCATTCCTGGAAATTCACGAGAGAGAAATTCTTAGAGGCCGGGAGGCTGTTTTGGGAATGCATCACTAAACACCTGCCCCATCTTATACCTTTCTCTAATAAGCCGCTGTTGAATACTGGGCTCGATGGTACTTTGTCTTAAGAGATTTGGCCATCCTCCTAATGCAGTATCCAGTTCCAAAAAAAGGGGAATCATCACAGGAAGTAGGCAGAAATAGATTGTTTGGTTCCAGAGCACTCAGTAAGCTTTTGAACAAGACTTTTCAGGTCCCCTTCCCTGGCATTGATTTCTGCGAAGGGTGTTTCTGCAGTACAGCAGTGCAATCACCGCTGGGAAGGAGAAGAAAACTGAAACCTAGATGAGACCACGTAAGCTGTACCTGTGCTACCAAGTGATGTAGAACAGTGGGAGCACAGGATCTGTCGGTACCGAGAACACTATGCACAAGGATTTTCAGAAAATTTTATTTTGAACTAGCTGTAGTCTGGTCCTGCTGACTGAGTGTCCATTAGTAGTTACACGGTGTTAGAATAAGTTTCGTTCCTTCCAAACTGCCCTTCTAAGCTAAGGTAAACACTGACATCAACACTGCTCTTCTCCAGCTCTCAAGAAGAGTCAGCCATGGCACAGAAGGCACACAAAATATAAAGCCACAAAGTCACAACAAGGATGTTGGGGAGCATTAATCTCTTTCCACTGGCTTATGACGTGAAGCATCCTAAATGTTCATTTCTACTTTCTTTACTCAAACTATTATTTATGATCGTTAAAATATTTAACCATTCAATTCCAGCCAAGAGATAGGACTAATATTACACAACAACGAGGTCTACCAGAATCATTACATATTCCATGAATAATACTTTCTTTTATTGCTTTAAATTTACTGCCATTCCATTTCAATGATAGCTCCCTTTTTCTTGCATGACAAAGGAACATAAAAGATGGTTCTCAGTCAGAGGTATAAGAAATGTAACAGCACAGCACAAGACAGACAAGTATTTTACTGTAATATGAGACTGATTGGCCAATAAATATAATATGACTTTTTTTTCTTGTTATCATTTTCCCTAATCCTTTCTGTTTCTTGACAAAGAATAACTCTACTACAATATACCCATGTTAATCTTACCTGAGTATTTCTTGTTTAAGGAGAAAACTGTTATGTCCTCTGAACTTCTCCACAACAGTCAGGGCTGACAGGAATTTTAGGATATACTGGTCACATTGCCCACGTGAACGTACCCAGCACAGGTTTTGATATGATAGGCAGTAAGTACTCCCATTGCAAGATCAACTCCTAGTGCCTCTAGGGGAGATCCAGGCCAAAATGGTGGAGGAGGAAGGCAGTATCACTGCAAAGTTATACCGTAAGAATGCTGCATGCAAAGTGCCTTGCTGCACTGTTCGCATGCTACTTGCTATAAAAGGGCATCACATTTTTAACGCATGCCTTGTTGTAGCTGGTAGCTGGTGATCTACATCAGGATCCAGATACAAATCTAATTTTCCTCTGACTTGAGTGCTGTGCCATGGAGACAAGACACAGTCTTTCTTACTGGTTGATGTTAAGAGGGAGGCAAAAGTATAATATAGAGCTAGAGAAAGGAAATTAAAACTGTGTTAATTTTATTTTTAAATCTCTCTCAACAGATTTCAGGGGTTCATAATTTCAGAAGAAAGGTCTTCAAGTAGTTAAGTTACTTCTTACCCCTTTTTATACCTTTCTAGAAATAAGCTTTTATAAGCTATGCAGCAGAGGAAATGTGAAACAGTCTCACAAATCTTACAGTCTACCAGGGCAGAAAGAAAGCAACAGCCTTTCTTCTTCCACAAGCCTGAAAAAATAGGCCATCACAATTTTGGCACAGAGGACAGCACTACAAGAACGCCATATTGTCACAGGGTTAGCTTAACGAAGAAAGAAGCTCAAGGAGCCACAGCTTTCCTCTTCCTTATTTTCAGCAGCCAGTGCAGCGCAGTGTCCCAGCACACGTGATGTGCTCGTTCCTGGAGATGCAGCTGCCTCTTTTCCTCCTACATGTGAATCAGGGCTGCTACCACTCAAGAGATCAGGCTTGTCATCAACACTTAAGAGAGGCCAAGTGCTTAGGACAGAAATATTTCAGTGACTAGAAGGACCTACTGGCTACCCTGAATTCATAAGTGCCCAGTACTGTGCTTGCGCTGCACTGGAAATCTTACCTTTCCGCACTGCTTACATTTCCCCTCCTGCCTCCGCCTGTGCACCCAGTGGTGTCGGACAAAGTTCTGCAAAAGAAGGACAAAAAGATGTGTTATAGGAAGCAACAGCAGCTTGCACTCAGCGGAACCATCTGTGTGAAACTGGTTTAGAGACACCAAAGGAAAGGTCCCTTCAGCCAATGCAATCATTTTGGGAGCAAAATGCAGCAGTCCCTGCAGGAAACGCCAGACACAACCAAAACTGGAGGAGGAATAAGGACAAGATGGTGCTCTTTATCCATGTTGAAATGCAGCCAGAACTACTCTCTCGGCACTATTCTACAAAAAGAAGAAAGTTCATTACATGATGCGGAGATAATCATCACCTAAATACAGAGCACAGAAGTGCCCAAGCGCTGCTGTGTTCAGTCACAACACAGGGCGCTGCTCTATTCTGCTTGGAAATACAGCCTTATAATGCAAAAAATCCCAAGTCTATGCAGGAGAAGGGAAGGAGGGGAGGAAGGACCAGTCATTGAAGCAGTCTTTTCTTCCTGTTTGGACTACTTACACCTTGGATGGCAGCAAGAGGCCGGCAAAAGGCAGGAGGGTGACCAGCACCGCTGTCCCTCTTTCTGTGCAGGCGAGGGGGTTAGCAGGGGTCTGCCTGCGCCATGCTGTTGTTCCAGCCAACACTGAACCATCAATGTGGCAGGGAATCGAGCTATCTCCGCTAAGAGCAAGCTGGCCACCAAACCAACTATAAAAGTTAAGATGTTGGTTTCTTCCTCTTTTTTTTTATTAAATAACAAACAAAACCGCTAATCAGTAAACTAAGTTTCAACAGCTATTTCAGCAAGGTTGCCTTTTTTATTTTTAAAAGAAAACATTGGCTTCTGACTACATAAGACAGATAAATATAGCAATGAGAATAATAAACATCCAGCACCTTCAAAAGAGCTGAACTCATACAGCAGCTGGTCACGAACCATAAGGGTTTTGAATGTTTGATATTTTTTTTTATTTTTTTTTTTTTACTAACAAAAAAAAAATCTCAGGATACTAGAGACACTTCTAGAAAAAAAGAAGAAAAAAGGGAGAGGTAAGTGGAGGGAGAGGGAAGCAGAGAAAATAAAAAAAAACTAGGTTCAAAGGTGAGGAGGAAAAAAGTAGTGTTCCAAAAAAAAAAGAGAAAAAATACAGAATAGCTAAATGAATGGGAAAAGAAACAACAGAAAGATGAAATGGTTTCTGTCAGTATAAGTAATGGAATGCTTCAGCTAGAATTCATTTTACCTTTATTCTGGGGAGGAGAACATGCCCCACAGGGAACCCATACTCTGTCTACGACTACTCTGAATTTAAAAGCACTGCTGCAGCTCCCCACCAGGTGAATCATCACACAAATAAAATGAACAGCAATCATCATTTGTCCATTACTTACTTCTCTTGGAGATCTGGAGCCTCCTTCTCGGAAAGTCGGTTTGCAGCGAAAATTAATCTAGCATTGAAATAAAGCTGTTAGAACTGAAAGCAAGTTGAGAGCATTTATTCCAATATGTTGATCTAGGACAGATTTCCAAAATATTTATTAGCTATTAAAATATTAGCTTTGCTAGCTGGAAAAAGTAACTTACCTGGATGCCAGAAAATCTCTTTTCATATGCCATAATTCTCCTTGCTAGATCTCTACACAGCCCTCATCTTCATTAATGCTATTGCTGCCTGCTCAGTTCAACTATTTAGACTGCCTCCCCCTTGCCTGGAAGGAAACCACTTCATCTGTTTTTTTTCTGAAGATCACTGCAACCAAAGTGGACTTAAGCTGAGTTCTCAAAAGTTAATAGGAGCTGGAAATCTAACTCAGTAAGACCTTTTTGCACATCCCAGTTTTAAGTCTTCATAAACAAAGTCTGTGGAGAAATCTTCCTTCACATGAACTGTGCAAATTACCCTAAATTTCTACCTTTTGCTTAGAAGAGGCTGCTTTCATCCACCTCCCCAACCACAAACCATTTGGGGAGCATTGTACTGCCTCATGCAGTGGTGTTGCCTCCTTCAGATGGGAGAGGAAAGACAGAAAGAGGACAACAGGAGCTTCCATAAATGGGAAACATTTTTAGGAAGGTGAAGAGAAAAAGCATTTATGAAACAAGGGAGTTCTTTGAGAAAAACCAAAATTCTTTTGACAAAAGAAAATTAATAAAAATAAGGGGGTGGGGGGGATATATAGAGAAAAAAATACATATACTGAAGAAGAGAGGTATGGGAAAAGGCCAAAGGATGTGTGAAGTAAGAATGCACCAAATGAAATGGATTCAGGCTTAAGTTGACTAGCCTCCAAAGAAGAAAATGCTTAAGGATACTTCACAGCTATGCTTTTGTCACAAAGGCAGAAGAATTGAATTTCCCCAAATGTAAATATAACATTTCCTTTGTAAATAAGTTCTTCCCTCATTTAATAATGGCCTTCAAAATGGTAGTTCAAGGGATGGGGAGAGAGAAAAAAAAAAAGATAAAAAGTAAAAGTACTTAAGAAGAAATACAAGCTATAGCAATATTAGTCTTCCTTCATTGCTCTTCACCTAGAACTGCAATTTGTTTTTTCAACGCTGAGTCATGGCAGGCTGGATAGACCTCCAGTTATATTTATTTTACTTACAACTTACACCTTTGCAGAAAGGGCCAAGCAGAAGGCTTATGTACCAGTTTTAAACTCCACAGGGTTTAAGAGGGAGCAGACTTTATAACAACCCTTTGCCAAGAGGTGAATTTCATGGTCTCCAGAACAGCATAAACAAGCTCAACAGAATGGGTTTTTATCGAAGTGCTCATTTGCTCTGGCTGGCAACGCCACCAGCTTGCTGGGCCGTGGAGAGTCAGCACTGCTGCTGATGAAGGAAGTCATGAAAAATTCACTGGTAACATTTTGTGCTGAAAGCATGTGCTAATGCTAATTTCACTGTGGGTAAAAGCATCGGGGGTGGAAATGGTACCTCTCCAACTTGATATTATGGCAATCACTGTGACATTTGTCAACACAAGTCCAAATGCTTGGAAAGGAAAAACTCTTTCCAAAGGGTTGCTGCTATAAATTTGTTATGCATCAACTTCTTCTATGGAGAACAACATTGCAAAACATATAGAAGTGAAAATGAAGCTCTAATGAAATCAATGGGGAAATTCCCACTCATATTTCTTTACACATATCCCACCAAGAAAGAAAAACAGTGGGGGGAAATTTCTTTAACACATTAACAGTTAGGCATAATGAAGAAGA
Organism: Chionis minor; assembly: GCA_013398295.1. Lineage (NCBI taxonomy): Eukaryota > Metazoa > Chordata > Aves > Charadriiformes > Chionidae > Chionis > Chionis minor. Next base: position 593,958 of record VZSF01010786.1, on the reverse strand, counting down.
ATCACTGATGGGATGAGAACTCAGTGATGGCTATTCTATAGGCACTTGAGGGTAAGGAGGGTTTCTTGAAGGAACTGAGAAGCAGGACAAATGCTCACAGAAATAATGGTACTGTAAAGGAAAGGTTTGATGTTTTCCATTTTAAAAACAAGAACTTAATTTCTGAGGTTTTGAGGACAAAATACTGTAGTCTAGTAAACACAGTGAAAAGTGATTGTAATAGCAACTTATGCTGCAAGGCTCGCAATAAATATAACTGTCATAAGGTTAATTACGCTAGTTTTAGTTTAAGAATTTTGTAAGGCCAATTTTGTGCATGAAAGGATACTGCATTTTCTAGCTTCATTTTTCAATCTAGAACTAGAAGGAAATTATTTTTTTAATCATAAAAATTGTGAAAGCATTCCACATTTTTTTGTTGTTAGGTTTTTTTAATGGTTCACGGGGTTTGAAGGAATCTATTTTTTAAAATAAGCTGGAATTTAAAGGCAACTTTTAAACAAATATATTGTCAAAACAGCTACAAAAACCTACGTTGGCATATGGTGTTTTCCAGATTGAAACCTCAGTAAAAGAATTAAATGATTGTTGTCCATGTCAGGCTCCAGAAGATGGCAATGTCTTACCTTCTCTAACTGCTCCATGCACGCATTGTGGACCACAATTTTGCAGGCAGCACACTTCCTTCGCAGAGCAGATTTCTGCAAGAGGAAAGGGAGACGTGTGTGCATGGAGGTGCACTGTTCCCAGTCGGAAAAAAGTTAGCTGTGAAACAGGAGATGTTTCTCTCCTTACGCAACATTTATATTTTCCTCTCTTGGTGCTCTCGACTGTGCTGTGGAGGGTTAGGGTTTAGGGTTAGGGTCTAGAGTTAGGGTTAGGGTCTGAAGCTCTTCCAGTTCAGAATCGGACTTTATGAAAGACAGAGCCACACTACTCCAGCTTGTGAACTGCAAGTGAAAGGTTCCCTTTAGGTAGCAGATGTTAACGATCCAGATCATCGCTCTAAAAGGGAGAAGCCCACCAAGATTCAGAGCCAGTGTGAAGAGGAGAAAAATCATATGTACAAATCACAGAACTCAGACCACTTTGGAAGAGTGGGTCATTTCACGCTTATCATATAATATTTAATTTGATGAGCCTGACCATTGACTTGCAGAAAAATATTCGGGTCATTTAGTAGAGAATGATAACGTTCTCCTAGATTGTTGATAGATGCTTATGAAATGTTACAGCAGGGATAAAACTCTCAGCCTAATTATGCGGGTTAGTTTTATTAATTTCAGTAGAGCTTTTAAAACAATTTCTCTTGAATTCCCTGAGCTAAACCATATCAAAAGGCGAGAGAAAGCATCCAGGAGAGAGAATATATTTACTTTTTTTCCCCCTTGCATATACCTAATTTAATAAACCCGATGGAATTAATTTTCATCTAAGTTTACCTTATAGACCTGTTCTTGAGGGTCAGAAAATTTATAAACATACAGTAAGCTGAGATTTATCTGCCTCAGATTTTTTGCATTCAATTTATTCATGTTCATTTAAATGTCTAATAAGTTATTTGATTAGAATTTTCAGTGTACCCTAAATAAACTCAAGAACAAACAGGGAATACAGCTTCAGCTCACATTGTAGAATAATTATTATAGTTTTACCGAGTCTCATAAGTATCTAAATATACCCTAACTGTGCATATTCACGTGTATGTGGAGTGTTCTAATGTTTCACCTGAGGAGTCATGACATTGTATAAACAGACTAAGCTTTCATGTGCTTTGTGACTTGTTAACTTTATGTTTTTAGTCTGTTTGCCAAGAAGAGTGAGACAGTGTAAAGGAATTGATTCCTAAGATGAAAAACTGCAATAAGCAAACAAGTTAATGCCTTACAATCAGCTACTTTTTTTAATATCTCGCTTTTTAAGTTGTTCTCATGATTTTTGAATGCCACTGGCATTGCAAATGGTTACAACCATTTATAGTGAGATGTTAGTAAAAATTCAGACTTTTCCATTACTTTTAACTTCTTTGATTTATCATGAAATGTCAGTTCCATATTCCAGACATTATAAGTTAGTGTTCTGTATAGACTAACACTTTATGCAGAGTCTGTGCAGTTAAAGCTTAATTATTTCTCACCACTTACCAGTTGAAAACATTTGATCTTAAATAGTTTACATGTAAAAGAGCCAAGTCAGAGGAAGACCAGGACAGGCATAGAAAGATGCAGTGTCTTCAAAAGATTCAAGCTGAAAAAGCATTAGCCTTTTGACAAATCAGATTAAACTAACCACAACTAAAGTTACTGGCTTTTCATTTCCATCTCTAGTTCTTAAGCTAATGAAAAAGCCCCATATGTTGTAACACGTTATAAACAGAGATACCGCTTTCCCCAAAAAGAACCAATTGCTAGTACCTGAAAGAGAAAAGAATCTCAGTCAGGTCAAGCAAAGGCCAGACAATTAAGAACTGATCAACTTTAAACTCTGCTGCTTCCAAAATATGACTCAGCATCCCCAGGCCTATTGGCTGGAAAATCTTGTCACCACGTAAGATGTCTCCCAGCGTTCCCAGATAAACGTGTTAAGTCAGTGGGTCTAATTCACCAGCTATTGCAAACACTCCTTCCAGCTCCTAGAGAGATACACCTCTAAAGCTAAGACACAGCCTTGCAAATCATATGCAACATATTATTACATTTCTATGCTACTTTCAATGAGCTAAATTATGAGGAAGATGCTACTTTCAATGAGCTAAGTTATGAGGAAGTATTTATTCAGTTTTTTGAAGGGCAAACTTCTATTAAGAATATAAGAACTGTTGTATTGGGTCAGACCAAAGGTCCACTCAGCCAAAAAACCAAAATCCTGTCTCCAGCTTTCGCTGAAACCCAGTGCCTCGGGACCAATCTAAGTGCAAGGTAAACACACAACAACCACCCTCTGGATTATTACCCCACAATCATCAATCTGTTACTGTTGGGTCTTTGCTCCAGTACTCTTGGTAAGCAGGCACAGACCTTCCAGGCTTGGCCTTAATCTTGTATGCCATAAAGTAAGTGATTTTGTTGAAAAGTTGTAAGGGTTGGATATTAAATTGGGGCTACAGAAAGCACTAGTGTTTTAGATCAAAGTGCCCCCAAAACTGGGGGTGAGTGGTGAATCAAAATGCTTCAATTTGGATCAAATATTCTGAGTTTGTTTGGTTTTGGTGTTTTTTTAAATAAAAGTAAAAAGATGGTATCGCAAAGAGTGCCAGGCAGTATCCACAAACACCCCAGAGAAGATAGACTCCCCTTACACTTTGCAGTCCAATGCTCCCTTGAGCATTGGCTCAAAGCAAGGGCTTGAACACAGGATCCCCGCTGTCTCACCAGGTTTCTTAAATACCAAGATAAAAGAGTTGGGGTTTTTTTTCCTTCTCTTCTGTTGAAACAGTTTAAGTGAAATACTAGATGAAGAGTTGCTGAAGCAAGTGTAACAGTGACTCCCCAGTCAAAGAAGAGACACACACGGGTTAGAGATCAATCCAATGAAACTTTTTCATACACCGCAGAAAAGCTTCAATAGGAGAAGGAAAACCTCAAATATTCTCAAACAGAAGAAAAGCTTCAGTAGAAGGCAGCAAACACTCGAATATGAGTGCACTCATCGATGGTGAGTGCACTTGAGTTTGGAAAATTCAGCTCAAATCCTTGCAGTGACGAAAAAGAAAAATAATCTTCAAAAAAAATCACAAAAAATTGATCAGACCCTACTCTCAGCAAATGATATATTTGTGTATATAAATAAAATAGGCTACTTTGAACACTTCTGACATATCTCAGTATTCTAACATTTTTTTCCTTACCACATTAATAAAGCTACTCATTACATCCATTCTCATTGTGTAAATAATCTGGGTCAGTCAAAGTTGTTTGGGGCTTTCCTCCCAAGCAATAAAGTATTTAACCAGTAGCCCTTTTGCGTCCTGGAACACAACCATCAGCAGCAGCAATAAACAATTCAAACTCCTAAGCTTCTGAGCAGCGCATCTGTCTGATGTCAGGCTCGTTACCTCAGAGAGAAGAAAGTCTGAAAGCAACTCACTGAGAATTTGACTTGGCAGCTTTCCTCCCCCAGGTAGCAGAGGTCTCCAGAAACATTTGTCTCCAGCCACAGATGCTCTCCATTCACAGCATTTTCCTGAGAACAGATGATTGTTAATCTTGTTTGTGAAATTCCGCTATGTGAGTACAGAGAAAAAAAGAAGATGTGATTTTCACCACTAATTTAGAGAAACACACCACCACCACCCCCAAACCAACAACCACACAACCATGTGTTGTGATTTTTTTCTGCAACACAAAGCTGTAATAGTGTTACCCTGGCTGACCACCCCTGCTTAAAGGATGCTGATGATACAATGCATGATGTGTCACCAATCAGAACCAAAGTGTTTCACTAAACGTACACAAACTTTGTCCATGTTCTTCCCACATGCTGCCTAGTTTAACTGGGACTCTACATTTCATAAGCATGAGAGGTACACAGAATTTTATAGAAACAGAAAGTCAAGAGAGATGAAACAAAAACATGACCACTGAAATTTGAGAACTGGGCCCAGAAATGCAAGAAAACATTGACTATGGTTTAGACAGGGAAAAATGCTTTCTTCAGAATGGTTGGATCAACACTGTATGTTTATGATAACATCCGCAACATGTTAAGTGGCAAGGAGAGACCAGACTTCAATTTTACACCTGAAAGAGTGATACATTCAACTGAGAACACTCTCAAAAAATATACCTATCACACTGGCAATTAGTAGTGATTAACAGGGCAACATGTAATTTTTCTATGACAGATTCATTTAACCAAATCTATACCTTAATTCTATTTAAAAAATTCATGACATGAGGAAATTTGTAGGAAGACTAGTTTTCACCTGGCTGTAATCTTGGCTTAACTAAAAAGCCCAAGAACTCTACTGTACCCTACTTGAGGAAAGTGAATAAACAGGATTTCTGTTCAGACAGAATTAGAGCATGATGGAAAACGCTTTGACAGTCTCTGACATTTGGTTCCCACACTGCAGAAGTCACAAATGATGACGCTTACCAAACAGATGGCGTCCGACAGCAGGATGCTCTGAAATAGCCATCTTAGTTAAAATAATTTATTTAAAATACCACTGACAGTTTCAAAGTGATGAAATGAGAAAGCTTCTCTTGCCATGTGGATTTCTTAGGTAATACAGAGAAGCAGAAGCGACAAAATCCTTTGCTTTCTGGAGTACGAGTGCATCCATAATAGCCAAGACCTGTGCAAGTCAGCACATGGTGCATACCACAACTATGGTGCTCACTTCAACTCAACCAAAAAAACAAGTACAACATTTATTTTTACTTCTGGTGAGAGGTCTAGCTGTCCACAAGTCTAACTTCATCAGAAATGTTCCCATTGAGGTCAGACTCAGTATTATCCCCCAGCACAAGGGGCTGGATGAGAGTGAGACTTGGATTCCAGTCTACTGACATTACACTCTGATTAAACATCAGTTAGTGACACACCATTCTATACCTCCATTTCCTCTCAATCCTTTTGTCTGTCTGTCCACCTGAACTATAGACTCTCTGGGACAGAGATTTCCCTAAACTGTACAGTTCAGTGCATGATAGTATAGGTAAGGATTTTCAGCACTTTTATAATGCAAAATAGCTTTTTGGGACTTGAATTAGCCTAAGAAATTCTTCAAGCCTTGCTCAGATGGTAAATTATTCAGATTGTAAATTCTTTCCCTTCAAGTTTATCCTTATATTAAAGCAATTTTCTCTGGCAAGAACTATATCAGTTTTACAGCACTTCATGGAAGCCTAGTCACATCGTCCTAATAAAATGACTATGGCCACAGTATAGCCCAACATATTACTGTCCTGTTTAGTTTATGAGGAGCCAGACAAGAGAACCAAAGCAGGAGGATATGAGCTCATCAAAGAGTGTTTGACCTGAGCACATTGTCTGCTGGCGAAACAACGCAAACTCAACATCATAACCCCGAGCTAAATTCCATAGATTATAAAAGATGTTTAGGAAGGATTAACTATGAAAGCCAAATAAGAAAGCACACAGCTCCTGGGACATAATTTTTAATGAGGAATCAAAATTCCATTTAAAAAAATAGATTAAACACTCCTTCATTCAGACAATGTCCACATAACTTGCTGTGCAGGATTTCTAAAGATAAGGTGGCCTATTTCCATAACCTAGTTTAGACTCATTGAGTTTTTCTCTATTGTCCCAGACTGTATCATAGATTCTCATGTCTGACTTTACATCACAACATAAATAAATTCAATAAGTAGTCTACAAGGATGATCTTTGTAGCTCACGCTATGATAGAGTTCTGACAAGACTAGATAATAAAAATGTAAATAACATGATCTGGTAAAAGTGGCACACCTCCAGATACCTACTGCCACAAACAATTTCACAGCAACTGTGTGTGAAAACTCACAATTTCAATTCCAGCAAACTGACATTTGAAAAATCTTCTTCCATCCTGAATCAGAGCAAAGAGATGAGATTTCCCAAGACAAAAATGCCCTCCCTCAAAAAGCTTTGCCTGCCGATTACTTTGTCTCAGTAAGATCAAAGGGAATTATTTGAACTTCACTGTTTTAAATTTTACAGGGCACTGCCATTTATATGGTGAGACATTCTGTTGCCACTTATGAAAATCAAGATGATATAGCCAAAGGAAAATGCTTTGACCTTTTCAAAGCCCAATCTTTCATTCAATTCTAGTAGGAAATTTTGACAAAAATCAATACATTTCTATGAAGAATTCAATTCTTCAAATTCTGGTATCAGATACTGATAGCAAATCAGTATTTTCTACCCCAAAATTTACAGGCAGTATTCCACAATGTGCTGGACAAAAAATGTACCTCAATCTACCAACACATAAGCTGACAGAGGTCACTGGGGCTACGGCTAGTACAAGCTTCTGTTTAACACAAGACTAAAGCACAGCAAAGGCTACATCATCAATTCTATATTTTGACACAGATGTTTTTTCACTAGAGTTTTGAGTTCAGCAACCTTTGCATATATAATTTGCTAGTTTGGTGTATGTTGCACTTCATGTCTTTATGTTGGGTTTAGGAGTAAATGGCTACTAAAGAGGCAGTCGTCCTCTTTCTGACCCTGACCCCGACCCCTTAGACCCCAGTCTTATGCTCTTGCCATTTTGTTCATGCTGGATCTAGTGGCTGTGGAGCTACACATGAATCAGTACAACTATTGGAAAAAAACAGATAACCTTTATCTACCAAACCAGCTAGACAAAATTACTTACCCTGTGACCACGTAACTGCTGGACCTGACACAATGAGTGGTGGGTTAAAGGTGGGTTCAGTGGGACTGATGTTTTTGGCACCAACTCGGTGTTAGAGCAGCTTAGCTGATCTGTCAAATCCTGCTTTTAGGCTGATGTGCTTTGCTTTGACTTGCTATGTGGGAAAGGGACACTGTCCATCATCATGGATAAAACAGCAAGGACTGGAGCCTAATATTCTGCAGTTAAAAAGAGAATTGGGAGCTCAGTTTCCTCCCCTGGCTTCCCAGCCCTTGCAAGGGTGTGTTCTCAGTATCCTGTGAAGAGAAAGAGCCCCTGCTCATTGAAGCGGAGGCAGCAGTGCTTTCCTGGCAGATGCAGCCTGCCTCACAGGGGACACACCAACTCAATATGCTCTCCCAGATGGAGACCTCCCATTTGATTGCTCCTGAGCCATTACCACCTTAATAGCAAACAAAAATAATTTCAGTATAGCAAACATTCCTTGCATAGGAAACAAAAAACCACACACAATTCCCCCTGAAGTGAAAGAGAAATAGGAATTCAAGGACTAGGCGTTTGGGAACAATGTAATTACATGTACGTGATCGTAACTTGCTGTGCCCCTTTCACTAATTCAACTAGGTTTCTTCTCTTAAGTGCCCCTGCATGGCTAAATGATAGAGCCAGAGTTACAATTTTTCTAAAGCCCTTAGTATCTCCGTACCTCACTGTTCTTCAAGCCGTAGTCAGTATGGTTTCAAAAGCAATGCAAACAAACCTGGGTAATTTAATTTGCCATGTCAAGCAGCCATAGATATTCAGCCAAACCAGTCAGCCCAACTTTCTGGTTCAAAGGAGTTGTAACTCCAATTGTAATGGGAGGAGTGGAGCTCTCCTCCTCCACTCCTGCCATGACTGACATTCTGCAAAAAATTATGTAAGACAGATTTCTAAAATAAGCCAGTAAGAAATTTTTACCTTTGTTAACACTCCAGTGGGAGAGATGAATCTTCTTACAAATATGCATTTGGGTGATAAACTTACGATTGGTGTAAAATCAGTGCTCGTCAATGTAAATTTAATTAAACATATTTGCAAGCAAAAATTATTACCTTTAGCCCTTTTCTTTATGAGGTCACTATTGAGCAAAAATAATTTTGGATGTCTTTTTCCCAAATGTCTCTCTCTCATGTATAGCTTGTATTTAACCCTTAACTCTGAAATTCCAGAGTGTGTAATGCTCATGTTGCAAACAATAACAATGTCCCAAATGTTTTTCTGTTGATACATATTCTCAATTTTAACTCCACCTTAGCACACTTTAATTTGGGAATATTCTTCATGTAGAAGTCATCTTTTCTTTAAATATTACAAATGTAATATGCAGACATAAAACATCATGGAGATACAGTACTACATCATTACTTCAAAAAACTTGAAGATATGTAGGCTCCAACTTTCAGAATTACTATTCGGTGTTCAACTTTTAGGTCTAGGTTCACCACATTCTCTAGCTTTCTCTACCATGCTTCATTCCCCTACCATGCTTTCCAACATCAGTTTCCCACTCCTGTAGTACTCTCTGCTGAGCTTCTGAGATTGTTGTTACCGTCATCTGAAAGATCATCTGTACGCAGAAGCAGCATAAGAACATCTCTCTTCATGAAGGAGCAATGTCCAGATGCTAACAACTGAGATCATGATTCCCTGTGTTCTCATGAACCATTATTTCAGCTGTCAACAGCTTAACTTCAGTTCTTTTGGCAGAAATGGGGAAAAAAATACCTATTTTTAAGGGCACCTTCTGTAATATCACCACATCCTCTATACCATTGGAAAAAAAAATAGAGATGGCCACCATTTTGAAATACAACAGACCTTTTTCTCTTTAGATTTCTCTGGGAAGAACATTAGTTCTCAAGCCTTTATAAAAAAGAAACAGCAAAGTAGAACTACTGATCCTGAACACATTGCTTCAAGTGTCATCCACACACAAAATTTTGGCAACTTAAGTATGCATGGAGCTTTCACTCATCACTGCTTATATAAGTGGAACTAAAGCTCCAAGCACGTCTACACCTTTTTATGTGACTAATGGGATACCCATTCCCCCACGCAATCCTCCCGGCTGGCCTGACCCTGCTTCCACCTGTTGTTTTGGAAGGTCAGAGGGTGGCGGTGGACATGTTCAGTTTGGGGCGGGGAGGGGGAAAGGTGTTGTTGGGTGGCCTCTTTTTGGTTTAGTATTTGAGTTTTGTCTGGATCTCCTTATGCATCCATGCAGGCCTTCTGATGCTTTTTGCTGATACTGTGTGTGAGGATGGACTGTTCTTGAGCATTGAGGAGGTGATCTTTGAATATCAACTAGTTTTCCTGAAGCCCTTTTTTCTTCAGAGTCGTATCATATGTTACTCTTCCAAACAGCTCCTTGAATAGGTCAAAGTCTGCTCTCTTGAAGTCAAAGGCTATCATCTTGCTGTTTGCCTTGCTCCCTTCTTTTCAGGATCCTGAACTCCACTATCTCATCATTACTGCAGGCAAGGCTGTCCTGACTTTCACATTCCCCACCAGTTCTTCCTTGTTTGTAAGTACAAGATCCAGCAGAGAACCTCCCCTCATCAGCTCCTCAATCACTTGTGTCAGGAAGTTCTCATCAATGCATTCCAGAAACCTCCTGGATTGCTTGTGCCCGGTTGTTCCTTCAGCAAATATCAGGATGTCTCAGGTTCACATGCGTACCAGTGCCTGCAAATGAAGCTTCTTCCAGTTGTCTGAAGAAGGCCTCATCTTCTCCCTCTTCCTGAAGAAGACATCTGTAGCAGACACCCACAACAATGTTGCCTATGTTGGTTTGCCCTCTAATCTTGACCCACAAGGTCTTCACAGGCTCATCATCCACTCCACAGTAGAGCTTCAAGCATTCCTACTTCTCTCACATATGAAGGGTAACTCCCCCTCCTCACCATCACAACCTTGTCCTTCCTAAAAAGTCGATAGCTATCCATTGTGTCACTCCAGTCACGTGGGCTATTGCACTCTGTCTCTGTGGTCCCAGTGGGATCATAGCCCTACATTCTTCTGAAATTTAGCAGAAAGTATAAAGAACAACTTTCTCCTGCATGTTAAAATATCCTACGGAACTGAATAGACCTTCTGAACCAACTAATTTTATAGAAGCAAGTAAAAGTAAAACCTACAAAACTGGTATCACATATTGACAAATGCCTGTTTTTAACTTCTACACAAATGCAGAGTTTTCTATTCTTGTTAAGATCTATGAAGACTTTTTGTGTCTTTAGTACATATAATTTATGGTGTAAGGTTAAAATATTTCTCCTCTGAAGAACATTCGTCTTGCACCCAGAGAACTCAGTGCATTCTCAGAACACAAAGTACAGATCCGTCTCAGGTTTTTTTAATTAAACTCCAAGAATGGAAGCTGCGTGTCTTCAAATGCTTCTTAATGGACATAACTAGAGTTCTAAGGCTTGTAGCCATGGACCATAAATGCCTACTAATAAGAAGGCAAGAAACTGGCATCAACAGTTAAACGCATGATGGACAAATAAAATAATGAGACAATTTCAGCCAGTGGGAAGCTCAACACACTAATAATCTAGGTGGCTGTCAAGACTTTCGTGGGCACCAAAGAAAGCCAGAGCTAGAAGGCAGTACTTAAAAGAAAATTGCAGGACTACTTTGCACAGAAGCTTATGGTTATTTTCCTTGGAGGCAAATGGCAGTATGAAAATATACAAAGACCTAGATCCACAATGGTACATAGGCACCGTATGAGGTGTCTCAGTCCATACCTACTTGAGAATCTGGAGTAGAATTGCTTAGTCTGTCATTTAACTTGTGGGAGTGATGCCTAAAATGGAGGAGGGTGGGAGAAGACGCTATACATAAACGTATCACAGGGACAGGCAGTTAAGAATATGCCTTTTTGGCAAGGCATATTCTGCATTGCCCTCTGGCTATATCACCTGCTCCAGAGAATGTATTCTGTATGGCCCTGCTGTGAAAAGACAGCATTAAATTAGTCAGCAAAGCTACAGGTTAACTTGAATTGGGTGTAGCAAATGTGATGAAACTGGGCATGCATTTGTAAGGATGTGAGAGAAAAGAAACCTCAGGGATGATAGACAGTAGCAATAAAGCAATAGTGTTTCTTATGTAAAGGGTCTTGAGAGACATCAGAATCATCAGCTCCATTTTACAGCTAGAGAGGCTAACGTATTGAGTGGCAAAACAATTCGTTTGAGCCGCTCACAAGGTAAGTGGCACAGCAGGGAATGGAAATCCCACACCCTGAATCAGTGTCCTGTTCACAAGATCATCTGACAATAGCAAATCACCTGCAAGGAGTTATCAAAAATGGAGACTGTAGCCAGGGAATTCTTTCCGGTTATTACTGTGAAGATAACAAGGAGGAAACATTTTCTACTGCAAAGTCAAGTGACAACTTATGTTCGTGTCAAATAGACTTTGGAAAGATCTCCCATCATGAGTCCTTGGAGAATCATCCTCAGAAACACTAAAGAGCAGGATGATATAGATGGGGATGCAACATGCACTGATTAATGCCGCCTTCCAGTGATTAAATACAAAGACTTCCTGTCTGGCTCCAATACATCTTAATCCAAATATCTTTTCACTCTACCAAATACACTTCTGGTATTAAACATCAGTATTTAAAATGTAACTTTTTTTTTAATTGACATTCACTACCCATTATAAACTTGGGTCCGTTTCAGCTTCTTCACACCTCCAAATCACCTCTGTATTATCTCCTTTATTTATACAATGCCTCAGTTTTGAGAAATGCCTTTCTCCCCTTCATTCCCCAATTACTGCAGCTGGTGAATTTGGGCTCCTCCCAGCTGCAGGTAACTTTCGCTCACTATCCTGCCCCTTTCCCCACATGCCACAGAGTTGCCTCCCTTCTCCAATCAAAGTGTGAAGTAAAGCAGCCACACCAATCTGAGAAGCTGGAACAGCTGAGAAATTGAACTGATCAAAAATTGAAACCATAAGCCAGGAGGTAAAGTGCAAAAACCCTGCCCATACACAATTAAAACCCACAATATTTAATCAATCTTCACCAACCTACACCAAGTCCTGCAGTATTTATGTATTGGGATCACATGAGGAACCACCTGGTAAAACGAGTAGCAGGCTTTGAAGAAAGGTAAGTTGCTGTTGTTGGACTTGGGGTTTAAGCTTTTTGTTTCAGGGTTTTGTTGCTGTTGTTGTTTTATAAGTACAACTTTGAAAGGTGTTTAAATTTAGCCTGTGCCTAACCCCACTGATGACTCAAAGCAGGCATGTATTTTAATACCTTGCTGAGTCAGGACCTGGGTTTCCTGAAGCAAAAAATCAAGGTATTCTCCCCCTAGCTCTTCCAAGAGGATTGGATGTAAGCTTTCAAACTCATTTTAACATTCTGTGTTAAAGTACAGTACTGTAGAAGATCGTAGTGAATCTAACCCAGCTTCTGGCAGCACAGCCTGTAAAATTTCATCCCCTTAAACATTAAATGCAACACCTGGGGTTGAAGCTGAGCATACATCTAGAAAGCCTTTCAGTCTTGATACAGAGAATAGAGATACACATAAGCCATATTCATCAAAACAGAAGTTATCTTCACCTAAGAGCCACTTTCGTAGCTGGTGCCTTGATACTGCAATGTACTGAGTTCTTTACCAATAGCCAAGCGCAAGATCTACTGTATGATTTGCTTTAAATGGGATGTTTGTGTGCCCTGCTGGCTTAAAGCTTGACTTCTTAGCATGTACCAGTGCATAACCACATGGAAGGTGCATAGGAATGGTTCAATGCTGTGTCAGGAGAGGTTTAAGCTTGACATTAGGAAAAATTTTATACAGAGAGCGTGATCAAACATTGAAACAGGCTTCCTAGAGAAGCGGTTGATGCCCTAACTCTGTCAGTGTTTAAGAGGCATTTGGACACTGCCCTTAATAACGTGCTTTAACTTTTGGGTCAGTCCTGAAGTGGTCATGCAGTTGGACTAGATGATCATTGTAGGTCCCTTCCAGCTGAAATATTCTGTTCTATTCTAGACAGTCCTAAATTGTCCCCTTATGAACTAGCCGAGAAACATAAGAGAAGCAAGATGAAAGGGATGGAAACATATGTTGTGTCTACAAGCCAACTTGGGCTCAGAAGAAATCTAGCCATACCTACAAAGCATCATGACCAATGATTTCTACTACCTACTCCACAGACCCAGCCAACTCAACGTGTGTCTTCAGCCTTACGTTTTGGCCCATCAAGCAGAGGTACAAAACCCTGCTGTGCTGCATCACCTGCATCAATCCTACATCACCTTTGGATGGCAGACCTTGTCAAGAAGCAGTGAACAAATGTAGCCAAACAGTTCCCAAGCTGGAAAATCTGAACAGCTCTGTCCTGCGCTGCTCAAGTCTTCACAAGTTTTCATGTCTGTCTGGTGTTTCATTTCATAACAGAAGCGTGTTCTTAATGACCAGCACTAATTCTGATAGGAACACAATATCTTACGTTGATTTAAGGATGGAGAGAGCACTACCCAGAGATATTGCTCAAATTAACTGCCAAAAAACCCAAACACCTACAGTCCACTCTAAGGCCGCCCTTGGTTCCTTCACAGGTCCATTGGAGACTGCAATGTTGAGGGAATGCACAGGAGCCAAGTGCTGGAGGCCTGACCTGGAGATTGCTTTCCTGCAAATTGAAAAGAAAAACACAAATAAATGGAGTGTATATCCAATATAATTACCCAATATAATTATCCACCCCACCCTTCTCCAGATATCAGAAGAGACAGTACAGCATCTAATTTCAGCTTCGGTGAAATGGTGCTTGAATGCCATCTCCTGCTAAAGGAGTTTAGGAAAAGAATAAAGTAATCTGATCACTGAAAATTACTGTTTAATGAAGATCAGTTACTCATCTGGCACTAAAGTAAAATATCAAATCCAGTGGACTACACATGGTTCCGTTTCCCAGTTTCAATGGACTCCTCATTTGTTACACCTATTCCTTACATACCAGATGAACCTACTGAATCAATTTGTGCATGATCCCAAGTAGCTTTTATTGGAGGAATGAAACGTGAGTATATACAAAGCCTGCAACATCTGCTGCTTTTACTTAGTTTATAGGCTGGGAAAAGTCATCCATTCAGCATCAAACTATTTAAAACAAGACATGGGAACACCACTTAGTCAGGAAGGAGAGTTACACACTACTACCTTATCATATCAGTGTCCCTCAAGGCATTACAGCTTCTTTCCATTTATATTTCAATTCTACCTTTCTGGTTCAAAGTCATTCTTACAGCTCTTGAGGCATAGATATGGCCTGCTTCAAAAGTCACACAGCTGGTGACCAGAAACCCTCCTGGAGCTCCACAAGTGCTGAGAGCACATCCACTGCCTGTTTCCCCAGTGGCACCCAGCCCTGCCAGATCAGCCTTGAATAGTGAGCCATCAGGTGGAAGGAAGCACACTACGCTGCTGATAAAAAGCTCAGCTGCATTTGGACAGTAAGTTTCACAAAGCTTTATAACGTTATTGCATTGTATATTTTAGCACCTGATGGTGGTGGCCAAAACAAGCTCACAGCTTCAGCTGCAATGATTCAGACGAGGACAAAAACATCTCAAGGAGAGGTCTCCTTTTGTAAGCTGGATACACTCATCCCCCACAAAGTGAAATGACAGTCTGTGTAAAGTGCACTTTTGCGATACCACTCCCACAGTGCAACAGCTATTTATGGGATCTCCTAATCTTACCACTGTCCCAAGGCAATAAAGGTCAATTGAGCCAGTGATGACAATCCAGGTCAGCCATATGCTAAATAAATCTTTTCATTGTCCTGAAAATATACAGTGCAGTACATATCCACAGTAAAGGAGCTTGGAAGCCTCACTGCTCACAATGTATGTCCATAAAAATAGAGTGGGCTGAATCACAATCTCTTAAATTCCCTTTCCTGTGGGTAGCATGAACAACTCAGAACATTAACATCAGCCTCTGATCATCTAATGCCCCCTTTCTACTTAACAACATGGCTAAGACACTAACATTAAGGGTTTTTTCCAAACATTAGAGGGAAGGAGCCCAAGGAAAACACTTCCACTACCTGGCAATGTATCAGGAGAGAACAATTTAGCAAGAAAGATTTTATGCATATATGTCAGTACAACATAAGCTACACATACTCTCAATGACTGGATTAAGGCCTTAAAGAAATAAGCCACAAGAAACCACAAAATTAGCATTTTTTTAATATACTTTTCCAGAAAACTGTCCAGTATTTGGCCGTCTCCTTCCATGCTGTTTTGGGTATCAATTTAGTTAGTAGCACTTCCTAAACACGAGTACATTCTTGTGTTTATTCATGGTTTATAACACGGTAATTTGTTTTGGTAGAAATGGGGCAGTATCACATTTTCCACCCTGCATCACTGACAGTGATAAAGCAAACCTACTTAGTCCTGCCCTCATAACAAAGGAAGGTAGAACCCACTTTGTGCAAAGTAGTACTTAAGCAAAGGTGGCTGAATAATAAAGCGTTAGCAGTTAATTATTATTTGATGAAAAACGCCAGCATTTTCAGCCAACACGGCTTATTGCCTGTTACTTGTCAAGCAATAGAGCCTGTAAAGTTGCACGCATCCACTAAGCAAATTTACTAAAGCCAAGTCTGTGATGAATATTCCTAGGAACAAATTTATCTGACCCATCTGAGGACAAGGCTTGCAGCTGGAAGGTAAATTCAGCAGACTTAAAAGGTAAATATGCCTAATGAACGGCTGCAGACACCTCACAGCGTCAAGCCTTGTATACTATTTCAGGTCAGAATGAGAGATGCGCAAGCCTCCCGCAGCACAACCTGAGACTTGGCCCAGGTTCCTTTAAAAGCAAGCTGAGGCTGATGAGCCTTTTGGGGCAGACTTGGCACAATTTTTGTGCCAACAGCCGGCCCTTCCTCTGCATGCCAGGCTGGATTTATGGCTTTGCCTGGAAAGCACACAAAACACAGGCATGACAATAATGCCTTTTTTTTTGAGGATGGTTTTAACATAAAAGCCTTAAAAGGATCTTGGACGACTGCAAATTTGCATGAACCAGCCAGAAGTGACCCTTAGGCCTAGGGGCAAGCTAAAAATGCCTACTTTTACACAGCTTCTTATCAGAACTTTGTCTCAGAAGCGAGAGGGGCGTAGTGTCAAAACACACCGCATGCATGGCAGAAGCCTCCTCCATTAAAAAAAAAAAGGACGTCGGGCTAACGAGCAAACACATGGCCTTCTAAAAAGCATAAGGCAGACAAGGGAGAGGAAAATGGGAGGAAAGAGAAGGTAGCACAAATCTGATAACAGAACAGATGCCGAGTATCCAGGTGATCATATCTCATATTACTTTAACTAGCAGATTACACCACCTGGCACTTTTCCAATAGCAAGGTAACACGACTGGCTTTTACTTATCTTTCCCAGCAATTTCATCTCCACTGTGCTGAGTGCATGAATGAAAACACAGGCTCGACGGGCAGCCTTTCCCATAGAAACAAAAGTAATCACTGTTCCCCTGATAAGAGAGAGCCAGAAAAAGGGAATATGTGCTTTCATGATGTATTCCATTCTTCAGACGACAAAGCCCACAACTTTGTTAAAATGGGCACACCAGCCAGCTTGCTGATGTAGCAACCAACAGCAAGGAAATGTCACATCATAAGTAGTGAACTGTATTTCAATAATTATTTTTTTATATTGGTAATTTGTAGTAGATGTTATTATCAACTTAGCTAACACACCACCATTGTGGTGTACATACATGTGCATGGATGCACATACATGCATATGTCATTAAATGTATAACAAACAAAAATATCTGATACTAATTCCATAGCTGATACCATTAAGGAAATTCTTTAACAGAGTAGTTGACCGTCTTGGAAACCAAAAGCAATCAGACATACAAGCTATTCAAGTATAATAACTGGCGTTTTTTTCTAAAAAGCATTACATTTTCATTTTGCTGAAGAGTCAGGCAAGACTCAACCTACTTATTAGATCAAAGGATACATATTTGATTAGGAGGGATTTGAGTCTATATCCCAGGCTTTGGCTTTACTGAGCCTCTTGCTCCACCTAAGGCATATAAAAATCCTCCAATGAGTTGCTTAGACTGAATAGTTATGCCTGAATCCTCAAAGACCACGAAAGACAATTAATCAACAGTATGCAGCTCATTTAAGTGTTAGAAAAATCTATTTGGAAAAGAAAGAGTAAGTTAGTGCTGCATATGGTTAAGAGATTTTAGCATCATTTTAGTTGTCACTCGTGTTGGAGTTGCTGACTTTCCAGGCTGGGGTTATTACCCTCCTTTTTTGTAGGGGCGTAAGTTACTATTGAGGTAGTCTCTCAGCTGCAAGGTTGAGAGATCATAAAAACGCTGGCTGGCTTCCATAGATCCTATGGCTAAGACATCTGCCAGCAGAGAGATTTTTTGGGAGCATTTTCACAAAGTTAATCTAGATATTTACCAAGAAAGAGACAGTCATTTGTATAACAATGTGTAAGTTACAATAGCTCTGCTTTTCTTTGAATATTCAATGCAGATAAACCCTAGGCCTGCCAGCTCTCAGCTTTGCCAACCATGACTTGAAAACCCCTGTACAAGGCCAGACAGTACCTGCACACTGTATGACCAATTTATATGCGCCCCAGTTTGTTTGAAGGTAGTTTCTACTCTTGCGATTTGGTGCTTATCAAAGTCACGAACAAAATGTACTGGTGTCTGGCATTATTTAAGTTTTCCCCATGCGTGTCTGCTGACTGCACAGTGCTCCTGCAACCTGCTGTTCCCAGCTTGCCTTCCCAGCATGTAATGTTCTCCTTTCCAGCTGACCATGGGGCAATGACTATTTCACTGCAATGTCAAGATTCCCAGACTTTTTTTGCATTTGATATAAAAGGAGCCAGCTTCAGTCAAATCAAATAACCTGTCTAGTCCAGTATCCCATTCTCTGACAACAGCCAGTAGCAGGTGTTTAGAGAAGCACTGGCACAAATTGGGTGATCCTTCCCCTGACATACTCCAGTCCCAGCTTCCAGTAATCAGTAGTTTAAGGACTTCCTGAGCTGGAGGTTGCTTCCAGACCTTTGTGCTTAATAGCCAGTAATGGCTCTTTACTCTAGGAATGTGTTGGTTCTTCCCTGAATCCATTTATACTCTTGGTCTCCACAGCAGCATATGTAATGAGCTTCACAATTTAATTATGGACAGTGTAAAGTACTTCCTTCTGTCTGTTTTAAAAATTCTGCCCGATAATTCAATTGGTATATCATCTTGTGAGGAACAGCGAGTAATCACTTGCCTCTCTACACCTTCTGTGATTTTATGAATCTATTCATATACCCCTGCATTCACTCTTCCCCCAAGTGGAAGCACCCTAGACTGTTTAGGCTTTTGTTGATACTGAAACTGCTCAATCTTTGCCAACGTTTTCAAGCTCAATATCTTTCCTGAGGTAGGATTGCCAGAACTAAAACAAATATTCAAGATCTGTCTGCACCAGGGGTTTATCAGTAGTGTCATCGTACTTTCTGCATTGTTCTCTTTTTCCCCTCCCTCATTCTGAGCCCTTTACTTGCCTTTTTATCACTGTGAGCACTGAATTAATCATTTCATAGGAGTACTTGTAATTATCCAAATACCCCTTTCCTGAGAGCTTAATGGTAATACAAAGTCCAAAGTTTAAAGCTTCCCCCCCCACCACGTGCACTATTTTGCCTTCATCAGTCTCACATTTCAACTGCAATTTGCTGCACAGCCATTCAGCATCATTAGATCCTTCTGCAAATTTTCCACAATCAGCCTGTGCCCACCCTGACTAATTGTGCAAAGCAGCAGCAAGCTTTACCCCCTCACGCTTTGCTCCCTGTGAGCAGCAGCACCGCTGCCATCACAGATCCCCAGTGGTACACTCCTCGGTAAAACCACCCACTGATTGCTAACCACCCCATTGCTTGGGACATTTAAACTGTCGTTTAACAATGTGAAGACCATCTTTTTCAGCCCTAGTTTCTGTATCAAAAGCTTTTTTTCCTACCTCATTGGAAGCTTTCTGGAAGCCCCCATGCACTCCCCCTTGGTCAGACCACCCCGGTTCATGGGCCTTGTGCCTCTGTCAGCAATTTCAGCGACTCGCAAGTCTTGGCTTCCTTAGGAAAAGTTTTGCTGGCTGTCCTCTAACACATCACGTTCACCTGTGCATTTATAAATCCTGCATTTTATCAGCAGCTCTACCAGTTTCTCTGATTAAAACTTGCTGCTGGGCTACCCCATCAGCACTCTGTGAGACCCTGTGTGACCACCCAACTCCTTTAGGACTGGAGCTATTTATAAAGTCCTCTCAGCAATTTCTTGTTTGAATTCCATCAGAATACTTAGCAAAATCAAATCCTAGTGATTAGTTATTGGCCCTTTTGTCAATGCAGTCTTTACCCTCTTACATTAACCTTCCTGATTTCCTAAGTTTCATCCACACAAGTAGCAGCTCAGCCTAGGACACTCTCAGGCAAACTCTGCAGTGAACACTGATGCAAGAAATTCAATTAGCACTAAAAGAAATAGACCTTTCAAAATCCCCCATGAAATACTTGCTTATGCATGTTATTGCCTGCTGCCCAGTGAACCAGGGTATGGAAAAGCAAAGGTTTAGGTAGCTTCCCAGCCACCCAACCTCAACATATTCAAGACCCCAACAGATTTTTCCTCCCTCTCTCTCAACCCCTCACCACACAGACCAGTTTGATAAAAGCTGCATGGAAAGTGGTAAATCTCCAAGAAACGCTGCAGCTTTATGCAGGTCTTGACCACCTTTGCTTTTGGTCTCAAGCCCAGCCCTCCTGTACCTAATATGCAGCTCATGTCCACTAGAGACCAACCTGAAGACAATTAAACAAATTTCCACTAACAATTTTACCAATTACTCTTACCTCAAGAAGCAACAGACCTTGGAGGACTCCTTGAGTAACAGAATTGTCAGCATTAATTTGTGTAAAGAGGAAAGGAAAAAAGTAATACAGTTGGTGATGCAATAAAGATGAAGAGTATCCTTTATCCCTGTAATTCACCAAGAAAGAGACTAGCAAAGGACCCTAGGAAAGCAGGAAAAAAATACAAATGCTTATCCTGCTTTATTTTGGCTGCAGTCAAAACCAATTTATTTTAGGAGAGGGATTTATTTTCTTTTTTAGCCTTTAGCTTTTGAAGCTATGCATGCCAGGTCTGGAAAAAACCTTCTAGGCCATGAAATCTAGTCTTCTCTATTTCAGGCAAACTTATCATATGTTTGAATTCATAAAGTTATCAAGACCCATCTCAAATCTAGCCCAGTTGCTCCCCCCTCTTATTTCTACTGAGAAGCTATGCCAGATTTCTACTCTTCTCATCATTAAAATCCTTTTTTGCAGTTTTCATTCAATATGCATCCCCCTGCACAATCTTCCTTAAATTCCTATTATCAGGATTTTCACATTTCATCCATAGAGTTAAAGTTGAACTGGCAATCAATGTTTTTTATATCTTTCTGCAGAATAGAAGCCACCTGAAAGCCTTGATCTAGAAATCTTTAAACCATTGGGTCAAAACTCTTTGGGTGAGGTTATGTAGGATCAAGATGTGCATTGGGAGTTGGGAGCTCACATTTCAAAGATTCTGGAATCAATCAAGTAACTGGGATGATAAAATTTAATCACTGTCTTTCCAAGTAAACAATGAGAAATGCTCTAGGGAACACTGAGCATAAATGATTTCCAGCTGCATCACAGGCTGGACATCAGCATTATAGAAGATTGATATGTTCTTACTGTTTTGGAAAGCAAAGGAAGTCTGAATGGGAAATATTTTCATGACAATATATTTGATCCAGACAAAACCATAGGATATGCAGAACATGTGTTCTGTAGTTCAAGTGTAGACAAAAAATTATGATGGTAAATTGGATGGACATGACTACAGTATGATCATGCACTTTTTTTTTATCATATGCTAAAATAATATATGCTGATTTTCAAAAGGGGTGCAGGTATTCTACATTATCACTCTGCCAACCAGAGGTAAATAAGAAGATAAAGGTCTTTTTTCAGGGTACTCCTTGGTGGCACCAAATAATCTTCATTTGATCTGGAAGATAAAGGAAGAAAAAACAATACAAGACAGGGAGGGAGGACTAAATCCTCAGCAGTTTAGAACAGCAAAGAAGAGTTATTTTTTAACATTAGTCTTGGAAATGTTTTCTTGTCTCTCAGATGCTAGCACATTGTTTTCAAAAATAACCTAATTTAAGGTAATTTCTCTATCAGACCAGGATCCTCCGTTGGCATACGCTATTTACACAAGCTGAAATGTCATTATGACTCAAGAACTATAAGGCCTCACACAAACTATATAATGAAGTACTTTGATTTTCTTCTTTTCTGGAAATCAAATGCGTGCCTTGCTGTTTTGCACGGTAAGCTTCAGAGAGTTCTTTCAAATGTGGGGTTTTGGGAACCTATTTCCATGCCCCTGAATTGTTAAGTGTCCTTTTCTTTGTTTGTGTAGTCTCTCTTCTTTGAAAATGGAAACAGCCAGAAATTCTCACCATCTGTCTCTGCAATTTTTCTCCATTATAAGCTTCCATTTAGCAAACAAGGGTCTCACAGGGGTTAAAAATAAAAGTCTTCAATTTCTGAGTGTGCAAACACAAATTGAAAAAGGTAATGAAGATCCATACTCACTAGTCAAGCGAAAAATACTTCAAGAGTTCTTGGAATATTATATTTTATACCAGAATTTTGCTACCAAGTATTGATACAAGAATCAAATTGTCTTCCAGATGCACAAATAACTGGGATTCAAGGAATGACCCAGAACATGGGCAAGCTTTAAAACAATCCAGAAATAACAATTATTTCTAGCAAATTCTTTCAAAAGTACACAGGACACAAAAATATTCTCTCTTCTGAAAATCAAGTTAGACTTCTGGATTCCAAACACAATTTTTACAGAAAGAGAAGAGTCTACATAACAGAGCAGGGAAGGGAGTCCAGGCTTTGCCTGCATAGTTCTTGAGTGGGGGGGATGTGTGGGGAGCCTACATTTACTTTTCATTAAAGTGACACTTGAGAAAGGCAGATAAAAAGTAAAACTACCATTCCATAACCAAATAAATTCCGTTTTCTCTCTAAGGAAGGAAGCCCAGCAACTGAGATAAGACAAAGCTTTTGTCCCCCACCTCCCCTCCTCAGGACTGTATGAGATACAAAATCAGACAAAAAAAAAAATTCAACAAATGCCTTTTTCTTCTCATTCCTCTCCACAAAGACTATGTGGTTCAGTGGTGTATACTGCTATGCTTAGAAAATCTTGTTCTAAGCACCTGGAACAACAGGCTCCTAGGTCCTCACAGGGCTGGCGGCTGCTAGGCTGGACAAGCACTACTGTGCTCCAACCACCTGCACCTTTGTCCCCTCCAGACCATTGCTGACTTTCCTCCATTGCCACTGGCATGGTCTGTATGCACCAGACTAAGCCCCCAGGGAGCAGACGCGTGTCCACTGCTTCCAATTGCTCTGTTTGAAACAAACTGGAGGGGTACAGCAGAGGGTGGAGAGAGAAGACGTATTGCAGTAAGTGAATAGTGGATGACAAAAATAGAAAGCAAGTGACAATTCATGCCTCAGCAAGCCTGTGTAGCAACCTGTTCCTGCAGGACCCCCATCCAAAGCTCAAATTCAATAAAAAGGTTTGAATTACTTCTAACAAGTTTCAGGATCAAAGACTGGAGGCTTAGGGATAGATCTTCAATTCTGTACACCAGCGAAAAAACTAAATGAGGAATAAGGGATCTGAGTAGAAGATATAAATCAGAATAAATCACCACCTTCCCCTCTCCCTGTCACCAACTGTCTGGCAATTCAGAAATAAGAGAAAAAGTACACCTGATGTGACAGTATTCCCTCTTTCTTCAATGCACAGAAAGCAGAAAACTTAAGAAACAGCTTAAAATAAACTTCTAGAACTGGAGGAGAAACAGAGCAGGGCTTGAGTCAGAGGCGTTAACCTCAGAATACCCAGTGTGTTTATAACACATGAATTCATACTCATTTGTCCCTGAATAAAACATGAGTTGTCTACCAAAAATACTTATGTTCAAAGCTTATTCTCAATAATCAACTTTGGAGTCACATGTAACCATTCAGAAAAATCAGTCTCTGTGCTGAACCTTAACATTCCTGCCTGGAGGAATGTCTCACATCAGATTCAGAAGACATCATTTGTGTCATGCAACATTACAAATCTCATTGGAATCACGTTGAGGGCCTGCTGCCTTCGGCATGCAGGTGCCACTACAATGGTGCTGCAGGGAGGGTCCAAGGCAGCCACAGTCAGGAGGGACAATATCGCACTCCCTGCCCGACCCCAAGGGACAGCTATCACAGGGTCATGCCTAGGTCTCAGTCTTGGAATAGGAAGAACTTCAGGGGGACACTGAGGCAGAAGAGTGCAGGCAGTAGATCAGCGAGAGCAATGATCTTTGTGGCTGAGAAGAAAGCAGAGATCTTCAGCACCCATTAGCAGCTCTACTGGATCTAATTAAAGAGATGCTGTAACTGGAGTCTTTTTTTTTTTTGGAACTACTTCCAAAAATGCTCATTTTTCTCATGATCTGTCCTTTCAAACAGTTTCTCTTTTTTTTTTCCCCCACTAAATTCTGTTAAAATATACATATGGGGTTTTTCTTCCTCCCTGTTGACTCACCAGTTGTACATAAACAGACCAAAAAAACCTCAATACAAAGCACTGCGAAATGCACATAACAAGCAAACAGCAAGGGAAGGGGAAGATTTATTTTTCTTCTAATTTGTTTTTGGCTACAGCAATACGGGGTGCTGCTTCTGTAGTGCCAATACAGCTTCAGGGAAAGACATGGTAAATTGTGGGTGCTCCTTTGGGGTCTGATAAATCCTTAGACCCCATGACCGGACAGCAGCCTTCCAATGTCAGCCCACTTCCAGTTGGAAGAGACCTGGACATTAACCTCATTACAGAACATTTCACACTACTTGGATGTTATTTTAATCTGAAAGAGATTTTGAGAGTACAAAAGGGACTTGTAATGCCACGGTCTTAGCTCTTGTGTTGGTGTATTATTTACTTGCGCTGGAGTCATTAGGAGAGAAATACTTATTTGAGATGAAGTCACTGAACAAGACCACCAGGGGATCAAAGGAAAATATTATCTGTTTATGCACTGCTTTTATTATGAAAGAATAAGACCAGCTTCTGAGGCTTCTTTCTATCAGTGAGCATTAAGATGTGAAGATAACTGACAGTATGGAAGATTAAAATTCTTTACCACAAAATTACCAGAGCAAAAGGTATCAACTGTACAAAATTCCTGCCCATTTTTATGCTGGAGCACCTCGCCTTCTGCCCAGAAGTAACACTTGTAAGAGTGAGAAAGTAGGTCAATTGCCAAATTCAGTCCAACTGTGACCTCATCTTTTCTTGGGGCTTTCAACAAGGGAACCAAGTGTCTTCTTCCTCCTGCACACAATAAAAATACACGACCCCTAAGATTTGACCTGTGTGGGAATGCTGCCTCATTTTACTGTGACACACAACTAAATAGTCATTAAATCATGGTGTTTTCATCCAGAACTAACACTTGTTGGATTAAAATCAGCGAGAGAAAGTCACGCCTTGAACTGTCACACTCTGCAGACACAGTGACATTAAAAGAAAAAAAAAATCCAACTCCTCTGAATTGTAACTAAGTAGCTTCTTTCTTGAAAAAAATGTTTTGTTACATCAGCCACACCAAAAGCACAGTAAGGTACAGAAATAAACTTACTGTATTTTCCCTCCACTTATTTTAATGTTGCAGCACCTATTAAAAAAGACACACACACGCACACAAAGAAACCATTTCTTTAGATATTAACCAGCTGATGGATGAAATCACACCTTGACAACAAAATGACCATTGCTATAACAAACAGGAGCAAAAATACCCCAAGTGTTTTTTGCTGCTGACAAACAAAGAAGTTGCCAGGCCAGGCTACCCTCTGCAAGCTCATTGTACGTGTGTAACTCAGGAGAGATAAAACATGACCTTTTCTTAGCATGGAAATCCAAACTACTTTAGAACACCCAATCCAATGAGATCGTAGTAGGTATGTGAAAGCGCAGGATGACTAGATTGCTTCTGGTTACTTCTTATGTCACTTTACCAGCACTCAAGAACGCACTGAATCCTTAGGTGTTATGCTGATTTTTGGCATTCATCTACTTTAAAAAGAGAAAGAAACCTACCCCTAACTCCATCCTATATATCCTTATGGCCTCAAGTTGTGCCAGGGGAGGTTTAGGTTGGATATTAGGAAAAACTTCTTTACAGAAAGGGTTATCGGGCATTGGAGCAGGCTGCCCAGGGAAGTGGTAGAATCGCCATCCCTGGAGGTATTTAAAAGACAGGTACACGTGGTGCGGAGAGACATGGTTTAGGGGTGGTTTTGGCAGTGTAGATTTATGGTTGGACTCCATGATCTTGAAGGTCTCTTCCAACCCAAGTGATTCTATGATACTATGATCCCTTGAACAAAGAAAGCCTTCACACAATACTAATGGACGGTGAAAAACGGATGAAAGGTGGGGGAAAAAATATTTTTGATATAGTGCTACTGAAATAGTGTCCTTGCCCTCTTTCTAGTCGTATTCCTCAGCAGAGGTAACAGCACAGCTCCACCAAACCAGCCTGCGTGCCTGGGGACCTGACCCACACCATATGAGTCATTGAGGAGGAGGATGTGAATGAGGAGTGCACACCAATGAGGAATGCACACCCCTGCAGTGTGCTACTGCACTGAGCTGTTCCAGCTTCGTTCTTGTAGCTGCCTTGACCAGAGCAGAAGGACAGAGTGAACACAGTGAAGAAGAGAACACGAACAAATGCCACACAACAAAAGATAGATAAATCACGAAATTTTAAGGGGAACATGCTTAATTTCTGCTCTACCTAGGATTAAAGTGTACTTTTTACTATTGATTTTTGCTGCCCCAAAGGTGAACATAATCAGCTACTGCTGGTGATAGGGGAGGCACCCACAGAGGAACTGGACTGCTAGTATGTACTGGGGAACAGCAGACCAGAACCATTAAGAGCAGAAGCATCGTGCTGTGCCCACATCTGGCAAAGAGTTCACATACCGACACATCTACACCAGCAACAGGGAAGAGAGAGGTAATCCACTGCTTCCAAATTTTGTGAAAAGTACCTAATTGGCACAGTCAATACGACCACAAGACCCATCCCTGCCGGCTGCCCTCACAGCAGGTTGCCATGACAACTCCACAGGCGATGCTGCTTCCTAACAGCCACGTTCAGGCTTTCAAGCCATGAAGTGATACTGAAAGGTTACGAAAAGTTCTTACAGAGAAAAATCCACCAGAGAAGCAATTGCAGTTATCCAGTAGGATCCTCACAATTACAGGCAGGTAAGTTATGTAAAGCAAATACCATGCTGAAGCTCTCGCACCGGTGAAGTGCTGGGCAGCAAAAGAGAAAAAAACCACAACTCTTATGTGGGAAGCAAAACAGACAGAAATAAAGTGAAGTATTCTTGACATCCTTTCACCTCAGATTTTCTTCAGTTCAGTTTCTTCTCTGTTCCCTGAAAGGAATTACGATGCCCATTCCTCCCTAACACTTGGAGACCAACAGCAGCCTTGCTGGGAACAAGAGACCAGATCCTCAACTGGTAAATATGGTGTAACTCTGGACTTCAGTGAAGCAATGCCACTTTGTATCACTTGAGGCATTATCCACAAACTAGTGGTTATTAACTGACAAGCAGTAACATACTAAATCAATTCTTTAAAAGTAATACCAAGCGAGGACCAAGTTAAAAAAAAAACAAACCACCAACCAAACAAACAAAAAATAAAAAAAAAACAACCCCAAAACACCAAAGTAAGCAATTTCAGGGAAAACTAAAAAGAACAAGAAAAACTCTCCAGTTCCCATTGCTGCTGGGAAGCACAGAAACAGATAACCTATATATGGCAGGAGCTAACAAAACATTTAACATCTTTGTTGAAGACATGGGTGTTGGGATTTAGTGCACCCTCAGCAAGTTTGCCAACGACACTGAGCTGTGTGAAGCAGTCGACATGCTGGAGGGAAGGGATGCCATCCAGAGGGACCTGGACAGGCTTGAGAGGTGGGCCTCTCCGAACCTCACGGAGAGCAGCCCTGAGGAGGAGGACTTGAGGGCACTGACGGATGAGAAGCTCAACATGAGCCAGCAATGTGCACTCACAGCCCAGAAGGCCAACCATATCCTGGGTTGCATCAAAAGAAGTGTGGCCAGCAGGCAGAGGGAGGTGACTCTGCCTCTCTACTCCACTCTCCTCTGAGACCCCACCTGGAATACTGTGTCCAGCTCTGGAGCCCTCAACATAAGAAGGCCATAGACCTGTTGGAGTAGGTCCAGAGGAGGGCCACAAAGATTTTCAGAGGGCTGGAGCACATCTGCTATAAGGACAGGCTGAGAGAGTTGGGGTTGTTCAGCCTGGAGAAGAGAAGGCTGTGGGGAGACCTTAGAGCCCCCTTCCAGTATCTGAAGGGGGCCTCCAAGAAAGCTGGAGAGGGACTTTTTACAAGGGCATGTAGTGACAGGACGAGGAGTAACAATTTTAAACTTAAAGACGGTAGATTTAAATTAGATATGAGGAACAAATTTTTCACTGTGAGGGTGGTGAGACACTGGAACAGATTGCCCAGGGAAGCTGTGGAGGCCCCATCCCTGGAAGTGTTCAAGGCCAGGCTGGACGAGGCTTTGAGCAACCAGTTCTAGTAGGAGGTGTCCCTGCCCATGGCTGGGGGGTTGGAACTAGATGATCTTCAAGGTCCCTTCCAACCTAAACCATTCCATGATTCTATGATTACAATTCACACCAGAAAAAGCAGAGAGCACAAACATTTGGTTTACCTGAGAAAATTACAGCACTTCAACTTAAATGAATTTTTTATCTACGTTAGTCTTACTAGTGCAAATCAGAATATGGAAATTACTTCCTCTTAATAACAGCTTATTGGGACTGAGGTCAAATCTGTGCCCCTCAAACTTAAGGAAACCTAAAAAAAAACTGCAAAGGGAATACCTACAGAAGAAGTTGTAGGTGCTCTGAAGCCATTCAGTCCACACTGGTATGTGAATCAAGTGTAAATTTCCTGCTTAGTAAAGCTCTAAGAAAAACGTAAGAGTAAGTTTTGTACAATAATAAAAATTGTACAATGTTCCATGCAAAGAATACTAACTCAGATTCTCGCAGGTCCTCCAGAACCTCCACCTATTTTGTTACTCTGATTGCTTTGGTTTTTAAGGCACCTGGTTTCAAAGAGCAATACTGAAACCACAAGCCCACCCATAATGCAGCAATGCCTGCCAGAATTTGCAGAGAAACTGATGCAGTAATTTTGGTTATAAAAGGGTAATGATTCAAATGCCAATGACTTACTTCAACACTGTTGACAATGCACTGCTAATCAAAGCATACAAGAGATGAGGATGATTACCTACACAGCCTATTTGAGTGCTCATTTTGAGTAGGCTTTTAAAACAACATTGCTGGTAGCAGCAATGCTGTAAGCTTCATTTTCCTGACAGGTCAGGACTCAACTTTCAAAAGCTGAGAAATACTGCATTAACTGATGGAGACTGTAATTTCATCTGGGAGAACACAATAAATTTGAGCTTTGTTCTCGTGGTCTAGCATGTCACCAGAAACCTTTGCCGGAATTACAGAAGTACTACATGCAGATGAGAGTGCATTACTTCATCAATAAAATGTTTCAGGAGCTTTTCCAGAAGCAGCAGCAGAAAAACAAAGAGCAATTGAAACAAGAGAAACTATTTGTTCTATGAGTTAATTTATAATGCCAAAATACGCGATTAACTAGAATAACAGTTTATTTGTAACTTCATTTTAAGTTCATCAGTAACAAAAACATCTTTACAGCACTACACATTGTGAAATTTCATTTCTATCAAGTTGTTCATATTGTAGATTTCAAAATGCATTATAAAGCAAGGAGTACACCAGCATTATGTAGATAAGAACCAGAAGAGATCTATTCCTCAGCCATAATTTGTTCCCATAGAGCTCGGGATCTCAGAATCAGCTTTGGTCAGAGCACCTAATAGTTTCATCAGATGCAGAGGATTAGGATTTTTTTCTTTCAAAACAGAAATAGAAGAAATTTGCTGTCTTATCTCATCCAAATGACTGCATCCTAAGTTTAGAGCAGTATCTTAACCCTCTAATCTATACAAGACCTTGTTCTGGGACCATGATCACTTACATGTGTCCACCTTCACTGACTTGAAATTCAAATGAGAAGGGAGACCACTAACAATAGTTTTCTAATAAATACTTCTAGGGATTATCAACGGGGAGAAGGGAGGATATTTTTATTCAACACTATCATACACATGATCTGTATCACTAACATTACCTTCTTCCAAAACCCACCTGAAAATGGACTTACTATTGAGGTAATCGCCCCTAATTGTAGAGCTCACCAACCTCATCTCTCCCTGTAATTTCATGTGACAGAGACACTATCAAGAAAATGAGTCCAGAGTCCATACAGAGGGAACCAGACTAACTAGAAACTTGCAAAAGCAGGTTGCCCAGAAGTAAGAGGTCTCTCACAGGTGCCCTGAGCCTCTTCCCTGCCATCCCCACATTTAGGAATTTCCTCTGTGACACTGAAGATCAAGTGGCAAGTCTGGTGCTAGTCCCCCCAGATGGAATATTTCCCCTCAGACACTTACGTACCCCTGTGTTCTCATAATTTAAGAGCTGCTTGACACTGAAGCAAATGCAAATACGCTTGCCATCTTTGGTTCGGCTCCATATGTGATGTCCTATATTCAGGGAGCTCAAAGTGAAAATACGTTACCTCTCTTCACCAGCAAGGTTCAGAGAGGCAAAACGTGACTTTGTCAAGGTTGCAGTATAAGACAAGGAATCAGATGGAAACTAAATTAAAGCCACTGCTGAATCCAAAGCCACCTCTGTGTTCCCATTTTACTATTTTTAGGTAACATATGATGCAGGTATCTTGTCACATTTTAGGTTTAATTATCTGCACTGCTCCTTTGACACTTTGGCAAGGGACATTTATATACGTAGTTCTCATTATTCCAAACAAGTTTTAATATTTGCAATTGGAGAGTCTTCTGAAGGTTGTGACAGAAATGAATGAAGTTCAGATGCAGAATAAACAGGAACAGCTTCTGTTCAAGAGGAGAAAGAAAGAGAGGAATTTTTTAAAAATCAGAACAGGGTTTTAACTCAGATCTGGAAATGATTTGGTGATTTGTAAGGAGAAACAAGAGGATGTATAATGTGAAAAATCTTTAGTTGAATCAGGTTTCAGCTAAGACAGTAAGAACATTACCACCAAGATTGATTGGATCAGTATTTTATGCCTCAACTTCAGTAACTGGGTTTAAAACTGTAGTTTCCTTTGCCACTATTTAAGCCTTTTTAACCATATACTTTCCCTTTTGTGCATTCCATCTTTCCATGCACTGTTCATGGCACCAAGTATTTTATTAATCTTTTGCAGTAAATATACTGTAAATATTTAAAACATAAAATACATATCAAGCCTGAGCATTCACAATATTACAATTATATTTAAATATTCATTTATAATGCCATTTGCCTCATACTACATGGCTACCAGTATTGACCTACAGGAAAAAAAAGAAAAAATGTCTGCACACTTACTGCCTTCCAATGCCCGAAAAATTAAGTCATTTAGATATAAATAAATCTTGCATCAGGAAATCCATGAGCATAATAATGAATTAGAAGAACATTTTACCTGACCTTGTTCATCTAGCAACTAAAGTTGAACTAATACTTCCAATACTTGTTCAGGGATTTATCTTGTCTAGCTATGACTTTCAAGTGACAGGAGTCCAATTGCTTCCTTTGGGAATCTAACCCCCACACTACAAGGCCTCTGGGATATATTCCTGGCTGTTGTAAACCGGTCTAGTACTGTTGGTGTCAGGGTAACTATGCTGATTTTTCACCAGCCAGTATATTGTTACAGGATTACAGAGCAGAAAAAAGGTAAATGCCATTTTTATAACTGTCCACCTCATTTAACACAATATCTCTTAAAAGATTTAAGCACTGTAGGCTTCTTTGTTTTAAATGCTTAAACAGGAGAGAAAATGTTACCCAATAAATAAAGGACTTTAAGATTCCAAAGCCACTTCCCCATGTTTCCATGGAAATGGAGACCTCGCTCCTTAACCAAGATGACATTAATGATCAGGTGCCTGGAGTCACACAAAAGAGGGAAAGAGGATAGAAATTACCAGCTACTCAACAGCGTGTCAATCTGGAACACAACCTCCCCAGTTAGGGGTAGGACTTGATACCCCTTTTGCAATTGCAAAGCTTCAGCAGAAACAGCTCTCACAGTGTCAGAACAGTGGAGGGTTGCTGCTTTATTTTTAACCTGGCTTGCTAACTAAGTTTGCTAACTATAGAAGTAAAACAACTAAAACAATGTCATCATCATCTGAGGGAGGAAGAGGAGGAGGAGGAGGAGAAAGGGCAGCTTTAATAAAAGCAACACTATAAATGTGATGCCATGTTCCAGCCCCCTCGCAATGTGGCTGTATCTCAGTTTTATCTAGCCCTGCCACCCATGGCTAAATGCTGGGGACTGGAAAGGATCACTATAGATTGCCGTGTTTGCGATTGTCACCGTTACAGCATGAGCCGAAACCAAAAATCAAAGCCTTATTGAGCTAAAAATATATACTGTAAATGAAAGACCCTGCTGTTAGTGTAACAGTGAGCGGAAAGGAAACGGAAGAGTGAAATGCCTTGCCCAGGTTCAGCCTTTGCCATGGCCAAGACAGGAGAAGCCAGGTCTCCCTGAGACCCCCATCACATTCCCCAGCCATGGGATACCCCTGCCTCTGTGATGGTGAGATGACTGAGAGATGACTTTCCACATGGCAGATCTGAACTGCAGGTGACTTCAGTCATATCCCTGTCTTCGTTCATTTGTGTCAAAGCGTCCAAACTCTCCATTTGTCCTAACTGCAATAACAGCATTTTTCACTGAGCAGAGCGAGAGCTTTTTAAAAGGATTCAAATGAAGAATGTGCAAGATCACTTTGCACAGCATCCATCCAAAGGGGAGGACCTGGGCAAGGAAGCATCACCCACCACACAGGTAATAAAGTATCAAGAAAACAACCCCACCATACTTTGACCAGAGAAATCCTTCTGCGTGTCTTGAGATCCCAGGGAGGAAAAAAGCACTACATAGGACCAAAAAAACCCAACCAACCAACCAACCCTATGTCACACACCAGGCATGCATTTGGCAGAGAAAATCTGCACCAAATTACTATTTTTCAGGATATCAAAAACGGATACCAAACCAAAGTATTTTCTGTTTATTCCTCCCTAAGTATTTTTACTTTGGATCTTGCTGTTCAATGCTGCTCGAAACATGGATCTCCTGAGGTGTCACGGGGACGAAGCTCATGGGAACTGCTGCTGATCTTTGTGATTTTTTAACGCAGAATTAATACCAATTAAGTGAGATTAAGATTGGCTCTGTAAGCAGGCTTGCAAAACAGAAGTCACATTGTGGAAATGAAAAATCAGACCTAATTTATTAGTACGCTCTTCTAGGCATGCAAGCTATAGAAAGGCTGTATAAAGTTAAAAGAAAAAAAAATTTCCCTTTCTCCTCCCACATTTACATCCATAAAAGAGAGTGGCTTCAAGTTAGTCTACAAAGCAGACCAGCCTGAGGTCCTTTGCACAATGACAACCATGAAGTCAAACACTGAAGGTCTGGGGCAGTAGATCTAGAAGCCTCAGAATTTTTTTTTTTTTTTTTTTTTTAAATCAATTCTGTGCAAAAGTGAGAGCCTCACCTCAGATGGGCTCAGGGCACCACAGGGTAGAAGGAATGGCAATGGTTATTCTTTCGCATACATTAGAATAAAAGACTAGCAAACATTCAAGAGTTTTTAGGTTTGACTGAACATGAAACTCTCAATAGATTTCACTGTGAACTAGAAACAGAGAAAATATATGCAAAAGAACTATCTTATATACAGAATTTCCCAAACGCTGCAGTCATTCTACACCTTAATCTGGAAACAATTACAATTTTTCAGAATACATTTATTTATGGCATGTTGTATAAAGAGCTGGAATTCAGAGAACAAGAATAACTTTCAAAGTAATATGCATTATATATGCATACAGTACCACCCACAACAAAAATGTTCTGACAAAAAAGTAAAATTTTGGTGATTTGTTTTACAGTTGTGGTGTTTCCCTTTATTTTTTTATTTATTTGAAATATGGTCGAGTCAAAAACCTCCACAGAGGTCCAACCACTAATCCGATTCTGGATTGACCATCGTGCAAGTGATCAGCTTGAAGCCTAGTCACAATGACAGGAAAGTAACTATATGACATTGAAATAAGACTCTCAAGACACTTCGATGAAATGGAGTACTTAATGCAGAGGAAAAGAGCAGTTGATTTGTTTTGTTTAAGATCATGCTAATCAAAAGCAGCAGTGCTTTGCCAACTCGGACTCCAAAACTCAGCTTTACATAAAGACCAGGACTAGAAATAACTTCATGTTTTGGGTAAACTCAGCGAAGATACAAAATGTAAACACTAAACACAATCTGTGATATTGATTACAGTAAATGCATGAATCATGGTGCTGTATCTACATGTCAATATATTTTATACTGGTATTACTTTTGAAGCTAATATACCCGTAAATCAATGAAAATTTAACCAGCTGAGTATAACAACAATCAACTTATTTGGCTTTTGCTGCATTTAGTATTTTGGCATCCTCCGGCATTTATTGATTTTTTTCTAATAGTGCCACTGTGATAGAGAAACAATAATATTTTGACTTTTAGAAATTAAAATGGAAACAAGATCATACTGGTGGTTTGTTCGACTCCCTTCAAAAACTCATGAGCACTGAAGGAAATCAAAGCTAGTCACTCAGACCATTGCCTGAAGCCAGAAGACCCACACGTTCTTTTCCTCATCTCTTACTGCTTATTGGTGACAAAGCACTGGGCTAACCTACCAACTGAAAGAAAGCTGATGGATAGTGTTTGCGTCTTCTCTAAGCAGTAGTTAAAGAGAACAAAATGGAGACATTTCACTGAAGCAGGCAAGACCAAGCACAATGTGAAAGAGATGGAGAGTGGGTGTAAAAACAACTTTGCCTTTCCTGTTCTTTAATTTTTTTCTCCCCTGTGGTTCTCTAAACATTAATTTTAGTAGAAGCTTGGGACTCTATTCCGGTACAGGATATCTCCAGAGAGGATTTTAAAACCACATACAGGTAACAAAACAAAAATATTACCATATTAATTTACTTTAAAAAACAAGTAAAGGCAAAATGAGCATTAGTCTAGAATAGTGTACAGTCTTTGGGGTAAAAATTAGAAGCACACAGTCCATTATGGTAATCAGATAGCACAGTTATGAATGTTGAGGGGGTAAAGCAATAAAAAAAAAAAAAAGCTGCTAATTATATTCTTGTCAATTGTGTTTGTAAGACGGGATTTGAGGTAGCAGAGCAAGAGTCCAAGTTGCGAAGCATTAATGACATTTTTCAAAATAAGTTACTCTTCTTTGCATCCAAACTTAGTTTTTGAAAGCCCCTGGATGAACACCTCTCAAGAATTCAGTTTTAAGTCTACACTGAAGCATGTGCTTCCCTATCAAGATGCCAGAGATTGCTCTGCCCCTGAAGGACGTACAGATATATTAGCATGATGCTCTGCTTGGCATAACCCACCCTGCCAAGAAGCATGGCTGAGAAACGGGCATTCCGTGTGCTGCCCTGCTTCCCGCAGAGACAAATCCTTGCTGCGACAGCAGCTCTCTTGACAGGGTGCAGAAATCACCTCCCTCCCTGCCCACGCTCACTCAGGTGGCACTAGTGGGAGGGCAGGGGTGGTTAACAAGGAACAGAAATAGGATGCTACAGCAGCGGGCAGACCCCAAAAAGTTACCCTCTTCTGGTTGCTGCTATCTGTGCCGCCATTATAAAATGGCTGAAAAAAAAAAAAATCAAAATATTTAACTTCAGTGACACTACTGTAATGTAAACAAGGTAAAAATCAAATCAGGACCTATCAAACAGCCATACTGAGAAAAAACTACAGTGTTTACGAACTTCACTGTTCATAGGTCAGACAAAACTTCCCAGTCTAAGGCCATTTTTAGTGGCATATGGGCTGCACGATCCTTTAAACACACAGGCTGAATTTTCCTATGACATCATCCTCAGGATGATGAGGGTTTTTTTCAATTTTACGAAAAATACTTTAGTTGTAACCCAAAACAAAACCAGAAGAAAGCATATTGTTTATTCAGTGTTTAAAACATTCAGGAACCTTTTCTTTGATACACATTTTGCAACAGTAACTTAAATTTAGCATCGGACAGGGGACTCTGACAGATAAGCACCTTTTATTGTCCTTATGGAAATTCACTTGAACTTGCCAAAGGGATAAGCCTTTGAAATTCCATGTGTCTCTCATGTCTTCTAGAGTCTGCTCTGAATTAAAGAGCTGAACTGCCCAAAGACCTGCACTGAAGTTGAAAAAGCTTTTCCTTACCGTTACCAGTCTGGAATGCTAAATCCAGGTTCAGATGAAATGAAATTAAGGAGCCTGTCTCCGCTCTGCTGCCCACAATCCTAGCCCCATCCAAACGGCGTGAAAAACAAAGACCTTTTATGAAGACATGATGAGATACCAGCTCACATGGGAGAATAACTTGGGCATACCAAGAACTAAAGCTAGGCAGGAGGGGCAGAAACACCTAGGACTGGGGTTTAAAGTGAGACACTGGGAATGACGATTATGGCTAATGGAGGTAAAGGAATCAGAAACGGTTGGTAATGCTGTTTGTCCAAGGCAGACACTCAATGCTCTTGTATTCCCAGCTCATGAATGGGGCCAGCACAGCATCCGACAGGCCCACTGCAAAGACTGTTCATGAAACACTGGCCATTTGTGCTGTGGTGAAAATCAGGAAGAAAACAAAACAAAACAATAAGGCCATCAGTAATTCCTCCCTCATTGCACGGACTGAATAATGTCATGAGAAACAATGAGGAGAAAACAAAATATTGAATAGCTGCTCATTCCAACACCAGTGGACGTCCTGTGCACAGACGGAAGCAGGAATTCTGTGGAAAAACACTGTGCAACTGTGTAATTAAAGACTGAATCATAATGCATATGTGCAAGCGGGTGGGAAAATTAACGTCCTGGCATTTCCTAACTTCTGTGTGTTTGATTTTGCAGTCCTGATAGCACTCTTTTCCCATAGGGCATCAATGTGTGTCCAGTATGTAAACAAACACTTGAGGCTGTAATTCAGCATTGTGCTCCCCAAATCGAATGGCTGCACCCTGCCGAACCACTTCCTTGCAGGTGCAGCCATCAGCTGGTGCACTCGCATCACAGCAAGGACAGCAGAAGTCACCTGGAGAACTGCTACTGGCGAGAGTGCCCAAACACAAACCAGTTTTATCCTCACTCTATAGAAATACCTTGAAGCAGAATTATAAGAACAGGTCCGTGACAAGTGAAGGATTGACAAGGAAGGTAATAAATACAGGGCAAACAGTCGGTGTTGGGAAAATAGCCTTTAAAAGAAGATTGTAGCTAGTGCATGAAGACTACCACTCACAAACAACTTGGAGTAACCCAGAGGAGAAGTCAGTAGTGAAAGGAATAGGTTCTAACATCAAGCTGTCCAAGGGTTGTTGCAGCGTCAGTGAGGGGGTGGAAGAAGAAAAAAGGAAAAACCTCAGGAGTGTCTCCTTTTAAAGGACTTAAGTTGTCTGCAGTCACCCAACCCAGCTCACAGGCCACACTCCAGCTCAGGCAAGTTCTCCACCTTCCTCCCATGACTCCTGCCTGCCAATAAAACATGTGATAATGAATAACTGGATTCCAATAATCTGGTTTTTGCCACCTGAAGCACTACATGGGCAGTTCAGAGGCTGTTGATATGCATTGTTTCCTCCTCTTGCAGAGATATACTTTTGGTTTAAATTATTCCACCTCAAAGCCAACGCAGTGACTTCAGGACTCCAAGGGCTGACTGTACTGTATTCACTTCCAGAAGAAAGAAAGGAGGAAGGTCACATTTTACATTTGGATTACCTATAGAAAAGCTTGCAATTCATCCAGTTGTTTGATATTAAGCATTATTTAATAACAAGTGAACAATGATTTTATTATATAGCAAGTTTTGTAATTTTCACCTCCTCTGCCTGTGCACTGAATGCGTGCGGAGGAGCAGGGGGAATAGAAAATAGGTATCATGAAATGGAACAGCACGTCCCAGGAATAGCTGCAGTTCTGCTCCCACTCCCGGCTTCTCATCTCTCTGACCAATCTTCCTCGGGTAGCATGTCTCATCCCCACCTCTCTCTCAATGACACCCCATCCTCAATCCAGGTCTTGGGGTACAGCACACCACTCAACCGCCCCTGTCTTGCCAGTTCAACAGTCTCTCCTTTGGGGAAACTGAGCTGTGGCCCACATCAAAACAGAGCACCAGTTAAGATCAGTCCTAGGAACAAAACAGAGCAGAGCAAAAAGTACTGGGAGAGGGGAAGGGAAAATGATATGCAACACCAAATGTCTTGCTAGCACGATCTCTTTACATTGTCATAGGTGCATGTGCTTTAGTATCTAGGTAGTATGTTCTCCCTCCTCCCTGCACTTTAAAGCCTGTATTAAATGCACCCGTAATGCTGCCAAAACCACTCTGAGAAATTCAGCAGGTCAAAACAGGTCACCAAAATAGATGCACCTCTAGGACTTTCAGTGTACCATGGATCCTTTTCCTCCTTCCAACGTGCGCTTCATGACAATTATCTTACTATCTTAACACATACACACAGCAATATGTGCAAGAGCCCAGCCAAAACTCCATTTTAATAGATCATCACAGTCTGTTCTAAATCAATTAATTACATGTTTTGCTCAGAACATTCCCAACTATTTTTTCTATACCGCATAGGATGCAGTATGAAGCTAAGAGTTTGCAGCTTTTTTGCCAAAGTTAATCAACTCTCCATACTATAATAACAAATACAATGAGCAACAGAATAAGGAATGACAAAATATGTTGAGCAAGAATAAGAGTGTCTCTGTGCTACAGGTCAATTTTGTCTGAGGAAATCTTAAGAAAACTGTTTTGTTTTTTTTTTTTCTTTCCTTTGCCACAACAGCTATCAATTCACATTGGGGTATCAATTCTTACACAGCAGTTTGGCTGGGCGTCCCCAGAAATGTGCCGCTATTGCTGGTCTATATAGACTACTTCAGAGGAAATACAAAACAGCAGCAATAGTGGTTCTGATTCTTCAGGGCAGCTCTGTTACAGGTAGAAAAATCCCTGCACAACTAGAAAATTCCCATCCCAGTTCCATCTGCTAGCCAACTCATACCCTCATTGCTGAGATTTCCTTTCCTTCAGCATTAATTCAACCTGCTGCTTTTGGGCTAGTGCCTTCAGTTATATTTATTTATACAACCACTGCCTACCACTAACAATTCATGCAAACAGTTGAACTCAATATACAAGTGAATCTGGCAGTCAATGTTAAAAAACACTTTCCAGCAAGACTTAATCTACTACCAGTTGGTTTCAGTGAGGGAAGTGTGGCTCTATTGCAGTAGAGGCCTGGTGAAGTATTTGGTTCATTTTAAAATAAAAGGTGCTATTTTGAAAAAGAGGAGTACGGTACAGTTTTCAAAAACGCCTAATGACCCGAAACCCTAAAAATAGCCTTAGGAATTTAGTACAATCACCATCACTTGGCAGTCAAGCCTAGAGTTAGACCTTCAGATTGAGGGCAGAAGCAACAGACAAGAGCCAAAGAGGGCACAAGTCAAGACAAAGGGAGTCAACAGGGACACGCAGGGTGGGAGAGGAGGACAGGCTATGCCACAGGCTCGAGCCCAGCAGCAGCCAGACAGCAGTCTGATCTCACAGCCACTATATGTCCATGTCCAAGAGATCCCACTCTGGGGATAACCCAGGACAGCTCTTAACAGCTCCCAGCACCTCCACAAACCATTCCAGAGTATGCTAGGGAGATGCCAGCTCCTCGCTCAGGCTGGGATAGTGCATGGGGAGACCAGGTGTTAACAAAGAAAGTGAGACCTCCTAAGTCACCCAGGTTGGTTTTTTTAAGTTGTTACCTGTGTCCACCCAGGAAAGCTCTATTAATCTGAAAGTCACGGGAGAACGCATCTCCTGTGTGAAGCATGTGAAGCTCTGGCTTTGGATTTAAAGTGTTTCATTTAAGCCTGACCCTGATCAGCTAAAGCTATGCTAGGAAAAGTAATGTCAGTAGAAATATTAGAATCCAGATTAATACTGTGAGTTTAAATTTATCTCAGAAATTAAAGTGCTACAACCTCCCCTCTCAGTATGACCTTACTTTGCGGAATAATTTGTCTCCTTAATCATCTGTACTTCCTCTTTTCTTTGGAGCTTCCAGAAAAAAATAAATAATTTAAAAACGCCCTCGAAAACTCCCTAATAAAAAGCATCTCCTACTGCATTTAGAAAAGAAGAGGACAAAGAACACAAGTATTTGCAGTGGCAATGTTAACAAAAGAGAAAACACAAGAGATACTTTGACGTGTAAGATCTTTTGCGACTTCTAGCTGGTCCCCTTGGGCTGTTTCAGACAAATGAAGTTAATTCCATACAGGCTTGGTAGGAGAAGGGCGAGGAAATTCTTACTGAAGAAACCCTGGGATAAAAAGAAAGTCTTGATTTTCCACTCAAGCACTTTAAGCTCTAATGATTTTTTTTTTTCACACAATAAAGAGTACCAAATACAGATATCATTTAAGAGGAATGAAGTACCTTTTCCCCAAAAAAGGTTTCTCATCTTTAGAGACACATATGGAATATCCAGCCTGTCAAGTTGATTCAAATTGAAAGTAAATGCATTGTTAACAATAGGATCTTTCTTGTATGCGATGTGTTCTTCCATGTCAAAAAAGTGCTTTATAAAGCATGATTTAGTTTCCCTATAGGCCTCTTTACCAGTGCTCCCTCCAAAAACACAAGCGACTTGAATATTCCCCTTTTTTTCACTACTTTACTCTCCTTGTTATCCACCACAGAGATTAGATTCTGCATCCCCTTAGTTTACTTCCTGCAGAAGTTTAAATCATTATCCTCTTCCCTTTTAAATCCCCTCTGAAGACCTACTTCTCCTGCATTACTTATAGAAAAGTAGGTAAGCAGAGCTTTTGTTCTCTTTACCTAATTATCATGTGGGACAAGAGTCAAAGCAAGGGAAACAGGCAGCTGAAGCATAAACAATGCTGAAAAAAGGGGAACGAAGCACTTCTTAACAAAAATAAACCAAACAACGCAATAACTATGAAACCACATACCTATCACTTGCAGCCATTGCCAACAAACCACACTGCTCGTACCACCTCTCATCCCTCCCGGATCTTTCAAATTCAAACCAATGATTACATTTCCCACTTTTGCTGGGATAGAGTTAGCAATAAATTGCTTTTGTGGGAAAATATTTTTTTCAAATACCTAACCAAAGAGATTGGAAGCAAGGAGGTACGTTGCTTTTTTAAGTGCAGAACTTTCTGTCAAAGTATCTATTTTCTCTCAGTTTGACGCATTACCTTGTGATACATAATGTGCTGGGAGGCTGCTTTATGCACTGGG
Organism: Chionis minor; assembly: GCA_013398295.1. Classification (NCBI taxonomy): domain Eukaryota; kingdom Metazoa; phylum Chordata; class Aves; order Charadriiformes; family Chionidae; genus Chionis; species Chionis minor. The sequence continues at coordinate 552,720 of VZSF01010786.1, read as the reverse complement.
TACACCTCAGAAGGGCTCTGAAAATGAGCAGCCAGAAGGGCAGGTCCTTGTGTGAACCTACAGACTTTAAACAGAAAAGAAGGAACCCCATGTAATCAATCTTTCATGTGATTTTTCCAGGTTGTTCATTTCAGGCAAATCAGGATATCCTTGTTACTTGTATTACACTAATGACTAACAAATCCCACTCAACCGGCACCCCCACTGCGAAGAAAAGAATTAAACTCCCCCAAAACTTTATTTTCCTCTATCTGAGATGACAGCGATATCTAACAAGACCTACAGCTTTTCTTTGTCTAGGCTGAGGTAGCTGGGAGGAATATTCAGCTGGCGAAAGCGGTAAGCCACTCATTCTCCGAGCCCTTGCTGCTAGAGCAGCTAGGCAAGAGGTGCCAAGCAGGTGTACGAGATACCTGAGAGCAGGCAAAGGACAGTGGCTGCTCTTTTGGCTGGTAGTTCCATCTACGAATGTGTCAAGACCTGTTATACTAAGCAGGTGCCACCCACCCCATTCCTCAACTGCTCTCAGGACAGGACAGGGACAGTTTGTGTAGTACCAGCCTCCACTGACCCAATACTCCCAGTTCCATACCACATGTTACTTGCACATCTAAAGGCTCGTATTGAGTAGGAGTCATCAAGCTATGGGGAGGATGTTCCAAGCCCAACCAACAATCCTGGTCTGCACAAAGGGTGAGAAACCACTTGTTGCAGGTTAGAAAGATCAGCCCTGGACCCCACAGGGAGTGGGGATGGCAGTCTTTCCCCAACATCCCAGTGCCAGGAAAGGTTGTTTTCCATGGCCAAAGATAACCTTCAAAAGTCCCACACAACAGCAAAGAAGACCTCCTCGAAATGAACAATGAATCAGAGACAATATAATCTGATCCCACGCACAGCAGTTTCGGTACCTTAAACACAGCTAAGAATGAATTCTGTTCTTCAGATATCTTGTTTTCTTCTCTCTCCCACATTTCTTCTTGTAAGGCCCATTTTCCCTATGTGTTGTGTTTTTCATTTTTTGTTGTTATTTTGATTTTATTTGGGTTTTTTTAGTTTTGGGATGGGGTGTTTAGGTTTTCACCCTCCCCACAAGTTGCTTTGCATGGGCAAAGCAAAACTTTTTCTTTCTAGTTTGCAAGACAATGAGATCCTTGAGATCAGAGGTAGATAGACTAAGGTACCTGAAAAATCACCTGAGCCTCTCAAAAATTTTATTTTCCTCATGGGAGCTGTATACATCTTGTCATATGGCTGAGGGAACCACCCTGACTTCTCCTTCAACTCCAACTACAACCACTCAGGGAGGAGGGTAAAAAAAAATTTAAAAAGGAAGAAAAAAAACCAAAAATACTTCTAAACTGGAAACTACAGCAAAGAGATGAGGTTCGAAACAAGCCCAATGTTCTCTCTCTTTGAACCACATTACTTTTTCTTAATGTAACAGTCAAACCTCAGAGGACTGGTGGAGGGCACTGTGTACATATATACAGAACTGGAAAGTACTTTTCATTGTTTTTCCCTGGAAACTATGTACCAGCTGCTGTAGAGAACCTCTTTTTGGCACAGATCTCTAGGATGCCACTTGCTGAAGAATAAATGGATATAAACTGGGCTCACTGAAGTCAATGATACTGCCTAGCAAAAAACCTTCACTACAATTTTGACCAAAAAGCACCTGCTGAACTCATCACAAATCAGGTTTTCAGCTGGTATAAACTGCAACAGCACAACAGGCCAACACCAGCATGCAGTAGCCCACATCATTCTGTAAAGAATGCAATGAAGACTATCGCATCAGGAAAGCAGGGGGAAAAATCCAGCTTCCATTCCTGTTCTCTTGCTTTGCAAACACAACAGAAGTCTGACAGAGGTAACCATTTCCCTGCCTGGCAGCTCAGCAAAATTCTCTCTTTCAGACTGATCTTTATGAAGTTCAACGGATTTTTTGAGCATGGGCTACATGCCATCAACAGCAAAACTGGAATCATGTGGGTAACACGGATTATTTCAAGCTTGGTGAACTTTCTCTGCAGCACCTGTTTTTAGACTATTAAACCACACACAGGCACAGCTAAAATTCCAGCTTTCCACACAAACTGAAACATTGAAACACAGCAGGAAACTTTCCATAAAAAAATAGGCTCCGGAACAAAAGCTCGACCAGAAGAGGTTTCATGTGTTTTGATGCAGCGTTTTGTAATGCATACATTTCAGATAACTGGCCCCACATTAAGAAATATGGTCTCCCTACATAGTATTCTATGGAGAGGAAAGGAATCAGGTTCCTCCAAGTAACATATTAACTAAGATGACTAGTAGGGAAATGCTGAGAGAGTGTGGCAAGGGCGGTCTCCATCTCAGCTCAAAAGTCACACGCAACCCTGAGGCCTCTGGGACAGCAAGCACCTCCGTGTCTGTACCACATGATGTGGATGGACCTCAGCCCACTCAGTATGCTGATCTGCTCTGAACCCACAGAATCCAGGAATCCTGCTAGTAGGGCTCTTTGGATCAGTCTCAGCATCATGTCAACCTGGCGAGCTGGTTTGCAGGCTCTAGCTCACCTTTGCTCACATGAGGGCAAAGGATGCAATAAACCTCAGCTCTCTCTACAGTAGACAGATCTTAAGACTAAAAGAACAATCTTACTGAGACAGACCAAATGTTTACCTAAACCAGGAGCTTTTGCCTGCGGCCAGTTGGTAATGGATGCTCATAGAAGGAGCACATGACATGGCAAGCACAAAGGTGTATTATTGCCTTCCACAACCCCATCTTGCCTTTAGCAAAGCAAAGCTTTGGGCTCCTTGAGATGGTCTGTGTCAAATCCTCACAACTCACGCTCACCAATGGATTTTCACAGTGTTCATTTATTCAATCTTCTAATACAGGTATGGGTTTTGTCTCTGTGACATCATTGTGTGGGAATGAGATCCACCATATAAAATTGAATTGTGAGCAAAAATAATTCCCATTCTTTTAAACCTGTTTGACAAGTTTATTTGATGCTCTCTGGCTCTTATGTCATGGGAAGGAATAAATTAGCGTTCCCTACCGGCCTTCTGCTTGCTCCTCATGCATTCAAACTGGTAAAACTTTTTCTATCAAGTCTTTTCTCATCCGTAAACTGTTCTGTTTCACTGATCAAATTACTATTGCTCTATTTGCCTTCTCTGACTTCTATTTGCTTCTCTGAGCAGTAAGCAGAAATATTCATAGAATTATCTACAGTGAATACTAAATCTCTCTCCAAATGGGTAATAACTAATGCACAGTCCATCCTTACCCGAGTTAACTACAAACTAATGCAGATAGAAAAAAGGAGCCCTATGAACACAGAATTGCATCCCACATTTTATAGCCCATTCATTCACTAGAAGTGATCCTTTTGCAACTGTGCAATTAATTTTCATTTTGAACAGCCTAGATGCAAGTTTCATCACCCCACAGTTCATTTGGGGTGACAAACCTGATGGCCTTCTACGATACTGCCACGAACTTGGTGGACAAAGGCAGAGCAACGGACGTCATCTACCTGGACTTAGGCAAAGCATTTGACACTGTCCCGCATGACATCCTGGTCTCCAAATTGGAGAGTCATGGGTTCGATGAATGGACCACTCGGTGGATAAGGAACTGGCTGGATGGCCGCACTCAAAGGGTTGTGGTTAATGGCCACGTGGCGGCCAGTGACGAGTGGTGTCCCACAAGGGTCAGTACTGGGACCAGTGCTATTTAACATCTTTGTTGGAGACATGGACAGTGGGATAGAGTGCACTCTCAGCAAGTTTGCCGATGACACCAAGCTCGGTGGCGCGGTTGACACACTGGAGGGAAGGGATGCCATCCAGAGGGACCTGGACAGGCTTGAGAGGTGGGCTAATGCAAATGGCATGAAGTTCAACCAAGCCAAGTGCAGAGTCCTACACCTGGGACGTGGCAATCCCAGGCATAAATACAGGCTGGGCAGAGAATGGCTGGAGAGCAGCCCTGAGGAGAAGGACTTGGGAGTGCTCATGGATGAGAAGCTCAACATGAGCCGGCAGTGCGCGCTGGCAGCCCAGAAAGCCAACCGTATCCTGGGTTGCATCAAAAGAAGCGTGGCCAGCAGGGCACGGGAGGTGATTCTCCCCCTCTACTCTGCGCTTGTGAGACCCCACCTGGAGTACTGTGTCCAGCTCTGGAGTCCTCAACATAGAAAGGACATGGAACTGTTGGAACAGGTCCAGCGAAGGGCCACTAAGATGATTAGAGGGATGGAGCACCTCTCCTATGAGGACAGGCTGAGAGAGCTGGGGCTGTTCAGCCTGGAGAAGAGAAGGCTCCGGGGAGACCTGATAGCAGCCTTTCAGGATCTGAAGGGAGCCTACAGGAGAGCTGGAGAGGGACTCTTTGTCAGGAAGTCTAGTGATAGGACAAGGGGTAATGGTTTTAAATTGGAAGAGGGGAGATTTAGATTAGATATTAGGAAGAAGTTCTTTACTGTGAGGGTGGTGAGGCACTGGAACAGGTTACCCAGGGAAGTTGTGGAGGCCCCATCCCTGGAAGTGTTTAAAGGCAGGCTGGATGGGGCTTTGAGCAACCTGCTGTAGTCAGAGGTGTCCCTGCCCATGGCAGGGGGGTTGGAACTTGATGATCTTTAAGGTCCCTTCCAACTCTAACCATTCTATGATTCTATGATTTCCGGTTTTCAAACAATTTCCCTAGACGAAAGTTTCATCACCCCACAGTTCATTTCTGGTTTTCAAACAATTTCCCTAGATGCAAGTTTCATCACCCCACAGTTCATTTCCGGTTTTCAAACAATTTCCAAGAGTATATTTAGCAACAACCATTCTAGCTCCACGTGAATCCCTGATAACATCCCTTTAGACCAAAACCTGGTCACTTGTCTCTAGTCTTACTCTTTAATCTGTTACTAGATCAAGAATCTTTACCCATTGACCAATGCAATTTAGTTTCTTCTAGGCTAGAGATGAGGAAATCTGTTAAAAAAAAAAAGCAAATGCAGATACATTATACCAATCAGATCATAAAATAAACAGACAGCTTTGGCAGAGGAACCAGAAGTAGTGTGACTAAATGCTGCCACTTCAGCCCATCTCCAGCCTTGAGCAGTTTTACAGTCAGGCTTAGGGATTTGTCTGCATGTCAATAGTAAATCCAAATCCCTAGAGGATTCACAGTTATCTCAAAGCTCACATGTATTGGAAATAAAGCACTAGCCGCTCACCCCTAAAGCTGTAACATAACACAGCTCTTGCTCGCATGTTTGTTATTAGTGGTCCAGAGAAGGGGGCTACAAGAGGACAGTAGTTTTGATAATTCCTGGAGCACTTCTGGAGGTTGAGGTGGGATGGAATAACATGCCTTAGCTATACGCAGAGTATCTCCCTTTCTCACAGATACAACTCGAATACGGTGTAAAAACACAGAGGTAGCAGGCACTGCTCAGTTTTCCCTGTGTCTGTTTAGATTAAATAGATTTAAATATACTTAGATTAAATGCAGTCAAAGTGTTCCTCAATAGCTGCTTCCACCAGACTGCTTAGAGACTTATGCTGCCTTTCAGCTGCCAGTTAACTCTGACACAGTAACTGTCCTGCACCGCTTCACCAGTGAGGCCAGTGTGTCACAGCTGCCTGCAGGAAAATGGGAATGCCTGCACAAGAGAGAAAAGATGTGAAAGTACTCACAGCCTCTACAGCATGAAACTGGGTTGCTAAGGAGGATCCACCAAAGAGACTTAAATTATTTTAACCCACTAGTAAGACTTCATGAGAAGCACTCACCATGAAGGAAAAAAGTCCAGGCACGCAGCTGCATATATTTTTTCATTCCTGCAATTCCACTCAGTTCACTGGGCTGTGCAGACAATCATTTTCTATACAGCCCAATAGCTCCATTTGTTGTCTCAGACTTCTTCCAATTTCAAGCCCTGTAGACTTCAGTTCTGCATTGTTTTAAGAGAAGCATTCTAAATCTATTCAAATTCACACACATCTCTAAATTAAAGTGCACTTTTGAAGCCCTTCTCACCTTCTCCCCTTAAAAGCATCAGCATCCCTCATCTGAGAAGACTACAACTACAGCTCTTCTTTGTCACAGCTCTTCTGTGTCAATGATTTTGACCATAGGAAGGGACAATACAGTCTGAAATTTGTTTTCCATAGAAATATATTTAAACAGCAATGCAAAATAGTTGTAAAACAAAGAGGTCCCTCTCCTGTGGATGAAAGGCAAAAATTGTTGCTAGCACAGTTTTTCTAGTGCAAGCAGCACAGACAAAACTTTTCCTGGGAATTGTAAGTAGGACATGATTGTAAGAAAAAAAAAGACCACTGTGTCAAAGAAAATAGTTTTAACTTGGGTACACCTTGTGGAAGAGAAAGCACCACGGTTAACTATGTTTGAACCCTACCCCTTTGCAGGGCTGAGACAAAAATTGAGAAAGCGTTCCAAATGCATGCCAAATAATTTATAAGAGAACTGAGCCTCATATTGACCAGGATCAAAAAGTGTTGGCCTATAACTGAAGCCCAGAACCTTTGAATTTGTTCTGTGTTAAGGAACACCAGTGCTGATATTTGCAGAAACATTTTAAGAAAACCATTTCCTTCCCATATAGGGAATGGCAAAAGAGGAGACAACCCGGAAAAAAGTCAGTATAGATCAATTCAAGGGTTTATTGACTCTATAATGACAGCAGTTTTGTGTTTTCCCATAGAATGTAATCCTAAACTGCTTAAGGTCCCCCTTTGTTCAGGTAACACCCTTTCTGCAATATACAGGAAACAACCACATATTTACAAGTTCACCAATATATGAACTGACCTCTAACATCAATATGCTCCTAAGCAGTAAATAGTGAAGAAACAATTTTGTTCTGTAACTAATTATAGGCACATCTTTCGTGGAAGTCACATCCCAACACAAGGGCTGCTGGCAGAGGGTGATTTATATAGAATCATAGAATCACTTGGGTTGGAAGAGACCTTCAAGATCATCGTGTCCAACCATAAATCTACACTGCCAAAACCACCCCTCAGCCATGTCCCTCAGCACCACGTCTACCCGTCTTTTAAATACCTCCAGGGATGGCGATTCCACCACCTCCCTGGACAGCCTGTTCCAATGCCTGATAACCCTTTTGGTAAAGAAGTTTTTCTTAATATCCAACCTAAACCTCCCCTAGCACAACTTGAGGCCATTTCCTCTTGTTCTGTCGCGCTTGTTACTTGGGAGAAGGGACTGACCCCCCACCTCGCTACAACCTCCTTTCAGGTGGTTGTAGAGAGTGATAAGGTCTCCCCGCAACCTTCTCTTCTCCAGGGAGAAGAAGAAGACCCAAGGAGAGAAAAAACCCAACTGTTATATACCACCACTATGCTAACAATTTTATATACTAATTTTCTCATCTAAAACAACACACAGTGTGCATAGCCTGTATTAGGTAAAGCAGCTATGCAGAAAGGTCATCTGTCTACTTTGCTTTGAAGAGGGTAAGATCCACTTGGAAACATACACAGGAGTATGTAGGAAAGGGAACCGAAATATGACAGGCAGCACATAAACAGCGCACTGAGATGGCCTCCTTGTCTGTCAAGAGAGGAGAGACCCCAGGAGCTGCAGTTACCTGCCGAGACCCAACAGCCTTCCTGAGACAGGCTGGTGAATTGCCAGTATTGCTAGCCAGACATCAGACCCATCCATTTGAAGAACAAGAGCTTCCACAGCTTCTCACATTGCTCACCCCCCTGCCTTAACTCACTCCAGCTCACCCAGCGCACGCGAGTTAGTTCCCAGCCTCATCTCCAGGGAGGCGAGGGGGACACTGCACCTACCTAACAGTTTTCTCTTTGGGCAGAGATTTTTGCCATCAGAAACTGCTGAGTGCTTTTAGTACTAATTTGTATGAGCCACACTCGTTTTTGACACCACCTGCTGAGTGCAACAACATGAGATGCGTTCCTGTTGTAAGTAAAATCTCATACCTTACGCTTGCGGGGAGAAACACGAGTTGTGCGTCCCCTGCTCTGCCCCCGTACCACAGGCTTTCCAAAATATCCAGATGATGGGCTATTCCTCTCCTGTGAAGGGGCATAAAACCCAACCTAGAACTCTGTAAAGGGTTAACTATACTAATCCTTATACTTTTCTCCATGTCCCCACACCTCCAGTGCTTTTGCTAAGGACACAATCTTCAGTTTTAAAAATAATCTTTTCAAACCTTACTTAAAATAGCAGTTTCCCACTCAAATACAGGGCCATGTGAGCTGCTCTCCATTCTTCTCAACTGCATAGGCATTCACCAGAAAAGAGAGCAGAGAAGTGACAAAATAAAGCACTTTAGATGCTTTCTTTAAATCAACATAACAAATAAAGACCTTCGGCAGTAGAGCACTGCGCTCCTTGTAGGCGCTCCTCTGCAGCCAAAGGACTCCAGCAATATATTCACAATTCAGAATGATTAGACCAACATTTTCTACCCTGAAGCTGAGGAAAAACCTTGAGTTAAGGGAATTTCAGTAAATATGGAAACACCTGGAGAGTTTCATTCAAGATCTGCGCAGGCAAGGCAAGAGTAGGAGTTAGGCGAAGGTTTCCTACCTCGACACTGCTTTTGATTAATTACAGTGAAAGTGCACTCTTTCATTGACTATTTTAAAGTGGAATAAGATTATTACAGGAGAGACTGATCCCTGAGAAATTACAGAGGACATCGATGAACCCAGATACCCACTTACATTTCTACTTTACTTCCTCTGTGTTCCTCAGAAATCCCCTCTTCTCTCTTCCCTCCCCCCCCCTTTTTTTTTGTTGTTTTTCCAACTGCAGTAACACTGTTTAGATGTCCTCACTGAGATATCCACAGTGACTTTTATTCCTTGGAGAACCCCACAGCTTCACAGCACATCACTATATGTGAATTTAGACCATTTTTTCCAGCACGCAGTACTTGACATTTAGAGAACGTCACCGTGATACATGGTCCCTGGTGGACCAAAATCTACTTGGAGTTTTTTGACATTCTTTACAGTCTCTACCAAATACTTACTCCTCTCCCTTTTTTCAAATATGAATTTACGGCAAATGAAAACTGCCCTGCTGACAGGCCTATGGAATGCTCTGCTTCTCCAAAAGGGAAAAAAAACCAACCCACCACACAGGCAGGCAAACAGATAGAAATTTCTACCTTCAGCTTTATCTCAGTGTGTTCATACTATAACGTAAAGGGATCGTTTTCCTGAAGGAAGAGGGTGCTCAGGGTCTAAAGCCCACAGAGTTCTTTCTCTCCCTTGTTCAGATGGATTGACATCTCACATCAGTGCTGAGAGCAGGGGGTTGCAGTGGCATCCAGGAGTTGCCAGTTGCTCCCAGTCGTCTTTAAGAGAAGCCACAGCACTCCGTGTATGCACGCTTCCGTGTGCTTGCAGCGTTTGGCATGCACGCATCTTTGAGGATTTCAATGCACTGGGGTTTTTTGAGACTATTCAAGTGTTAGGAACATTTGATGAAACAGCCCACTGCACACAGATCTCCCAGAAATCAAAGGATAAGGATAGCCTGATGGGCTATATTCATCCATCTCCAGGGCAAGATATAAAACGTATGTACAGCTTTAGACCAAAACAAACAGGAACTTAAAAACTTGCTACCTAAAACGAGCGTTTCTTTGGCGGAGATGAGAGCTGGCACAAATTATATTTGCTTTCTAATTGTTATTGTCACCCTTTCATGGTGTGTACTGCAAGTCCTGACACGCAACTTACTCAAAGTCTTCTGAAAAGCCTAGTAACTCTAGTGTACTGCACTGCACAGTCCTTACTCTGTGTTCACGTGTAATCCCACATCTGTGCAACTTCATTCTTATGAAGTCTAACAGGTGTAAGATTCCTCTTTTCAAATGAAATGGTAATTTGACCCTGGACTGAGCCCAGCCAGCCACCGCCTGTCACTATCCCGAGACTCATTCAGTCCCCCCGCAGTGACAAGGCAGCTCACCCATCTCCTGATTTCCAGGACCCCACTGCTCCATTTGGGAGGCAGATCCCACACTGGTGCTATGTCAACTGTCACGAACAGCTGCTGATTTTTCAGGATATATCACATGTCCTCATCAGTACCTCTGTTATTTCACACTTGATTCCCTGCAGTAACCCAAGACGAGCATCATCCGGTCTAGGTGATCTGCCCACCCCTCCGGTTCTCAAGTTGCTTTATATAAACCAGACACATGCAGATCAAAACCCAGAGTATTAAGAGTAAGTAATACAGAGTAATGTTTTGTTCCTGATGTAAAAATCTTGAGCTTGCTTGCAAGAAATATTTCCATATCAGGTTAACAACTTGATTTTAAATTTAATCATACTAGAAAACTGAATTTTGCCTTGAGATCAGTGCAGGTGCACACAAATGAGAGCTTGCCATCCTGAATCCGACTGCAAACTGCTGCTGTCTCAAAATTTTGAAGTATTAAAATAGAGTATACTTCTCATAGATTAAAAGATTCCCATCAGACCTCCGGCTTCCTCATTGTTATTTCTGATCACTTCTTCCCCTCATTTAAAACAAGCAAACAAACAAACAAACAACAACAAAACCCCACAACAACAACAAAATTCAACAAAACACAAATACCAGTAGCACGAACCTTGGTTTTGGGCAAACTACGACTGACACAAGAGTTTCCACTGCAGAAACCTTCTACTACTGTCACCTTTAAGGAGCTATGGCAAATTAGACTTTCAGTTACAGGTGAAGTGGAAAAAGCAACCACATTCCAATTGCCTATACAGTTGCAGATAATAATTTGACCTGTGATATTATCATTGTTCATAGGAGACTAAAGTTGTTAAAAACATTCAGCCTAAAACCAACTTCTGAAATGCTGACCATAATTAACATAGATATGCATTCTACACATGAGGAAACAAGAAAACATATGCTATATCCACCATTTCCAAAATAAGGGGAATGAAAGCATACTTCCTATTACTTACATTTTCAAAGTTAATTTGAAGTAAAAAGTTCAGCAAAAAAACAGACTAGAGAGGGACACCATTTTGAAAAATGACTATGCACCCAGGCTCAGCAAATTAGCTTAGTGATCTCAACATGGGCATCCAACATTATTGCAATATATAGTCAATATATTTAAATATTTATGCTATTCTCAATATATTGAATATAAATATATTAACATAAATATGGTATAAATAGTATTTTATGTTAAATATAAAATATTTACAGTATAGTCAATTTTAAGCTTTATGCATATTCAGAAATTACATTATTTTTGCAAATAAAGTCAACGGTAGCAGTGAAGCTTTTATCTCCACAGAGCACACCTAGCTAGAATCATCCAAACGGGTAGTACAGGTAACACAGCCAGAATTATTCTGAACTGCCAGGAGTATGTTCAGCATCAGTTGTAGCCCCTTTTCTCCAACAGTTTCTCCCAATGTTGCAAGGGGAGAGGGAGTCTCAACTCTCCGGTTTTGGCTTGTTTGCGCTTTTGGTTTTTCTTAGGGTTCCAGCTTACCAATAGCGCTGGGTAAGTTTGACTGTAATAAGCTGACTAAGGAGCCTTCTGCCAGCATGCATTCAGACAACATTGCTCTGCTCACGTGGATGAAAGCTCTTTCTGGAAACTGAGCCCCAAAACAACTGGATTTGGTTCAGACATCCATGCTTTTCCAGGAGCTTATTCAGAATTTTCCAAGCTTTCGACTGCAAGATCAGTCTGTACCTCCCAGGAGGACCAGCTTTCCTCCTGGGCTCCTTGCTGCTTGGCTGGAGGCACAAAGGGAATACCTATGCCCAAGGGGAATCCTCACCCCTCCCTGCGCAGGTCTCAAAACCTCAAGGGAAGGCTGGCAAAGGTCTATGCTTATGAGACACTGTCCCCACGCTGAGACAGAACAGTAAAGACACGGAAGCAGAGAGATAAAACTGGAAAACAACAAATCACTGAACTTTCTAGTACTGAGGGGAGCGTTTTCTAATTCCCTAGCGATGCTTCAGCAGTGGAAGGAATTTTGGTTTTATCTTAGATGACCTATATAGCAGTATAATTAGTAGTCACTAGAAGATATTTTTTACTGGAAAACAAACGTACTAGGAAAGGGAGGGCTTTCTCAATACTATGAATTTAAGATGAGCCACAATTCTCATACACACAACACGTTACCATTTTTCCATTGCCTTGTAGATAAATATTTCACTGAAAAAATGACTGAATGTTCAAGCAAAAAATGTGATTTCAGAAGTCTAGTTCCTCTATACACACACTGCTATTTTCCCTACATGGTAATGTGCAAAATGTGAAGGACAACATCCTCTAAATAAAACCACAGCGTCACACAGTTCTGCTAGTTCAACTATTCCTTTGTTTTGGAGAACACATTTTCAAAAATAACCTGAAGCTTGTATCTTGTGAACGGGATGCAATCCTACACAGGAGCTGAAACTAGCATTGGAAGATCTTTAATTGATTGTCTGAAATATTCTGTCTTCATCAGATCAATCTTAAATTGCTAGCTGAGGGTGGAGAATTATTCCCATGCCTCCTTTAGAAGTGACAAATTACAGCAATTTTCTGTGGTGGGAAAGGCAGAGAAGTTTTCAGGTTTCACCAATACATGTCAATATGGTATTAATATAAATGTCTCTTTTAATACCTCCACAAGTAATCTCAAAGAGTCAAAAAGTCATTTTTCTGTTACAAGAAGAATAAAATTACTTAAAGATTGCTGATTAACTAGTTTTTGTATAGAAATCTATCTCCAATTAGCACAATGAAGTTCCTTTGCTTTGCTAATTAATGAGCATTATTCAGTATGAAACTTTATTTCATTTTGCTTTAAGTGCAATTGATGAAATCAAGTGCAACTGAACAGCAGGATTCCTCTGGTCCATGTTCAGTATGATGCAGAAATTCTTGTGAAGGTCACACCGGCAAATAACTTCCTGCCATTAGCCTGTGCCTGGAAAATGAGGGAGAAGGTCTACAAAGGTAGATGGAGTGGGGAAAAAATCCAACCACGAAGCAAAGCAGAACGTCAGAGGAACCAGTGAGAGCTGTAACTGAGCCTGATCTAAAGCCTTCTGCAGATGATGGCAGTCCTTCCAGATCCGTCAGGAAGCACTGGCTAAAACCCTCTGCATTACATGGCAGAACTCTGCTCGGCTTTGCAGGCAAGTTGAATTCCTGGTCCCTTGTTTGGAACAAGCAGGACTGTCTTGCCAAAGACTATGTTAACTTTTGAAGGAAGTCCTATTCCTTCCTTCTCAGTCAGGAAAGACCCCCAATTTTTGCAATGGAGATCCTTTCAAATGGGGAGGAAAGGGTTATCCGTGGGCACCCAGGAGGAAGAAATTACAATGCCCAGGTGCGAGATCTATCCAGCAGTAGAGAGAGCTACTGTTTTCCAGAAGCTAATTCAAACATCCGTTTCCAATAGCCCAGAAAAATGGCATAACTGATGTCTACAAGCAAAACGACTGGCACTTCTGAACGTATACTGTGCCACCCCTCCATCCTTCCCGAAGCCCCTCTTCTCTCCCCGTCTCAATTTTCACGCCATGTCCCGCAGCCCTGTGTGCACAGTACTGAATGCCATGAGCAAACATGATCCAGCACACTCAGTGAACTGTGTTCAATACAGTGCATCTAAAAACATCAGCAGATACAGCGTCGCACGTGATAATCATCATTCTTCATGTATCATGAGAGGAAGGAGATACAGACAGCCTGAAACACGTTCAGTGCTTGCAGACAGCAGTCAAACAAGACTGGCCATTGTGTCACTGAAAAGCTTAAAATTTAACAGTTCCTGCAAAAGCCCACTTACCAGCTATCCAAGGAGCCTGGCACGGACAATTTACACCTGTTCTGTTTCCTGCTGCTTTTGCAAAAGAAATCCATGCATCCCACACTCATAACTTCCAGGAGAAGTGAAAAAAAAATAAAAATCTTAAAGTCCAGCACCTCAGAGAGCCAGGCTAGGTAGGAAAACAGAGAGGCGTTCAATTTTTGAGGCAGTCTTCTCCAGTTTCAACTCATAAGCCCCCTCCCCTGACTCCCACCACAACATGTCAAACCAAATCAGGGAAGTCTAAAGCAGGAGGAAGAAAAGAAGTAGTATCAAAGGCCAATTCTTGTAAGAGAAAACGACACTTGCGAGCTGGTCAGTATGAATCTGCTGAAGTGATGTATGGCTAGGTGGGAAGCGTATATGTGCACATATGCAGACAGACGTCAGACCCTTCCTTGGAAGTGGATTAGGTGGCAGATGGTGTCAGAACCTGAGCTGCTGTCAAGAGCAGAGTTCACGCTGTCCTGCTCCCCTGGGCTTAGAGAGGAAAGCAGCAAAGCCAAACCATAAAATAAAATAAAATAAAATAAAATAAAATAAAATAAAATAAAATAAAATAAAATAAAATACTGATAAATAGCTGACAAACAGCTTTGCCATTGACAACAAGTGGAACAACACTCCTTTGCTTGCTCCCTTCTTCCCCCAGAATCCTTACAGGCAAAATCCTCTTCGAAATGGAGACAAAAGAGGAAACAAAGGTAGACGTGCAATCTCCAACCGTAAGAAATATCAGAGGCTCAGTTTTTCACAGGGAAACTAGAACCTGCTATTACCAACCCAAATATCAGATCCCAGGACAGAGATGGGGGAGGAGAACACCCAGCTTAAGGTCTATTAAAAGTAAAGGGAGGAGAGGGAGGGGGGAAAAAAAAGAAAAAGAAAAACCCACTGCCTTTGATTGCCAACACAATTAAAATAAATGAGGGAAATAACATTTGGGAGGGACGTACTAGCTGAAAACAGTCACAATGACTTTGTGCAGGCACCCCTGTTATTAATAATTATTACAGATAATAAGGGCTTTCAGGCTGAGCAAAGGGATCTTTTGTAGTTCCTAAAACCTCATCTGTCCCTGTCCTGTTACCTACCTCCCCTTTTTCTCTCTCCTCTGAGCACCTGCTTTACATAGCTTTACTTGTATTATCATTAGCTTCATGGATAATTGATAGCTGAGCTCGTCCAGCTGATGCTAAGAAAAGAAGACAAGGTGGTTAGACACAAGCTTACTATAAATAGACACACAACATGGCCAGCGTTTGCCAACATCTGATGACGCCTTCCCTCCTGGGTCCTAAAGTTAGCTAGTTTCTGAAAGTTGGGGAAGAAAAGGAGAGCAAGGTAAAATGCTTTCAATTAATTTTGCAGAGATTGAAGGGATAAAAATAAGAGCAGGGCTTTATATTTTTATGACATGCTAAAAATACCCACTTTATGAAACCTTCAGTATAGTTTTCAAAGCAGTTTAAAAGCCTTTACTTTCTCTCTCTCTTTTTTTTTTTTTTTTTTTTTTTTTAGCAGCAGCCACAAAGCTCAAAATATTTGGCTGGTGCTGGGGTCTTTGCCCGTAGGGCTGAGAAGGGTCACGAGAAGATCTCTTTGCTGAGCACAGCACGTGGGAGATAGAGAGAATAAAGCAAAAAAAAAACCCCTCACAATCATGCTAAGCCCCGAGGTGTCTCTGCAAAGCGTAAGTGCTCATGCTTGGGAGCTCGGAGGGTGAAGGCTGTCAGCGGGTGAGCGCAGGGGAAAATCACAGCTGCCTCCGCACGGCTGGCAGGAGGCACAGGCTGCCTCCAGCACTGGGTCAGCATCAAAACCCCCACCCTCATCACTGCTTGCTTCTGGACACTTCTGGGGCAACCTCCTGACCTGTCCTTGATGGGATATGCTGGAGGTAGGCTTCCAGCTGGAAAATCCTTTGTCTTGCTTGGCCCATCACCAAAGGCTGGGGGAGCTACGCTATTCCACCACACCATTGCATTTTGCCTACACCTTCTTACTAATGACCATTCTGATGGCCATTCCCCACAGCACCTTCCAGTCCTGCAGTATAGAAACCATCTTTACATGCTTCACTCAGACTCTCTGACACATGCACCGCTCAACTTGGTCTGCAGGGCATGCCTCCAGAGCAACCCGCCTTTCAGGAGCCAGTTGGTATTTTCTGCCTTTGACCAGAGGAGAAGTGCCCTTGGAAAGGATCCCTGGAGTGTTTTTACCTCCAGCTGTGGGAATGGACACGCTGCTCTCAGTGCATTTTGTTTTTCTTTTACAAAAACGTAACCCAACACGATGTGAGCTGCAAAAATATTGGCTCCTGGATTGGAACAACTGTTTATCTCTTTTTGTCTTAGTCATTGTGTCTGGTTGCACTTTGCAGATCATATTGATTTTTATTTTTTTTCCTAATGTAAAAATGCTTATTTCTGGAAATTCTTAGTGCCTTCCCTCTACGAACACCAACAGAGGCTGTTTCTATTTGCCAGGTCTCACTCAGTGACAGCCAACTAAGCTTCATCAGTACAAATAAGGCAAGCAGCAGTTTAAAATTCATCCTGCCTAAGGAAAGCAGTTGCAGCTGCATCTGCCCCAGCGCATGCTGAGGTATCAGCCCTGGTTTTGTCCTCACAGTAGCTACCTCCTTTTTTAGAACTGATGAACTCACACCATGCACTCAGGTCTTTCTCATTTTCTTTCTTGGTGGTAATCTCAGTCTGAAAGTCATTTTAGACTGCAGGAGTGCAGCTATGTGAAAACAGACAACCGTTTGTCCTAATTCTCAATTGAATATTGAGATGGAGAAAATCTGGCACTCCCAATAGGAGAAATCATTTCTCTCTCACAATGTACCACGGCAGAGCTGTCACCACAGGCAGACAGTGCCCAGTCATGACAGAAGAGCAGTATCTCAGACCACAGGGAAAGGGAAAAAGAAGAGAACCTAAGCCAAGCCTCCATGCAGCTCTGTGACAGGCAGCAGGCACATAGCAGGAATGGTGGTACAAAGCCACGCAAGTTTGAGGAGTGGGAGGAGGACTTTTTCTTAAAAAAGCTCCAGAGATCTGCATAAGGTGGAGGTTTCATTTTGAGAAACTTGTAGCTCAAAGCTAGCAAGAAAAGCTGTGTCAGGAGCAAAAGAAAAAAACTCCCTTTTATAAAATTGCTTACCTAGCTAGTGCTGGAAGGCAAGCACACTATGGGGGAAACAAAGAGAAAAATCCTTCAAAGTTTTTCCTCTCACCAGCCAAAAAAAAAAAAGAAACACACACCAAAATGGAAGCTTTTAAATGTTTAATGTCCAAAACAAACATGAGAATTTCCCAAAACAAGACTGCTGATTCAAAACAAACCAGCAGCACTCACAACATTTTACACGCAGCTGCACCAATACCAGTTGGGGACAGGTAAAATTCATTTAGAGATAAATAAAATGCAGGTTCACTTTACAGTAGCAGACAGCCAGGGATCAGGCGGAGAACGATTGACCTTCCCTGTCTTTGTTACGCTTGCATGAAGCGGTTAACGCCACCAGAAGAGTGGGAGGCAGTTAGAAGGGATCAGTGCTAGGAGTCTCAATAGATTATGCTATTATTTTGAGATTCTGTACGAGAACAAATTAACCTTCTTTATAACTCTTGGCTCACTTTAATAGATTTAATGGATGTCATGGGCTGGAAATACCATCTTACATTCCTTTAATTTCTGTACTGATTGTCCTCCTTACAATGAAAATCCTCTGTTTGAGACTTTGGAGTGGGGGAGAAGCACTGGTGCTGTTAACCACACGCTCAAAACCCTCAGATGCTTGACTGGTGTCTTGCTCATACCCCCATGACTGAAGCAATCACCACCCCGGGATCAGGAATGCCTTTCCCACAAGCTCAGACCAGCAGAAGCCATTGGGATTTTTCCACCTTCCCTCAAAGCAGATGGCATCGTGCATTTCCCCAAGATCATCTGGGTATTTTCACCTCCAGATTCCCACTCCTGCAAGGACCCAGGAGGCTGGCAATGTCTGACATCTCTCTTGATGGCTCCCTGTGGCACAGAAGAGTTTTTCAAATGTTGTGCTAAGAAGCTTGATCTTCCTACAGGGATATAAGTGTTACTTACAATTTGTCATACAGGAAATTTAGACATTTTTTCCCCTGCAAATCCAGACTGTGCAATTGCTATATGGTCACTTGCGATCACAAGGACAGGACCCAATGGGCAGCAGAGTCTTATCCAAGCCTTTATTCACCACCATCACCACCTTTTTTTTGTTTGTTTTTAAATCTATGTTGGTTTTCCCACCATCCTTTCAAAAATGTAAAGAAGTGGCTTTTTGACAGGCACACAAGCCTGCATACCTCACACGAGTGAGGCATTTTTTCTGTAGATTAGCCGTGTGATTGATTTCCACTCATGTCCAGCCCACTACTGAAATTCTGCATTTCAGATGCAGCTCTAACATGACACCTTGTTTTACTTCAAATATGGCTGTACACCCAGAAGTTACTACTAATACAGAATCACAGTGCAGAGTACACAGAGGAAAGAGGAATGGAAGGTTTACAGATGAAGGGGAAAAGTCGTTTCCCAATGAAAGGGCAAGAAAGATGGAGGGGGGATGCGCTAAAACCTGCTCCTGATGGTGACAACTACAGAAGGAAGTCTTCTGACTGGAGATCAGAAGGGGCAAGGTGAGAGACCAGGTAGGCTGAAACTAAGCCTGGGCAAGGGAAGCCTTGCTTAGAAAAATAGTTGTGCCAATATTAAACTCCACACAAACAGCTAGATCTGACATACTCTCTGCCTGGCTGAAGACCCCTGGGGCCCCACCCCATCCACCACTTACTCTGTTGACTCAATCTTTGACTATAAATGGGAAAATTATAAAAGGCCTGGTAGGCAGAGGGGTTGAATGGTTGCAACCCCCTCCAGAAGAATTCCTTCACAGTGCTTACAAACTGGAGCCTGTATTTGGCACTTCCCTCTCTCTGACAGAATTTAGCCACAAGTGAGTGCCTAGGGTAGGTATCATAGCTTTCCTTAATATGCTGTTTTGCAGGCAGACCAGAAGAAGGGAGAAATAATATGCTGCAGGCTATACTCATGAATTCATTCAGAGCGCAAGATGCATTGAGGTCTGGCATGGAAGTGCTGGCATTTCTGGGCACACCACTGTTGCTGCGAGAATAAGTCTTATGGATTTGCAGGAGAATCCCATACACCCTCTTGCTTTTTGCCATTACTGGCTGGGCAGCTGGAGCTAACAGGCTATAGCTCTGCCTGCCACAACTTGTCATGGCTGCTCCAGGGCAGCCAAGGCAAGCAAAAGAGAATGACAGCAGGCTCTCTCCCAAAATAGTTCAGGCATTGGTCACAGGACAAATTTTGGGAGTTACAGGGTCATGTACTGTATGGTTCAGTCCATCAGTCACTCAAGATACATAGATCATATCTGTTTCTTGAGGACAGTATTAGCTCCTACCACCAAATTCAAGTCTTCAAAGTCAGGCATTTGTCCAAATTACTCAAAAACATGTATGTTACCCAGTCCTATGCACACTAAGGGTATTCTCTGAACAGCAGGGAGGCATTAGAGCCTGGAATTAAAGTGTGCCCTGACCCTAAATCCATGAAGCAAATATATGGGCAGAGGCAGCGTGGAGGGCATTTTTCTTAGGTTGTCAAGACAGGCATAGCCTGTAGGTGTGGAGATTCATTTCCTTTGGGAAAGGCATTTGTGCCCTGGCTGCATACTTCCATGGAGATGTGGCTTTTTACAGCTTCAAGGGAATACAAAGATAAGCTGATGTAGGAGCTTGCAGGAACATGTCTATCTGAGGAGCTCCTGATGGCACAGTGTCTGCTAAGTAACATGCTGTCACACTTTGCTTTTGTTTCCTTTTTTGCTTTCTCCTTTTATTTTCCCACAATTTTTTTCTTTTATAGCTCTATTCTTTTTTTTCCTGAGGTTTTTGATGTCCACAGGTCTCTCCGATTAAACTTGGCTCCCACACACACTTTAAAATGAACGCTATGTATTTCTAAAAACCTTTGCTTTCCCTAGGTAATAGGACATTTTCTCCTCCTTTCCCACCTCTTGGTATCCTCCCCCCACAGCGCTCTAATTCAGTATTCTCACTACACTTATTTTCTTTACCTACCTTCCTTCTTCCACCTTCTCCATTAAACTTCCTCCCTCCCATTGCCTTACAAGTCTCTCCCTTTCTTACCCAGTTCATTTTCTCCACTAACCATTCCTCCCTTCCCCTTTTATCCTGTTCGGTTCCTACTCCCCCATTTCATTCCTACCCACACAGTATGCATTGTGCTTTTCTCCCCCTGCCCCAGTTTCAAACCTCCTCATTATATTTCATTTTCCTGAATTCTATTCAGATTCTTCTATCAGCCTTCTCTAGGCTCAAATACTTCCTTCATCATGTTACTGCATATTTAGCATCACCCACCCTTTTCCCTTCCATGCTCATTTCCCCATCCACTCTCTCCACTTTTAACTACAGCAGGATAGGTCCTCTTATTAACAGCTATGACCGATCAAAATTTTGGACATAAGTTTTTCTGATCAGGAATAAAGGCCCTGCATGCCCCTGTGCTATTTACGTGTCTGTAAGCTCCACACATGCCTCAGTCCTGCTACATGCAGTCTTCTCCCATCACTCATACTCCACGTGCTTTCCTAACCTGGGATGAAACATATAGTTTAACTCTGGATAGCCAATGCTCACAAAACCAGGCACACGTATCACGTAATTCAAGTCAACAGCTCTTTCCGGTGGGACAAACTCACAACTTGCTATTTACTCCATGAATACCAAAATCAGCCTGATTTCACATTTCACTAGCAGATTGATTGACAGACTCTCTCTCACCCCCTTGCCAGCACGAGCTGGTACATGTCTGTGTGTGCATACCCCAGGATGAGCAGGGAACGCTTCCCTGTGTCCACTGCTCAGCAGTAACGTGAGCGCTGATGGAAGCTATGCCAACCACCAGATGCCAAAGGACAAATACAATTCTTTCTCAGCGTGAGGTGTGTTTTTTCCAGTAGACAGAAGGGCATGATTATAATGAGTTATTAAAAAAAAGTCAAGAAAAGTGAGATCAACAAACAAAATCCAATTAAGGAAATCACTCAATCAACCTCCCAGGGCTGGGGTTGATCAGGGAGCCATTCAGTAGGACCTCCAATACAGAGCCTTGAGGCTGTACAAAGATGGTTATTTTCCATGCTGTGTTGATCTAAACAAAAGCTATACTTAACCTCCTTCAGCCTCCCCTCACTCCCAGAATCAAATGACTACATGCTTTGGCATTTTAAGTCCAAATGGAAAAACCACAATACCTGGTGAGAGATGTTGTTCTCAGCAGGAGGGCTGGCGTTGAGCAGAGAACAAACACAAGCACCAAGCACCCAGGCACTTGGAGCTACTACAGCACTGTAGCAAAAAAACCCAAAACAAAAAAACCCAACACAACCAAACAAAACCAACATTTTAACTTTTCTCCGGAAAGAGCATGTACACACACTTATCCCCTCTAATTTTGAGATGGGATGGTCTGAAGGCCAGAGAAGAAAGCTGCTCTCCAGGCTTCATCAGATCTGTGAAAGTGTGGCTGTCAGGACCTCCCAGAGTATGGGTGACAACTAGACATCACATCCACAAGCCCTAACTCATGCCCCTTCTGAACTTGCCACTCAGCTTCTAAAGTCCCTCCATCTCACCCTCACCATCTGCCATTTCCCATTCCTCTCCTTCAAACCACACGGAGAAGGAACATAACTCAGGACCATCTGTAAAACGCTCTGCCTCATGACTTTAAGGCCTAGCTAAACCAACATGGAGAATTCATCCTCTGCCTTTTGGTGCTGGTTACACAGAAATGTCATTCTTTAGCAAAGGAGCTGATGCTGCTGGAGCAGCTGAGAAGAGGTCT
The DNA here is from genome assembly GCA_013398295.1 of Chionis minor. Lineage (NCBI taxonomy): Eukaryota > Metazoa > Chordata > Aves > Charadriiformes > Chionidae > Chionis > Chionis minor. Next base: position 530,887 of record VZSF01010786.1, on the reverse strand, counting down.
TTTTAATCCAAAGTGTTGGGGCCTTGTGCTAAACCATTTCACCATCCCCCCCTCCTGCCCAAATCCTTGAGGTGCTTCTGCTGGTAGCCAGTTGCCATAGGAACCCTAATCTTTATCTGTTTTTCTTGTTAAATAAACTAGCATCAGTACTTTCCTTTATGGGCTGCTCAGTCCCTCTCCTCCCTTCAACCCTCCTTCCCGCGAAGAGAGATAAACACGAGAGGAGAATGTGTTTGACAACCTTCCTTTCCTCCCCTCTCCCCTTCACCTCCTCACAGCTCCTATGAGCTTTTCAAGTCCAAAAAAAAAAAAAAAAGAGAATTTGGCAGAAGCAGCCACCATGATGCAGGAGGGCGCATTAGGCCTGTGTTCTCTGGATTCGGCAGATAGGAGAGGAAGCAGAACGGAGACAGAGCGCAACAGGTCAGATAACAGCTTGCGAGCCGAATGCTACAGGGACAGACACCTAATCCCAATTATTTGAGATTAAAGCTTTCCAACACTTCCTATGACACCTCCCACCCCCTGCAGTCCCCAACATCAGCCTAATCTACCTCGCTACACTTAAACGGAGCAATTTGAACGTCGTTAGCGAGGGGACAGCCCTGGAAAGATGCTTCAAAGCTGTAGGCTGAAAATGGAAAGCAAAGAAAGCTAAACATATGAGGAACACCAGAAAGACAAAGTGTCTACAGTAGCCTAGAGCTTTTCTAACATGAAGCAGGTTTTTTTCCTTTCTATGGACCAGAGATCTAGGCCAGAATTATGTAGGTCGCAAGCAAACCTTGTTTCAGCTGGTCTTAAGCCAATCCTTAGAAGGTGATAACTCCCACTCAGAGACACCTTTTTTTTTCCCCCTCATGTATTTACTTGAAAGAGACAAAGAACTGAAGTGGCAAAGGACATTGGGCGAAGGAATAAAGCTGTCTTTGTGCGCATGTGCAATAGTCTAACCATGCTTTCCATCTCAGTAGCCATATACATACATTCAATGCACAGATTCTGAAGCTGTTCTTCCCCTCATAACGCTTTCCAGTGCAACAAATACCATCCAGAGAAAGAGAAATCCTAATTTCATTCATTCACATGGAAGAAAAGACCTAGAAAATTATTAGTGTCAAGATGGGAAAGAACAGGCAAAAGGAGAATCTCAAGAGGCTGAATTCCCACTGCGTCCAACACTGAAGCGGGTTAGCAAACCAGGATCCTATTTACCTGAATCTGAAATAACTAGGTACTCCTTCATTCACACCGCAACACGAAAAACCCTCACACAATAGCAGAAGCATTAGTTTCAGGATCGTTTGGGCATACCCAGGGATCTTCAGCAGCTGTTCACTGGCATATGAATCATGGTCCTCATGGAAGACTTTGCAATGCTCAGCCTGCCTCCAGAGGATAGGGGCACAACTCTGAACACAGCTGGACTGCTGATTCCTAGCTAAATTGAGATTTGGGCTGGCCTGCTTTTAGCTGAAAGATCCAGCAGCTCCAGCAAGTCAGAGCCAGAGAAGCAGCTGCTGTTGCAGCGTGTTTTACAATTACTTGCCCTATTGCTGCGCTTTGCACGTAGGTCCCCTGCTTGTCCAGTACACACTGATGCTCTTACATCTCTATTTAGCAGGACTGCAGCTAGTCTTCCCCCTGCTCTGTTAGAAATACACCTTCTTAAATTAGCAGCCCTCTAATTTAAGTTCAGAGTTCAGGCATAATTCAGGTGAATACTCAGATGCCCAACTCCACTCATGCAAACTTTACCCACGCTAGTCCATAGTCTGCCAAACTGTAATATCTTAGGATCTGGACACTCTCAACATTTCTGCTACTTCTCACTCCCAGGAGGGCTGGAAACAGCACTCAAGCAGCCCTCTCTGGGGATATTTATGCATGTGTGGTCAGGCCCACAAACAGCAAAAAGAGACAAGTGAATAAAATAACATTAAGTAAAAGTTCAGCTAAAGTTCATTCATATTCTGGATGAAGATGTTGCAAATTCCTAGTTTAAGTGAATCTGTCCTCTGTCAGAAGTCCCTTTTCCTTGTTCTTCATGAAAGCAATTTTTAAATTCAACCTAAGTTTTCTCTCCCACTCTACTTTGCTTTTTCCATTTCGCTGTGCAGGCTGCTCTTTGAAGAGGTGCACACAGGAATCCCAAGTGGCTTTGCTAGCCCCTTTTTGTAATGTATATTCCAGGCTGACAGAGTGTACAAATCGGCAGTAAAACATTGTGGGGGTTATTTCTTCTGCTTCAATCCCCATGAGCCTCCCACCTCCAATTTTGCTCAGAGATTCATTGCTGAACAAACTTAAAAAGAAATTAAGTTAAAACAATCAAGCTTCTTCTGTGTGTATCTGAACTAGAAATAGGTGGCCAGAGGCCGAGGGGAAAATTGTGCAAGATTTATCCCGTAAGCATTAATCATTTGCTGTTTATTTGAAATTAGATTTCCTGTCACTCAGAAGGTTTGCACACGCTATTCTCTCAAACTTTGTGAGGCAAGCATCATAATGAAATAAGTGGGCATTGCAAAGAGCTTGAGGGCTTCTTCATGAGAGCTTGGCACAGGAGTTTTCGTTGCTTGTCCCTCCCAGCTCATCCCATGCAAAATTTTCGCAGGGTCCTCCTCAGTTTATGAATCCCTGCTGCACTAAGACTTCTCTGCCGCCACCCCCACTCTCTCAGTGACTCAGACTTATTAAGATAACTTCTCTTTTTCTAGTTTCTCACCTCCAACACACTCAGTGCATTAAGCCACACACTCCTGCACATACTTAAAATCCTCCCCCAACCACCCTCTCTCATCCAACTTTCCTCCTACAGTTCTTGCACTCCCCCATCCTGAGATGACAGAGCCAGTCAAAACCCACGCAAGTAAGCCCAGCCTTTATTCACCCTCTTGGCTTCTCTCAGGCATCCCGTTGTGAGCTGGTGCTTGTAGACACCAGAACAAATAGGTCTGGGGTAGGAATATTGATCTCTTCTTCTCCCAGCACAGCTTGCAGCAAAGTCAAGGTTTGTCCCACATGGAAGACCAGCCATGACCAGTCACGTCGGAAGAGGCCACAGTGCTGCAATGCAGCTAAGTGTACGTGCTACATGGAAGGTCTGGGTCTGACCCGTAAGCTGTGTGCAAACCACAGTCATAGTGTGCTATGGGTTGGTTTTGGAACCTGCTGCCTCCTTAGCAGGGCGAAGCTTTGTCCCCTGCAAGAAAAGGGATTTGTGTATGACTGTTTACCCCTGCTTTAAGAGGTTTCAGGCAACAGAAGCTTCTCATCAGGTTTTAAGACCAGCAGGCACCCTGATTTCCCACCAGACTATGGATGCTGCGTAGGCAGTGGTGTTTGGGTGGTCACTATTGGTGACCACCATAGGTAACAGGAGGCTGAGGCAAGACAAGAAAGAGTCCTTCCAGCCCCTGTGTCCCATTGCCTGCACTGGCAATAGAAGGATGATGAGCTGCAAAGAAACACTGGCAATGAAGGGGAAAACAGGCTTTTGCCAAAGCCAAGGATTTGCTCAGATTAACAACTTGGCTGCTAGACAGGCCTCCGTGCACATGCTTGCACTTGCTTTTGTTCCTGCTTTTCCATGACCAGCAACGAGCGGTGAGGAGTGGGAATGAAGAAGTAGGACAGGGCAGGAGCGGAGAACATATTCCTGGGATATTCAGGGATACGCACAGGGAGAGTTGTCAGCCTGGATCAGAAAGGGCTTCAGGACTGGGGAGGCAGAGGGCTTCCTGAGCGGTGGGTCGCCTAGGTAGGAATGAGGACAGTCTTCTAATTCTGGCAGCATCAGGTGGGAGTAGGGAAAACAGATGAGAAGGTTGAAGCAGGAGGAGTGCACAGATCGGATTTAAAGAGGGAAGCTGCATCCTTTGTGTCAAATGTAGTCGCTCTTAAAATAATCTTCTGTCACACTTTTGTACTGATTAAGCGACAGTGTTCATTTCTGAAGCATACTTCTGTGCGTCTTCATCTCATAACCACTGGCAAACTGCTGGAAACACCTGGAGTAAGGCAAACAGCTTCAATTTGCATCAACGGTTTTGCTGTTTCACTGATCTTTCTGATCTAAGGTCTTTCTTGAGCAAAGACTCCCAGGTTTAACTGTTCAGTGATGTGCGTAAGCAGGTGACCCTGCTGGAGACCTAGGAAAGAATTTGAACTGTGGCCATCTCAGGTGAAAGAACATTAATTACACTGCAACCCTTCCAACCACCTTCTCCAGTTGATTTGCCCTGCACTGTAATTCTGCTTTTTGGAAAACGGGAGTCAGATTCACTTTGTTCCTCACTCAGAGCCAGACACACAGCATATATCTTCTTCTCAGTGACTATGCAGCGTAAGCCTCACACATACAATACCATTCGAGGGAAACAGGGTTAGGGAGAAGAGACATAGGAGAAAGGTTGCCCTCTTCACTTCTTCAGTATTTTTGTTGGGTTGCATATTTCGCACTCTGAAAAGTTGCTGGATTACTTTGCTCACAGTGACTTTTCATCACCATAATTTCGAGTCCTGATAACTGGACAGAAGAAGTACACATTCATTATTTAGAGAGCTATTAAGACATCAGCAGTAACAGAGAGGCAGCAGCTAAGCCAAGACACCTCATCTTTGAGTCTGAAGGCATCATTCCTGCAAGAGAAAGAGATACCAACATCTGGACACATACTAACCTAGGTCTCTGTGATGAGTTGCCAATAAGTGCTTCAGCTCTTGTTAATTATGGTGGCATTTCTACAATGATGAGATGACTTCTCTGTGGAGAACAGCTCTCATCAGGAAATTGGTTCTATTGCAATTAACATCTTTGAATATCCAAATTTAACATCCTCCTTGAGCCTTCTGCCTTATTTCAGGAAGTTTGTGATCAATCAAGTCCTGAAATAGAGCTGGAGATCTGGGATTCAAAGAGGGGGAAGGAGTTGTATGTTTGGGGCCAGGAGAGTTAAGTACACAACAGCTTCAAAATAATCTTGCTGATGTCTCTAGCAGCATTTCAGTCTCCCATCCTCACATGCATTATTTCCAAGAAAGCCACTATCATCAACATCATCACTATTTAAAGTCCGAATAGGTGACACGTGGATTCCCTTGCCTCAGTCCTGTCCTCAGGTTCAGCTATAGAGCAGGATATGAGACACAGACAGCCAAAACTATAGAAAATACTCTTGTCTCAGCAGGTTCAAATACACCTCCCAGGACAATTAATTCAGCATGCCACACAACACACCTTTTCTATTCTCCGCCCCTCCCCCCCGTGACTAAAAAGTCACAGACTCATAAATTTTCACTTTCTAGGGCGCTCTGTCACTCTGTCAGTCCCTACCTACTGCAGCTCCTCATAGAGCCAAGGAGAGAATGAGCAGATGCCAAAGGAGAAAATGAAACCAGCAACACGTTTTGCTGGTCCTGCTCTGGCCCACATTGCATTGGACACTCCAGCGGCAGCATCCCTGCCATAACCTAACTCACAGAAAGAGGGTAAATAAATATTTCCAATATATCCCTTTCTGGGATGATGGAAAACAGGTTTTTTGTCCAAGCCACCCTTGAAGAACAGCATATAGACCTAGCCAACAAGGTTTTCTCATCTTTCACCACAACAAGAAACCTGAACAATAAATGCACGTACTTTATATCATTGTCAACAACAGGGGGGAAAGCAGCCCTACACAGAAAGGATCTAGTAAAAACTTCACTGCTAGCTCGCTATTAAGTTTCAAAATAAAATTCACAGCCAATGCTATCAGAAGGATACATTTTATGGCTCCTAGGTCATAACCATGAAATGAGATTTTTTTTTTAATAGTATGAGAAAGACCCAAAAGAACTTTTCCTGTATTATATTCAGTTATATAAAATTTGATTTCCTGCCAGATGGTATTATACCTCCCCCAACAAATACTGAGTGCTTATATACTTAGCTACCCAAATCACTTTAACTTAGAGAAATGCTACATTCAGTGAAATTAAAATAAAACATAATACCACTTTAGGTTCTACACTGCCATCTCTTGTCATAAGAGTCCAAAAAAAGCAAAAAACTTTCAGTGAAACTTGAAAAATAAGTATAAGAGGCACATGAGTAAGGTGTAGAGTCTTGGACCACAGCTACAGCTGCTCTTAGAGTAATTTACACCTATTTAAAAAAAAAATCAACAACAAAATATGCTTCAAGAACCACAATTGTGTGGTAGAGCCCAGAAATCACTGGGATTCTGTCTGTCTGTTCTAAGGGATACCAAATCAGACATGATATGAGCACAACACTGAATAAATTAGTCCTATAGGCTTTAATATGAGTCAGTCTTTGTTTTCAGTAGGGGATGCTGCTGAGACAGAGGAAGGAAAAGACTTTGATGAAGGCCTGTTCAAAGAAACCTAAGAGGTAGAAAAGGAGGAGCAGGAACTAGTGAGCTGATGGGTTAAAAAAAAAAAACCACTGCACAGCATGAGGGCTTAATAGCTCAGAACACAGGGCAGAGGGGGCTTGTAATGTTCAGCGCCTGCCTGTGAGCAGACCCTCAGGAAACGAGAGCAGCATCAAGCCTTCTGCAGCGCTGCATGCTGCACCTTTCAACTAAGCAGGTGAGATAAGCCAACAAAGTTATCAACTAAATAACATTTAAGAAGAGCTACACACAATATTAATAGTCCTTAGTGAAAGTTAGGAATAATTGGGGTTCTCTTGTCCAAAATCATTCTGTATTTAATACCCTCCGTGCAGTGGCTGTTGCAAACTCATCACCCTGTCTTCCAAATCACTGCAATGTGTCTGCATTCACAGCGAAAAACATCTGGACCGTGAGGAGTTACAAATAAAATTTTGAGGAGTTCCGAAACTACTAATTTTGGAGCTCTCAAAACCAGGTTCATTTCAACAAAAGAAAGAGAGTAACAGGAAAGGAAGGAGGATAACAGGAAAGCCAGCTCCAGGGAGTCCCATAAGAATTGCATTCCCTGGTGGAAACAAGTGGAGAATAACCCTCAGACATGAGCGCTCAATCTATCCACTCAGGTCACCCAAGGGGCACGCACAGAGGAAAGGTTGCTTCAGCGTGCCGGCAGCGTGATGGCAGCCCAGCTTTCCAAGCCTGCTGCCAGCGGGTGAGCAGCAGAAAGCACCTGTCACGTTCAGAACATCACACCCTAACTGCACGGGGAATGACAATCACGAGATCACAAGCATTAGGCAAACTTCATTCTCAGGGCAAGTCAAATTTGGGTCCTCTCACCCTTGATAAAACCCCCTCTAAAATTTTTGCACTTCAAGGCATAAATTCACAAGAGGTTATTAAAAGTGTAAAATTATTCAGAGTCTGCGAAGTCCTCTGTCATACCCCAGCACTTCCACTGTTCCACACCATACATCTAAAGCCACTTAGTCCTTGGTGACGTTTAAAGAGGAAACTCCTCTTTAGCTCCTCACTCAAACTGCCATGACGGAAACCAACAGGGTGAACCCTTTAACCTTAAACAGCATCTTTTTTTCTCTAATACATAAGCTCTGTTATTGTACACATAAGAACAAGACACTGACACACACGTTACGACAACTTGGACCATGCAGATGGTCCACATAGACATATACACGTGACAGCTTAGACCACATAGATATATACATGCAAGCTTATATAAAAGTTTTCAACCTCCGCATATTCCAAGGATGCTTGTCTTTCCACCGGTCCCACATCGTGAGAAGTTCTGCCGGCTCCTGCACCTCCTGCCCCCAGCACACTGCGCCCGTCTTTCTTGCCAGCTGCAGGAGGTGGCCAGCTCAATGGCAGGAAAGCACTAGACCAAGGGAGGCTTGAGGCTTGCCCTGAAACTGTCCCAGAGTACTTGAGTGCAAAAAAAGAGGAGGGGGGCGGGGAAAGAGGTGGTTCCTGAGATGCCACTGGAACCACTGTCATACCAGCAGGCTCCACTTCCCTTCCCATTTTTTATATTAAGGTCAAAATGAGTAGTTACTTATAAAAGGAAAAAAACCAACAACCAACAACCTTGATTTATTTTTTCCATGGAGGACCTGACAATGTTTGAACATCAGGACAGCAAGTAAAAACAGAGCAAGCAAAGCCCATACAATTTCCAGATCCCCCTGAAATCTTACTTTAAATCCAGGGACCATGAGCATCAAAAGTTAGAGTAGGAAATAAAGAATCCCTTGCATTTGCCTCAATCAGCTAACAACCACTGTGGCTTTGCTAAAAGCTCTACGTGTTGTAGCCTTTCCTAATGAGTAACGATATCAGACAAGGCACATAATAGCACTCACCTTTGTAATAGAGTATAATAATACACTACCACAGTTTGCTGGTACATCTTTACATGAGTAGGAAGAAGCTAATCTATTCATCTTAGAAACATTAAGGGCTTTGCTTACAGCCATACAAAAAGTCAGATTTGGGAATAAATTTACTTAATTTACAGTGCACAGCAATAGCCCATCCCATGCTAATGCCAACTGCTCTGCTTTTTGTCAATATGTTCTTTTTATTGGGAGGTTAGATGGCTGTTTAGCTGGTTCATTTGCTATTTTGTGTCACACATCATCACCTCTTCTTTCGTGGTGTTTTCCAGCTTTACAGATGAGGATTATCTCTTTGGGCTGATCGTCCTTTTTCCGAAAAGGTAATGCTGTGGAATATGGGAAGTAGGTATAACAAATATGGAGAGGAAAAACCTTTCACAGATGTCTGCCAACTCTTTAATCTTTCCATTCCCTAAATGCACGCATCCCCTTAACAGCTACTAACCTCCTACCAAAGTGGCTGAGCTTCAGGGTCCACAAAAAGAAGTCTGCAGCCCACGAGGTGGTCACAGCATCCCACCTTCTGCAGCTCGCCCTGGCTATGCCACCCAAGGGGTAACACCAAGCCTCCACAGTCTCAACTCTCAAGCCCAGCTCCAAAGGCTGCTAAGCCAGCTCAGCCAGGTAGCAGTTCAGTCTTTCTCCTTCCTGGGACATCCCATCACCCACATTTTTCTGGCACCTGTGCCTAGTAAATAAAGGGACTCGCTGACTTGGGTTGCATCACTGACCTTCACCTTGAGTAACTTCACCTTGAATAACTGCTGCCTCTGCTATAAGTGACCAGCTCAGGACACTTGGCACAATACTCCCAAAGAAGCACCTTCAATTTAGACTGATCTCATCAGTACTACTACTTTTAATGCTTGCTATCGTTTCTGCATGGAGATAAATAAATCCCCATCTTCTCTCCAAGAGATGGAGAGACTCTTCTGAAATATTTCCATTCAGCATTTTTTCCAAACAGCTTCTTTAACATGTCTTTTTTTAAAACCAAAGCTGACTCACCCTCTAATGCAAGATAGTCTGACTCACATTTAACACTTGGATCTCCACAGCTCATTTTGGTCAGCAATGGGCTTAGCCATATCCTGTATATGTATCCATATACATACTACATGTAAGGAGAAAGAAAGGAGAAAGCAAAATGTACTCCAAACATCCATTCAGTTCCAGACCAGTGAGAAATGCTCAGGATAAATCTGCAGAGAAAGGAAAATTGTTTCAGCACCAAGAGACCTATTACAAATTAGAACAGAAATGAACTTTTTCAGCAAGAGACAGATTTGTACTTTCATGTTCCAAGATTCAGATGAAAAGGGGGCTCCATACAAGAGATATTTTGCTAAAGGGGTTTCTTTTTCTCATTTCGCTTCATCAAAATCCTCGTGATAAAACTGAATGGCACCACTTCAGAAACGAAATAACAATCCAGAAATAATTTCCCACTTACACATAACTTGCAGTGGAATTTATTACTTAATACTGCTAAAGTATCTAAAAAGGGGAGCCCTAAAAAGTGAGGCCCAAATTTACATCAGATATCAACTGCTACCACTTCACCCATTGGAAGTCCCCAGTTCAAACAGCAAGGGCGGCGTCAATATACCTGTTAGAGCCACATAACCCTGACCCAGGAAGGCTACCATCTACAGCAATTTTCCAGAGGAATCCAAGAAGCTGACGAGCAGATCTTATTTACGTTAATGGGATCTGTGAGACTGCACGCCTTTGGCTTTCTTCGAAAAGTCTCCAGGTCAGCCTCAGAGCTTATCCTTCACCTTGCTGTGGAGATCACTAGTAACACCAAAACAAGGTCCCTGCCCATTTGGGAGCAAACTAGTATCTCCTACAGACAGGCTTCTGGGTAACTTACAAGTAGTCACAGAACGGTTAAGAAGAGACCTTGAAGATCATCTGGTTCCAGCCCCACTGCCATAGGCAGGGACACCTCCCACTAGACCAGGTTGCTCCAAGTCCCGTCCAACCTGACCTTGAACACTTCCAGGGATGGAGCACCCACAACTTCCCTGGACAACCTGTTCCAGTTCCTCACCACCCTCACAGTAAAGAATTTCTTCCTCATATCTAATCTAAACCTACCCTTTTTCAGTTTAAAACTGTTACCGCTCATCCTATAACTACATGCCCTTGTAAAAAGTCCCTCTCCAGTTCTCTTGGAGGCCCCGTTCAGATACTGGAAGGCTGCTCTAAGGTCTCCCCACAGCCTTCTCTTCTCCAGGCTGAACAACCCCAACTCTCTCAACCTGTCCTCATAGCAGAGGTGCTCCAGCCCTCTTTGTGGCCTTCCTCTGGATTCCGTCCAACACGTCCATGTCTTTCCTGTGCTTAGGGCTCCAGAGCTGGACACAGTACTCCAGGTGGGGTCTCAGGAGAGCAGAGTAGAGGGGCAGAATCACCTACCTTGACCTGCCTGACACACTTCTCTCAATGCAGCCCAGGGTGCAGTTGGCCTTCTGGGCTGAGAGTGCACACTGCCAGCTCATGTTGAGCTTCTAATCCACCAGCATCCCCAAATCCTTCTTGTTAGGTTTGCTCCCAATCCATTCTTGACCCAGCCTGTATTTGTGCTTGGAATTGCAAGCGCAATAGCTTCAGTCCCAACTAAAGTGAAACAAACAAAGTCACAATCTAGAATTTAAGAAGTCATTTACTAGGTTTGAGTGGGTTTTTTAAAATCATATTCTGACTAAAGAGAATGAAAAGGAGATAAGACACTGGGGGAGAAAAGGGGAAAGATTTTGACATAGCAACTGGAAATTGATTTTAAGCGTCAGAAGACAAAACAGGCTTGGCTTATGGCCGTGTTTTGGAAAGCAGGGTGCAGGGACCTTGAGACACCGATACAAAGACATCTAATGAAGCATTCTTGCTCACGATTCGTACCTAGATATCAACAGACAGAAAAATTCCCCTTGCTTCACGTACTTCCTCTGTGCTCTGGCAGATGTTAGCACCCAGATCTGCTTCACCCACACATTTTTGAGTTCAGTCTGTGTTCAACGTCTCGTGAGATCACAAAGACCCACACTTTCAGTGGACGCTTTTGCAAGCCAAGCAGGCAGGACTGGTTTCTAGAAAACCCTCTGCCTAGAGGCAGAAAGCACTGCCAGTGCCTGTCCCTGCAGCATCCGAGTTTTGCATGGGCAAGGTGACTTCGAGAGAAGTTGTGCTAACCTGCAAACCTATTTCACACCCCGTTGGAAAGGAGCAACAGCCTTATCCTGTTCCTCACCCACAGCGGAGGCACGTTACAAACTCTCCTGTCACGAGGGGCACCTCCATCACGAGCCCCAGCAGGAGAGCAAGCGCTTGGTAGAGAGCCAGGTTTTCTCCGGTATGAGGTAGCCAAAGGTCAGATTTATCATATGCCTCCACAGTTTATCAGCTGCATGTGATCACTCATGAATAATGTTCTCCTGCCCAGCTTAGAGGCACGCACCCATGCCCTCTCACTGACCGTGCATCATACGCAGACAGGCACACGTCTCCAAGCCGCAACTGAGACGCACTTATCCAGCGCTTTACACACACAGCAGCTACAGTTAATGTATACAAAGCGATATGCATCAGACCAGTCAACCCTATTTTTATCTCAGGAATACTAACGCGCTGCCTCCTTAACCCACAACATTAGGAAGAGTTTGCGTAATAGACCTGCCAGGCAACAAAGGAGCAAACCCAGGTGACAGTCCTGTCACCCGGATAATGTTCTGTCCATCTCCTCCAGTTCTCGCTGGGACACTTTTCCTTCCTGCTGCACGCCTTGTCTGTGCTGTAATCAAAAAGGGAGGAATGTGGTGCAGCCTGTTGAACAAAAAAAAAAAAAAAAAACCCCTCTGATTTCACAGGGGCAAGGTCTCTAAACCGTGTAGGATTTAAGAGGAAAAATTGCATCCGAGAAGAAGCCTGGGCAGAGTATGGTCATGCACTCCATGAGCTCCCAGCAGGTCCCCACAAGCTGACATCGCTACACAGGAGGCAACAGGTCCCTGGCACAAACCTTGGGGAAGGCTGGCACTGAGCTGAGGTGTTCCCAGGGCAGCCACAGCCCCACACCTCCATACAGGTAAGGGAGGATTTTGCAGGCCACTGGACAAGCATAGATGGAAAAAAATTATACAGTAGTTCTTTGGGCATGACAGTGTCCAGATAACTGAAGTGGCATACCCAATGGTGGTCACACCTCCTCCATCTGGAGCAGCTGATAAAATTGCTAGCCCCCTCCTAGCTATTCCCCAAGGAACTACTGTTGTGAACTGGTAGGAATCTTGACTAGATCACCTATTTCCGAAGGGAACCACCAAGATCTAAGCAGCAGAGGGTTTTAGCTCCGACACTCAAGTTGTAGCAGCCTGTGCAGGCACCAGCCGTCTGCCCCGCTCGGGGCTTGTCATGCCACCCTGCTCTCTCCACTTACTGCTCTGGGACTCGGGAGCACAGAGCTCCCCAACCTGCCCGCACAGCTCAGAGCAACGGTGTTCTGACTTTGTAAAATACCTGCCTTAGCGGGTAGGACTAGCCAGAGCACTGCTCACGGCATTCATAAGCTGCTCTTCCCAAAGCACTGCACAACAGCAGGTAGGATCCTTGGCAAGCCAATCGTTTGCCTGGGGGTACAAGGGCAGATTGAGGCAAAACACTGTATATCAGGCTGCTTCAGCCAGGAGGAACGAAGGTCAAGGGTTTTGGGAGAGAAAAAGACAGCTGAAAAACTGCGTTAGGAAGGCAGCGGTCAGTAAAAGAGCATCCAAACCTACCTGCACTACATCCACTGAAATCCTCTGTAACACCAGGAAGATCCTCAGCCTGGCTAAAAATCAGAGAAAGCCAGGTGTCCCAAGCTCATGTGTCCCCAAGCAGGTACCCAAAAGAGCTATTTACACCTCTAGAAAACTTTTGGAAAATTGATCGTTTAGTCTTTACTCCTGAATTTCACCTCCTGCAGTAAGAGGCGAACAGCTTGCCCTCTGCCACCCCAGTGGTGCTGCAGGGATTAATTTATTTCTGTACCGTGTTTTGCAAGCCATTTTAGAAGTCCCCAGAATTTATCATTCTTCCCAGAAAAACACTTTGGAGAGAGGCTTGTGCTTAGCACGCTGGGGACAAGAGCAGGGCCAGAGCTGCATAGAGCCAGTCTGAGCCACCAGCAGCACTCCAAGGCAGAGGGTGACCCCAGCACAGCACCACAGGGATACCTGGCGTACAGGTCCCTGTCTGCAAGCCAGCACGCTCTGGTAAGGATTCCCATGCGCTGTGACAGTGGGTGCAAGAGTAGCTGTGCTCAAACACTTACACCAGCAATAACCAGACGGTGCTATTCTCTCTCCTCTTCGAAAGTCACAGCAAGGACCAACATCGCGGTGATGAGCAAGACAGCTGGATCCCCCAAAAAACCATCAGGAGCCCTGTGTTTATGCTCCCATGTAGGCAGAAACGCACTTTCCTCTCCAGTTCATAAAAGAGGCACCAAGAAGAGCAAGAAGGAGGGAGACAAAAAGAGTTAAGCAAATGTCACAAAGAGCAAGAGGCAAAACAAAAGCACTGACACCCACACACGAGCCCTCAGGCAGTACCTTGCCAGCAAGTCCATCCCCAGCATTAGCCACAGCTATTCACACTACTTTCCGTCCCCTGTTATGTATTAATAATTCTTCTCGATGGCTCTTCTGCTAACACATTACTGCCGGAGTGGTTTGGGTCAGAGCAGTAAAAAGCAGCAAGAGTCAATCCGAGCAGAGCCTGCCCAGCTCTGAGGGAACATGTAAGAGCGCCTGAGAGGGCAAAGCAGCCAGCACAGACATTAGTGCTACCAAAGAAATTCAGCATTTTTCAAGACGTTGCTTTACAAACTGCATGCAGGCAGCAGCATGGAAAACCTGCATGAACCGATCATTTAATACAGTAGTTCAGATGCCATCTGCATGGGCAGAAGAACCCTGTTTGCCTGATTTAGTTTGCTCCCTGCCAAGTAGCTCTCCTAGCCTTTATAGCACAGGCAAAAGCTAATGCATCAGATGACCTATCCTGAAATATTCTAGCTCCAGAAATCGTGATTTTCTGACACAACCAATTCCAAACAGACAAGCCACTAAAATGCTAAGCACCCTCACAAAGGAATCAGTTAAGTTGCTATCATCTATCACTATCATCGTATTTCCCATATTTATTTTTTAAACCAGCTACAGTGGAATGTTAACCCAATTGTACATGGTTTTCCACGCTTAAAAACACAACACAAAATATTCATGGAAGGAAAAAAGTGTGGCTTCACACCTAGAAAAGTCCACATGAGACAGAAGATCTTTTGCTCATTCTAGCATCTCTACATAAATGAGATTTTCTTTACACCACAGCATCCTAATAGACCCCAGAAGCTTAGAACAATATCCTTTTGGATGCGCAACCGTTCCTTCAGTGCATATTTGCTTTCTTCCAGCCCATCATTCTTTATTTGGAGCTATATTTTTATGCACAGAACAGTAGCTTTCAGAGGAGGCAGGAGTTATTAAAAAGTTCATCTGTTCCAGCTGCCTATTCCTCGCTTAAACTCGTCATTAATCCTCTTTTTATGACACCATAATTGTCCCTATGGCAACCAATTATGATGTCACAAACAAGATTACAATTTTAGATAGGGGAACAGAATTAGCTTCTTCGTTATTTGTTTAGGTCCCTAGCAGCTGTCACGCCTAGTCAAATCGCTGGCCCGTGAGTTCAAGAACTCTTCAATATCCCACCAATACCTGGTATTTTAAGGGAAGGCAGACAGAAACTCAAGCAGCGGTACATGCCCAGCGAAGAACAGAAAGTTGTATTGCATGGAGAGAATCTCTTTCCAGCCCCTGCAGGTCATTCTCCCATGCCCTGAAGCAAAAAACCATTGGCAACTCTGGTGACATCGTGGTCACTCAGTAGTTAGACTTGCTATGAATATGATTCATTTTCATGTAAAAGTCTAATCCTTCTTTGGATCCTACTACATATTTCCCTTCAGTGATTTGCTGCAGCAGTGAATTCCCTATTAAATGCACACAAAACAATCATCTATGGCAAGTAAAGGAAAAGCCCCTGAGCTTACTTATTTCATCGCATTTTCTTTTCTTCATAAACTAAATAACTGCAGTTTATCATGTCTCTTCCTGCAGAACAATCACAAATACATTTGAATGCCTGAAGTGATTTACATTAGTCTTTTTTTCATGTCATCTGTACTTTTTCAAGCTGCCAACAAATCAAAGAAAGAAAAAAAGGAAAAAGAACAAAGAGGTCAAATATCAGCCACCCAGGTACAATTCAGCACATCAACAACAATTGGAGGTGTCTCATATTCAAGATAAAGATGATTTGTCCCTATTCCTTCCCCTGCAGGCTTGAGTTGTGTCATTCTGGTGAAGGGAGTGAGTTAGGGTAGCAGCAAGAGTTAAGCTAAGAGAAAAGCTCATAAAAACAAAAAAAGGGGGGTCTGTCCATGGAATAACACCAGGACCTGCACAGAGGCACCAGCAGCCCCACCTCTATTACATGCACCTTTCACCAGCCAGGTCTGGCTTTCAAGCATTAAGGAATGATCCTCAGAGACCAGCATAGTCATGGGCAATCCATGAATTTTTACTTTCCAGGTAATTTATTGTAGTTCATGAAAAACATGACAAATCTGCCCAGATTCCATAGAAAAAAAGAGATAGAGAGAGCAAGAGATTTACTTTCATGTCCTGCACTGAGACCGAATCACAAAACAACTGCCTCCCAGCTGCCCTTGCAGCTGGCAAAGGAGCTCCTTTCAAAGATGCAGTTCACAGCAGGCAAAACGGCAGCACCTCTGTTTGACAGTAGAGCTACTGTAGCACTTTTTAAAATTGACATACTTGCCAGTATCCACTAAAATAAGTCAACACCTCTGCTTCAAACCAGATTTATCTCTTGCCAAAAAAAAAAAAAAAATCCCAAAAAGCCTCTCCCTGAAAAAAGCCCATACTTTTTTACTGAAAAAGTTCCAATGTTTTGCCTTTTTTTTTTTTTTTTAAGTTTGGAAACATTTGTGAAACACTAACAAGCACATACATCTATTCACCCCATTTGTATGAGGGGTCCACATAAAAACTAATTTTGGCTTTGTAAGACTGCTCTCCACAGACTGTCTGCAGTCGATAGGGATGTGCTGTTCCAGAGGACATTCTGGAGCCAGAATTAGGCTGGCAAAGCACTCCTCTGGAGAAGACTCCCTTGCTAACGACTGTTGAGGCCATCAAGGCAAGGCAGCCTCCCCATCCTGAACTCATCCTTCAAGAATAACTCCTCCCCTCCTCGTATTGACTTCTTCACACATATCAGTACTCGCAATTTTTCCAGAGCCAGTAAAAAGTGACACCCATCATTAAGGCGTGCACGCAGGGGCTGATTCATCACAGCAGAGCCATTAGAAGGAAATGCATTAGTCTTAATGGCAAGAACTGCACACTTACATGGTCTCTTCCCAAGAAAGTTCTTAAATCCTGTGGGAGTCAGATGTCAGGAACAGCAAAACCAGTACAAGTAGACACTGCTCTGACAAATCAGCAATCCATTGCCCAGACATAATTTATTATCATAAACACTGTCTTGCTATTTTGCTTATCATTTGTTAATTTTTTGACTGTAGTTACCAACACCCTTCAGCCTTGAACAGAAGACGGTCATCAACCCTCCACATGCAGCCACTAAAAAATATGCTTGGTTGCCTCTTTCTCGATTGCCCAGATTAGTTGGCTGGGAAGTCCTCAGTCCTAAGCGCCAAATCTCACGGAAATTTGACTTCTACAAAACTCTCACCCTGTTGACCCACGCACATGGTAGCACAAACCCAGTGACCAGAACATGGGTGGGAGAGGGACCACCATCCAGCTCAGATCCATCCCTCTCAGTTCCCCTCCCTGAGAGGGCATGTAAACGCTGATCTGACTGTGACATGGTCAGAGGAAGACAGGAGCTGCAGAAACAGCTAAAAAACAGGTCAACCCCTCCCGAGGGCAGAAGCTTTTTCAGCTCTAACATCAGAGATCACTTCCATTCTCCGTGTAAGACAGGAGTTAGTGTCCAGTGAGTGACGACCTAGGGTTTTATTAACCAGGTGCACTCTGCCACTAGCTGCAGAGGCAGACTATGAGGCACCAAGTATTCTCACAAAGAGAAGGAAAGGAAAAGAAAAAAAAAGAAAAAACCCCACCAACATTAACCGTACACCCAACATACATTCAGCTTTCAGGCATCCCTGGAGAATGACCTCTCTAAAATTGCAGATGTCCATCCACTACTCAATATTACCCCGATAATATACTTTAATCAAGCAGCTCCTGCTAGCAGTCAGAGGACAATTCATCTTCCATGTTCATTCAGTCTCTGGTCCTTCGGAAGAGGCTAAGTATCGTAGGGCTGATTAACACTAAATGTTATTATTACAACACATTTCTATCATAGAAAATTAATCATGACCAAGATAGTTTCACAGATGCTACAAAACAACAGCTTTGGCTTGCCAGAACTCAGTATTTCCATTCTTTGGGAAATTCTCATATTTCAAATCAAAATAAAATTAATTTTCTCTTCTGAATCAGAGTGAGAAAAATAACTCACCATGAAGAAATTCCAAGGAATTATAATAGCAAATATTCTATAGTGAGATGAATATATTAATGTGTTGCTCATCTATTTTATTTTTCGAAAACAAAGATCAGCATCTTCCCCAGAAGATTTCAGTTGGAAAATATTATGTCAAAACATTAAAAAAAAAAAATTTCCACTGGAAATTTTTCAGCCACTCTTCTCTGTTATCGAAGAAGGGAATTACAAGCGAACGCATATGTTGTGGTACTTTCACAGCTATTACATCACGCCCTCAATTTAGAATGAGCGAGAGGTCACTCGATTTTAAGGTGCCATCGTGCGCTTTCCCGTTGCTGCCCTGTTTGAGCAGATCCTTTGCGGAACATCTTTGAAATCTTCCTCGTGTTTTCACAGGCACCCACAGCTCAGTATCCTCCAGCAGGAGCCCTCCAGGCGTACCTGCTGGTTCCCACCACCGCCTTGTTTGTACACCTCTGTCACTCCAGGCAGACGCTGACGCGCACTGTTGTGCCTGCGACCGCCTAACGCTAAGATGTTCTCACTGTTTTGCATTTATCCCCCTATTATTTGTGTTTTCACACATAATAGAAGCCGCTCTGTCTGCCTGCGTAGTAAATTCGCCTCATTGTCTTACAACCTCGCTGCGAAAAGCTGTTCGGATTGATTCACAATAGGGCCAACATTTCCATCAAGCAAGTATCACTCCCGGCACCTGACAAATTGTGACACCGTTTGCACAGCGACTGAATCAGACACAAAAAGCTCCCGCTGGATGCTCGGGCGGGGGCGGCTGGGGAAGGGGCTACCAGGCAGGGAGTGGAGGCAACTGCCCGGCCAGGGCTCGGCCACGGCAAGAGCCAGGAGAGTCCCACGTTTTCTGGCCATGATCCCCAGGTTGCCAGCAGGAGTGGGTGGGAGACCTGACTTGCCAAGGAACAGCTTTTTGAGACAGCAGGCTGCTTCTCCAACTGGAGGGGAATTCACATCTTTCTCTGCTTTTGGATTGAATCAGGGGAAAGTTGGGCTACAACTCCCCACCCCTGCTAATTTCCTCCTCCTTTTCCTTCTCTCTCTGTTTCACATCCCTAATGGCCTCTTTCAAGCTCGGAAAAATTACTGTTATAAAGCATCACCCAGTGCACCCTACGCGCAACCTCCCACGCTCCCCTCCAGTCCTCATCTCCTCTTATAATTGCTTCTAACCCACTGGAAATCATAGAATACCGGGTTGGAAAGGACCTCAAGGATCATCTGGTCCAACCTTTCTTGGCAAAAGCACTGTCTTTGGTCAGCTGAAGGGTCCAAATGCCTGTCTGGGGCAGAAAGGAGCAGAACTTCTTTTCATGACCTATATCTCCAAACACAAGCAGGGGAGAAGCAGGCATACGCCAGAGCTTCCAGACCCAACTACAGGCCCACATCCAAATCCTCCAGGAGAGAGTCAGCTGCAGCTTTCATTTAGTAAGATGCACAGCTGCAGAGGATAGCAAAATAAGGTCATTTGTGCTAGAAAGGCAAGGCCATCCGGTATCTTGGCACTTCAGGTGTGAAAGAGGATGATCTCTGATTTTCCGGAAACAAAAGACAGGAGTAATCTCAGGATAAAGGCCAAAGACCAAAAAGAAAGTGAATTACCTTCTTTTTCTGCTAAGTCAGGAGAGAGGCATAATCAGCACGTGATGAAAGCTTTCCCTGCTGCTGCCTGTGCTGCAACTCTCCCTGAATAAACAACAGCCCTTAACGGTTAGGAAGCGAGGAGGAATGAGCCCAGCACTTTCACAACCACAGGTCAAGTCCCCTCTTCTTCCATCTCCCTCCCAAAATTAGTCATCACATCTTCTGTTCCCACAGAGACACAGCAGGAGCTGGGAAAAGAGAGGAGCCCCCACATCAGGGTTCAGCAGCCGTGGCTTACTCTTCCGCATGCACTTTGTAAGCTTGTTTTATCTGAATTTGGTACATGACCAGGTACTAATATAAACACCAAACTCAAAGTCTTTCTTTGGAAAACAGGAATTGGGATTGTAAGCAGCTATTGAATGGACAGGTTGAGGCTACTGTCACAGTCCTAAAGCTGATGGCAGAATTACATTTAGTTGCTTTCATTTCAGTGCTAAGGAGGCAGGGGTAAGGAGAGAAGAGTGTATTGCACAATCCAGGGATTAGGGAGAAAAGACCATATTGCCCAATCAAGGAATTAGAGGGGGCGCTTTTTTTAAATTCCCTGTTATCTGATCTCTCACATTTTCACCAAACATGAGGTGCAAATTGGGAAGAATGCATTACTTGATCTTGAATAGGTGACTCCAGGTGACTACATATATGAGGAAATAAAAATAGTGGGTCATACTAGACATCTCTTCCAGTTACCATTTATAGCCCATCAGAGATAGCTTAGCTTTATGCCTTTCATAAAAAAAAAAGGAGCAGAATTTACTCCATTAAATAAAAAGAAAAAGATACCATCACATATGATTTTTTTCTGAAACACATTTATTAAGGGGAGAGCTCACACACAAGCTCTCTGGGTCCCTCCTGCGCTGAAGAGCATTTCTCAGACTGCTTCTCGCTTGAGACTGCCCACAGGCTTGAATGAACATACATAATGCTTAGGTGATGTTGTTGATGGCCATCACATCCCCAAGAGGCGCCTGGACAGAAGCTTGCTGTAGGCTGGGAGAGGTCAGGCTATTCCCAGAAGGCAAGATATGCAGTATCCTCTCTGAAAAGCAGAAGAGTTGTGCTCCAGCCAGCCCTCCCTTGGGAGGGCACCAAAGGTTTCCAGGCCAGACTGTCAACAGCCATCCCTACTATAGGTTATGATTCTTCTCCCTCTCAAATGGATTAAGATTTGATAGGTAAGTGGATGCTTTGGGAAAGAACTGCCACCCCTAGGTTGCTTGTCTGAAGGCCATCTGGTTAGCAGTTTCTAAACAGCACATATAAGCTCTGTGAGGGGGCACCTTAATTGCTATATTGATATCAGTCCAGCTCGTAACTGCCCCAGCATCACAACCAACATTAGTCATCCCTCCTACTATCTGCTAAAAGAAGAGAAACTAAGAGTTTACAAGACAGAGACCAAATAACCCAGCACTCAGTAATTTTGCTGTTCACTCTGGATCATAGTGTGTTTATCAAATGATGATATGGCCCATATCTGACTCAGGGAAACAAAAAACATTGTTTTGCTGTTTGCCATCCAGGCTGAATCAAGATTCACAAGGTCAAAAGAGACTTGTCACACAATTACCCCGATCCAAGCCACTCTGAATCTACTCCAGCACCGTTTGTTATGCACCAGCAGGGCTTGTCGAGCATCTTTCAGCATCCCTTCAACACCTGAAAAAGCTGGAAAAAAAATAAAAGCTGAAAAGCTGGAGAAGGCAACTGGTGCCTCCTCCTTTTTGCCATAGGTTTGCACTACACTGGCAGGGAGAAATCCAAAACCAGTCTCTGTCTTTATATCCGTTGCGCATAAAACATTTACATAATCATTGCAGCCTCGGCAACATAGTCTACCACCATAGGGCTCGAAAGCTTCCAATACTGCAAATCTAAAGGGGAAAGGAAGCAGCTTATCATGAGCATCTTGATAGTAAAGAATCAGAGGTGCAGCACTGGACCATAAAGCTCACACTAGCCTTGGAGGCAGGAACAAACTGTTGGAGCAAACTCAGTAACTTAAATCTAACCTTGTAGAATGTGAAGCCCAGTGTTTAAGTACTTGTGTGTTCTTCCTTCATTGTACCACGCATCGCAAAGCCGCAGGTACGTAAACCCACACAGAGCACCAAGGTCCCGCCAGGAAGGTAGGGTGACAAATGCAAATAACGGAATGAAAAAGGAGAGAGAGCGCAACTCAAAAAATAAAGAAATCCAGAAATTCTATCACAGTAAAAACTGGCCAGGGACAGAACAAAGAAACTACCTGCTCCAAAGCCAAATATACTGCCCTGCAAGAGACAGTTGTAACTGTTGGCTCCCTGCAGAGACAAAAATGAAAAATAAAGAATAGCTTAAGTTCTTCTCATGAGTGGAAGGCCTCCCACAACCAAACAGGCCAGCTGCATCGGTGCTGCTGCTAATTCCTTCTTCAATGTCATTTTAAATCAGGCTAAAACCTGGAGGTGACTATAACTGCCAGCAGCAAAGGATCCTACGAGCACAAGCAGCTGGCAAGACATTGGTCCTGGATATCCCTTAAGGCAAGGACAAAGGCGCTTTTCTTTTGTTTCCTATCTACACGGGGTTTTAACATGTGAATTCTCTCAGTGTCTCAACTTACAGCTAACCTCAAAACTCATAATGAAACTTTATTCACATCTTTGGCATTTCACTTACTCTCACAGGAGAGTCCATTGCCCTCCAGGGCATCATCTCGAAACCATAGATCAGGCTCACATCAGCAATTAATAGCCAAGGACCTGGCCTAGCAGGCACCTACACAGGGCATTTCATTGCCTTCAGAGAACCTACAGGATGCAGTGCTCGAGTTGGAATGAAACTCGATGTGTTTTCACAACAAAAGGATATACTCCTGGGATCATTCACTAATTGGATAAAAGCATAAGAACTACCCCATTACCATCCCTAGAGGAAACTCATTAGCAACCTAATGAAATAAAGTGATGACAGGAAGGTATTTTCTCATCATCTTTTAATGCTAACAGGCTTCAAAGCCATTTTGCTTCCTCACCCTCTCCTGTGGTGCCCAGAAACCCCATGGCACCTCTCAGAGCATCACAGGCAGTCCCCTCTCCTGCATGTTACACAGCATCAGGGAGCAGTTTCAGAGCACAGAGGGATTCTAAGATGCTCAACTCATCATCTTTGATGAGTCTGTGCAATTGAAGCTTAATCCCTGCCCCACTTGGAAAATGTTCCCCAGTGGGTCAAGCTTCCTGATGAATCATACAATTTAAAAGAAATATAATCTGGCTATTAGGGGCTTTGCTGTTTGTTTTTATGAAAAGCCAAACTCAGAAACATTTGAAAGACATTAGAAATATTGAAATAAATGTTACAATTCTGAAATATTTTTAATTTACTGAAGTTACAAATATTGACTCGTGTACATCAGCATAATGCTTCTTATAATTATGTCTACATTAAATATGATACTTTCTTTTTCTCATTCTATAGAAAGTGTCACATCATACCCCCAAACACTTGTGTATCATATAGCCCTAATTAGACATGCTTTAGCTGTACATATTAAACACACATTCCCTAGTAACAGCAAGGAGGAATGTTTAATTTTGAATCCACCTAAAGAGCATAATACGAAGCAAGACAGGGCATTCATCCACCACATTCCCACTGTCCACAGCTACACATCTCACCACTAAACACCTTCATCCAAGTCCCTGGACATTCAAAAAGAGCCCACATCTCTCCCCCAAGAGTTCTTACATACAGTCAGACAGCCAATGACATCAATATTATTTATCTCTGCGATGCACCTAATGCCTAGTTGAGGCTATAGAGCAGCCAGCAGCACCATTCCCCAATGCCAATAAGTAAAGGTGTGTGCCATCACCAATGAGTTAATGGCAGCCTGGGAGAATAGCATCCTACATTGTCTCATATCTCACGTTTAGCCACAAAGGTACACAGGAGGAGCAATGGTGTGTTAAGTTAGTACGCCTCAAAGCAAAATACAATTAGACACCTCTGTTCTCTCTGACTACACGGCCATTTGTCTTCAATAATGGGGTAGGTAGCCTGTAGGGCCAGTGAGCTGGAAAACTTTCTAGGTAGAATTTGAAGCCGTAACCCCTCAAAAAAAGGGTAGATGGACCAGATGATAAGATAGCAGTTTCCCCATTATGAACTGCAAATTCTGAAGTCAGCTAAGCTTTCAAACAGCTGTTAAATGGAAGGGGCTTTTGGCAGTGCCATTCAGAGATGCATTTGAAGGGAAATCCAGGACCAAAAGGTTCAGGACCTCATTACCATTAGCCTTTTTCTAGCACAGGTGTTTCAAACCCCCCAAGCTTCCTCAAAAATCCAGCATGGAACCTATCAGGGAAATACCAGGCTCAGTCGCAGAGTACAGACGGGCTCAGCCCTGTACCAGCTTATTTTGCCAACAGTGCAGTAGTTAGTGATCATTAGTCCCTCAGAACCAGCTAATAAACCTTTCCCTTCCCCTTTAATCCCTTACCTACCTTCATGCTGAGCCATTTCAGTAAGGTAGTTGGAGGTGCTGAGACACTGAGAAGGACCACTTAGTGCCCTGCGGCACGCTCAGGTTACCATAGCTCTTTAAAAATGAACCCTCTTGTTTGCTCAACACACAAATAATTCAGAGGTAAAAGTTAGGTAGGTTGTACTCTAAACAAGATCAAATTTCAATATTGATGGATAGCTGTCCTCTGCCTCTCCCCCGACTTTCAGGTTTTCTCTGAAAGTTGCAGTTTCAATTCTCTTCTGTTCCCCTCTCCTTGCTCTTAAAGCTAGGGTTGAGGATCCATTCCCACTTTGTCACACAGGCTCCATCTGCCATCTTAAGTCAGTCACTTTATCTTCCTTTGTTTCTCAAAGATGATTTACAAAGAAAAAGGTAGATATTACCACTTACAGGTTATAGCCTTACAGGTGGAAAAAGCTGAGACAAAGTATAATAGACAGTAACTAGACTTTTATTGTTTGGTGTTAAAAAACAACCAGCCCCTTCCTTGACACTACAGCGTCTCCTATTCCACTTGTGTATCTCCTCTGCAGAAATTCTAGTGAAATTTAAGGTCAAAAATGCCACTGTCCACCCTAACCACAGTCACCCCAAGCATTATCTTCAGAGAAGGATTCAGGCAGAGCCTGGGCAGGGAAGGCTACGCAGGATTCATGGCCAACCTGTGGCACATGGCAGCCAGCACACATTAGACAAGGTGGTTCTGGCGTGAGGGCCACATGCATCACCAATCTCCACCAATCTTCACACAAGAATCCTGTCTGGATTCATTTATAGGCAAAATGCAAAAGAGAGGTCTACAGGGAGGTGGGGGGGAATGGGACAGGGAGGGGGGGGAGGCCATTACAAGCTGGCTGAGACGCTATCAACTTCCCTTTTGGCAGCATAAAGTGGGTTCCACGTACATCAGTGACAGCCTTACCGGGGGCTCAGCACCCCAAAAGACAGGGTTACGGGAGAGTTCAGGGGCTGGCACAACGTGGGCACCAGGGCAGCAGTTATACCTGCAAGCCAGCACTGAGAGAAGCAGGAAAACAGAAATAAAGAGCGCGGTATAGACAGAAATGAGAAGTGAAACCAGAGAGACCTGGTGGCTTTAGATGGGCCGGCAAACCTTGGACTCACCTCTTGGCACAGCACTTTCCATCAGACCTAAGGCCTTCAACAATGAGCAAACACATTAATATTTTATATGTGTAAATATGTATTACCTCCAAAGAAAGGACAGTTAAATAAAGGGCGAAAAACCACTCAGCATACACTGGAATTAGGAACTTAACAACATCCCTTCATCTTACATTCCTGGGTGTTCATACAGAGCATGCACCGAGGCTCCCAAACATACAGCCTACCCTGGCACACTTTCCTCAGCCCACACAAAGTCATATATGCCCAGTCCTACACAGCTTTTCTCTGTTACAAACAACAAATGGTGAAATCATCAAAGAACAAAAAGGAGAGGGGGGAAGCTCAAACATTGGGAGCATGCAGGTGAACAGTGTAATTGAGGTAATGCATCACTCTCACATACAAAGATTTTAAGAAAACAAAACAACAGCTTTGTAGAGATCGAGACACAAAAAGGAGCTCCAGCTTTCCACATCCGTTTTATTCCAAGGCAAAGTTCCTGGTCACCAGTTTTCTGTAACTGGAAGAGGTTGCCACAAATCTGCAAGCCTCCCTTGCTCAGTTATTTTCTTCTTCTTTCCCTCAGTATCTGGGAAATCCTTTGGCTGATAGTCAGTGTTTCATGCCCAGGCTGTCCTGGCTTTACCAGTAAAGAAGCAGGAAGAGCACAGAAGACTGTCACACACATGCATCACGTTTCCAACATCTTGGCCAAGTTGCCAAACAAAAAACAAACCTGTCAAAAGCCTGGTGAAGCTTCGAGCAAATCATTTCATCAGCCCCATGACTGACCCAGATGAGAAGAGCTGGCTGCCTGCTCATTTATTCCAAAGGACTAGCCAGAACAAAAGTGGTTTTCCACCCCTTCAAAGTTGCGTGGCATCTAAACGGGCATTTATTACCCGGTGAAATTCTCCACCTGCGACAGTCCTAGGGCTCTCTGAGTCTACGGGTCTGTGCCTGCGTTACACAACAGCTTTATTAGAGGCTCCCACTTTCAAATCTCTGGTGCGTTTATCTCTCTCCAAGTATGTATGTAATTCCACTGCAGCTCACATGTAGCTTTAGCCAGAGTTCTCATTCACAACATGTCTTTTGTAAAGTACTGCTAACCTCAGATACAAAAGGGAGAACGTAAGACATGCTCTAAATTCCAGGAGAGTCCTTTTGCTTGGCGTGACCTAGAGACATTGATGGCCAAACTTGCAGCCGCATCTCAAAGTCAGGAGGGAGCTTTAAATGTCAACCTGGTTTTCCCATGGTGTTACTCTTGTTTCTGGACTATCCTAGCCTTTTTCTGCATTTTGCTCCAACACAGAACTTCCACAACAAAGCTTTATAAATGAAGAAGCTTCATGAAGGCCCCTTCATGTACCAGAGACGTCCAGTTTCTTTGCTTTGGGAGAAAATGATACAATGGTGGTGGATGTTTTGGGTGACAAAGTAAATTGAGTCACTGTTATGTGAGTGGGTGGCAACAACTCTGTACAGTACATACCTGAAACTCTTAACAAAGACAGTTGTAAGCAGATCTTATGAGATCAGGCCAGAGAGCGAGAATTATTTTCTTGACATCTGATAGAAGATAAAAATTCATCCATCATTTTCATGCAGAACGGCCTCTCATTTACAGAAACAGGATGTATTACAATTGAAGGAAACTTAAGTAAAAAATCAACACAATCAAAAGATCAAAGGCTTCTGTTGGGTATTTCATTTTTACAAATGTCATTCAGCTTTAATTATTTATAATGCTTCACAGTACACTAGTAAATGCTGTCATATTTCATAAAATAATTAAGTCTTAGTAATAGGAGACACCTCCACCATCCTGTCTCTATTTAATATTTACTCAGAAGTGATGTGTGTTTTATGATCATTATCATGTCCGTAAATAAATGAAGCAAAAAAATGAGGATGTTTCCTACCTTTAAATTTCTATTTTGGTCTAAGGCCCCATCTGTAGTCGCAGGTACTTATATGTTCATCAACAGTGACGAGGCTTGTGTAATCAGGGATTTCCCAGGATTTCTCTGCCATAACTTTTTTTCCCCTTCAAACGCAGCCAGAAAACCCACTCTAATTACAACTCCAGCTACTTTTTGCCACAACAGGCACACAGTTATTGCTGATGGTACAGGAGGAGAGGCCAGCTCGATTCTGGGTGTCTGCTTGCAGAGGAAGGGTCGAGAAAGCCCGCAAGGCACATCCCGGACAGATTCATTTAGCAAGTCAGAGAGAAACATCAGCCAAGGAAACTCAAACCACCTATTTTAGACAGCAACATTTCTGAGTGGAACTGGACCGAAAACGGACATGGCAAGTTATGAAAACCAATGCCTCCAGCCACTTCAATTAATAAAAGTGAAACATGGTTTCCTGCTTAGAAAAGCTACCTTAGCCAAAGACATGGCATGATAACCAAGTCACCAATCCGCTGCCGATGAGCAGCACAGGACTCATCACGACCCCACTTTTGGAAATCCCTGAGCAATATACAAGCAAGAATCCTAAAGCCTGACACCCCCCCGCATCAGGCAGGATTCATCTGCCTGGTCAAAATGAAAATACATTTCTCTAGATAAATTATTCCCTCGTGACAAGTGTTTGCCAAGTGCCACTAGAGCTCTCATAAGAGGGCCATTAAAACTTACAACTTTATTTCCCCCCCCCCCCATACCACACTAATCAAGATTCCCTTGATTTAGAAATAATAATTAATAAGAAAATAAAATCCATTTGCATTATTGATGGATTTGGTTGGTTTGCTTTTTGGCTTGTGTTGGTTAGTTTGGTTTTCTCGTTTTGAGGGGGTTGTTTATTTTTTAACGTTTTACTATTTCTTTAACCAATTAAATCACAAGACTGCATTTCAGACAAGCTTTTAGAGCTGCAGACAACTGCAGGAAACCTGCTGGATAGAGCTTTATTTCCAAGGTTTTCTCTAGCCATAGCTTTTACTGTGGAAATATTCTTATTGAGCAACTCTTTGGTATAATGTGAATTTCTCTTTATTTCAAGAATTACTTTGGGAAAGCTACTTTAATCCCTACTTCAGCTAAAAGAGACCATGAGATTCCTCACAGAACTTTGGAGTGACGAAGTAATAAAAATTAAGAGGAAAGAAAAATTTACCCACTGTCTTCAGGTCACAGTGACTTGTAAATGTTCTGTTGGGTCTAGAAATGTAGAGGGTAAATACTAGTCCAAAAACAAATCTGTAGAAAGCATTTTGCTCGGGCAGGGGTACATATTTAATTCATTTTTTCATTTGCCAGTTTCTTCACAGTGGGGTGGGAAACTGAACTTTTGGCTCTATCAGTTTACGGAAAAAACATTTTTCATTTTGTGAGCCCGTATTCCAGATTTTAAGCAGAAGGGCCAAAACATCTTTAAGATACCCCATAAATACGGAATTAAGCAAAAAATTAGCCCTAAAAATTACTGCTTAGCTGTTGGCATTCTGATGATAGCATCCAACCATTAAGTTGGTTGGCCTCATTTAAGTGCATGAGGCTGAAAAGGGAGACGGTTTCTCTGAGCTTCCATTCAGTCTGCGCTGGGACCAGCTCCGCAAGATGACCCTCATCAAGGGATCGACCCTTCTGATTGCAGACCGCCCCTTCCCTCCCTCGCCCGCCCTGCATCGCCAGCGAGACCAGCGCTACCCATCTCCTGAGCTCCCGCGGCAGCGGCCCCCGTTACATCAGGCAGGGCAGGCACCCCATCTGCAAATTCAGATCCACTTAAGGGATGCGTGTTGGCAGCACGTACACGCGCGCGCACACACACACACAGAAACAGGCACTCTTTAAATCCATTAGCTCACGCGCAAGCACGGGTAAGTGGCACATCCCCACTGTGTACGTATACATAATTACAGCATATTACTAGAAAGAAAACAGCAAACATCTACTCTTAATGGAATGAGGAGATTTTGGAACGACGTGCAGACAAGGAGCTTTGCGAATGTCAGGTGCAAGGTGGGTATGGCTGGGAACACAGCAAGGTCAAGGGATTTTTTAAGCTCCCTATGAGGCACACTTGTACTATTTAAAACAAGTTTTTCCTCCTGATGGTTCAATATGGGGGACAAACATGCCCACATTAGTATTTACAATGTAAATCATTAGATATTTAATACAGCAGCTTCTGTGTTGTAAGCCACTGGCTGCATCAGTACAAAACGTTGTTTTCTGAACTATATTACTCCTGGTTTTGGTACAATTCTAGAGAAACCAAGAAGTTACTTGTACGCAGCAACTTTGTCATTAGCTAGAGAGATCTGCGTTACGAGGAGAGCAAATTGCTCTTTCGCAACAAAAAAAGAAAAAAGCGGGGAGGCAGGGGGGAAGGCGATAATACTTTAAGCCAGACTCAGGCAAACCAGAGTTTCATAATAGGGAGAGATTAACATAAAATTAGTACAGGAAATATTTTTCTTCTTTCTTTTTTCCCTTGTGTCAATACCGTGACCTCTCTTTCAGCCACCTATTTCAGCCGCCACCAAGAGAAGTTTTTACATGCATTTTCATGAATCTTTATTATTTTAAGTGAGTTCCAACTGTTGGGTTTTTTTCCCTGCATGTATAAATACAGATATATGGGTGTACGTCAATGTAACGCGTCCGCATAGAGAATCCTAAATGAGCTGTTTGAAAGTATCATGCCTTGAATAACTTCTGTTGTACTAGTGCATAAGGGAGTCCAAGTGCCAACATAAATAGGCTTTCCTGTATATAATATAGTCATTTACAAATGTATTTCAGCACCATAATTTACTGAGAGAAATGGTAGCAATTTAAGGAGCCTGGGGGGTGTGGGGTGTGCAGAGCTCAGTGGAAGTCCTTTGTGAAAGTTTTCTACTCTTCTATCTACTCGGATTATTCTCATTACGGATAAATGAGGGAGTGCGCATTATCTGCAGGAAACCAGTTCCAAATGAATAAAAGGTGGGGAAATCCAAGGATGCAAAGAAAATGTACTTTCTCGCATGTATCCTAAGTCAAGTATGATGAATAATAAGCATCAAGAGATGCTTAAGAAAGACCTTTTATGTCTAAAGTTTCAAGACTCACTGTACGCTTGCCTAGATGAAGGAGATGCAGCAGGAATAAAAGAAATAAACCCAACTTCTCCTCCTACAAGCATTTATTATGAAACCCTTACAAACGCAGACCCTGCGGAAAGCTTTACCACACTTTAAAGTGTCTAACACACTTCTAGTTGATCTAGATAACAAGACATTATACACAGATTTTAATATCCCTCCCCAAAAGGTGATGATGTCAAAACTAACGCAGTAAAAATGAAAACGTATAGCCTGAGTAGAAGCACCTCCAAGATTTATTGCAAGCCCCATGCCTTCTGTACCAAGAGCAGACACCTTAGCAAACCTGTCTCATTAGCAGTTACTTCAACAGCCCACCTACAGAATCTGCCTTTACCTACAATAGACAACTTGCCCCTAAATGCCATGAACCAGGAAAACTGTCAGGGCAGAGATGCAAAAGCACCGAGTTGACTGAGGTAACGCTCTTTAGGTGTCCAGGAAGTTTTCCTTTCCACATCACTCTCCTTATTGAGTCTAGTACAGATCACCCCAAACTTCACACTCACCAGTGAGTCCCATCAGCCCTTATGGGGAAGTCTCTCTGCATACATGAAGCCTTATATAAATTTTCAGCTACGAAGAGTGTTTAATTACATCAGTTTTAAGCCCTACTACACGCAGGGACTCAAACCATTACTAAGCCATCTCAGATGTAAAATGACAGCACATTAAAAAAAAAAAAGGTGTCTCCACGTCAGGGGAGATTCTATAGCTAATTTCCCTAGAGCTAGAGACACTCTTTCCTTGCAGAGACAAAATAAGTGCTTTCTGTCCTCCCAGTTAAGAGGGCTCATCCCTAAGCACACTAGAGCACTAGTGACTGCTGGTGCGCTGCCTCCGCTGGGGCTTTGCAGCCAGAATTAGGTAAGAGAACTTTTTGGCATGAAGCTTCTCCGAGAGCAATCTTTCAGCAGCTGCCAACCATTAACAGGGTCTTACTTAGGTGGTTACAGAAAAGCAGACAAGTCCCACCAACAGCCCCTTCGCACACGTGTATTTACAGCAGGAAGAAACCCATTTACTTGACACGAGAGAGATACATGCGCGGCCATAATAATACATAACCCTGGTTATGAAAGTGGCAGCCTGCTTCGGTTGCGGCACGGCGTGTGGCACCCCGGGGGCTGCCCGCTCCCGGCCCACCGCCACGCGTGGGGGAGCTGGGCACGGCAGCCCACCTCTCCTGTCCACGCCGGGGCCCACGCGAGGGCTGCGGGCACGGGTGGGGAGCGGGCACGGGTGGGAGCCCCGCACTGCGAGCGGCTTCCCGCAGAGAAACCCCTCGGCGCCAGCCGTGCCACCGGCAAGGTTTTCCCCATGCCTTTTGCCGGCGTTCGGAGGCGCCGAGCACACGGGGCGGCCGCGCTCTTGTTGAAAAGGGCAAAACGTAAAGAGAAGAGCCGTTCCCCTTGGAGCCGGGCAGGACCCCTGACTCTCTCTCCGGGGAACTCTGAAGTTCACCCACCTCCACCGTCCCCCTCCCCGTCCCCCCTGGCGCTGCCGCGCCGGAGGAGCGCCGCAAACCCCACGGCGGCGGCGGAGCTGGGAGCAAGTCTCTGGCTTAACGGAACGCCGATCTTGGGGGGAGGATGTCTTAAAAGACACCTAAAGGCTTCGGGATGAAGAAGAAAACCCCCCTCCCCGGGCTCCAGGGTGCTGCCCTCACGCCGCTGCCCGGCCGGACCCCGCCTGCCCGTGCCCGGGAGGTGCCGCCGCCGAGAGGGGCGCCGAGGGCACCCGGAGCCCCCCCCCCGCCCGCCCGGCACCCACCTGTAGGACACCTGCTTCCTGAAGGTGAGGCTCCGCAATTTCTCCTCCAGCGACTC